>CM041777.1:240142741-240710219 GCA_023374045.1 Limonium bicolor
TAAGTTCTATTGTGTAAAATCTAATTACAATATTCCTAAGTCCCAAACTTATTAATTACTGAATACCCCGAACTTAAATATGGTGATTAAAATATTCTAATATAGTATTTAAGGCCTAATAGTGCCTAAGTAATTTTTGGTAAAAGAAAAATAAATCCAAAAGAATGAAGAAACGCTTAAAAAGCGAAAAACGCTTAATGAGCGTTAAATAACCATATGAGGTGTGAGACCTCGGTTAGTATCGTAAGGATTCCTAAGGCTTATTCATGCCTAATTAGTATATGGGAATGGTTCCCGAAGAAAACGGATCCAAGAAATGTATTAAAACGCTAAAAGAGCTTTAGCGCACGTTTTTCAAGGAAACCCGAAAACGTGACTTTAAGTGGTCAAACAGACCCGTGAAAATTATAATCTAATAATAATATTAAGCATTTATGGAAGCTTAATAATCAATAAAAATGATTAAACGAGAAAATCCCGGAAAACGGGCCCGTTAGTGAATGGTATCAAAACCGGGTAAAATAACGCGTTTTCTGTAAAAAATGAAAAACGCTCCTAGTATAACAGTGTGGGGGCCGATTTTTCTGTTATAGACAGCCTCTCTCACACACACACACACATAACAAATAAGTAAATCAAAAAGCAAAAAGTAAACAAGTACAATAAAGAAAAATACCCTCTCTCACCTCTCACTCTCACTTTTCCTCTTCTCTCTCCCCCATTCTCTTTTATCTCACCGTCTCCCTCCTCCTTTCTCTCATTTGGGAGATTTTGAGAGCTCTCCCATGGCTTCCATGGCTCTCCTTCCTTCTTCCTCAAGCTCTAGCTCCATTTGAGCTCCAAATGCAAAATAAATTACATATTTGTAATCCCCTCATCCTCCTCTACATTTCTATCTTTTCAAAATTCGAAAAGGATGAGTTTCATCTCCATGGGTTTTCCCCATTTGAAGAGAAAAGCACACCATTGTGAAGCTTGGAGTCTCCTCTTTCAAATAAGGTAAAAATCTCCATGAAAGACCTCATTTTTCTCCATCTCCTTGGTGGCCGATTTTTGTCTCCCTCTCTCACCTTGTTTTTCCTATTGTTTGGAGCTTTGCTTCAACCCTCCAATGGTGGTGAGAACACCTTCTTGAACCAAGGGCTAAAACCCCTCCTAAAGCACTCCAAAGGTAAACCCTAGAAATTTGTATTTGAACACTTCAATGAACTAGCATAAATCTAAGGGCTAGTGTATTAATTATACTTGTTTGATGTGCTTTGGTGATGGAATGGAGTTTGGCAACTCCATTCCCCATGTGATCGATTTGTGCAAGAAAGAGGGAAGAAGAAATGGAAAAGAAGAATGAAGTATAAGCTCAAGGTAAGAAGCTCCTTCCTAATGTAAATTCTATTGCATTATAGTAATGGGAATGGGTAAATATTTAAGAACCCAAAACCTCGACTAGTATTGAGAATTGTGAAGTTTGAGTATTTAAGTGCAAGTATTTGAATTGAAGGCTTTGGAGCCAAGTGAAATGAGTAGGTGTATTAGTATTGGATTGATGGGTATTGATGTATTAAGATTGCTCAATATGTGCTGGTAGAACCCTTGTGTTTGGCTAGAATAGGGATGAACTGAGAAAGGATGTGTGTGGATAAGTAAGGAAGTAGATGAGTTATGGCAAAATTTTGGTAGGAATTGTGCATTAAGGAATGACTTGGTGAATGGAGAACCAAGGTATGTATTGGGAGTAGTAGAGATGTTTAGTAGCTAGGAATGGTAATTGTAGTATGAGAATAGGAAGTGTAAATCTGTAGCAAAGTGTATAGGAAAACATTGGGAAGTTAGGAGAATTTAATGTGCAGGATCTTGGTAAGATGAGTGTTCGAACTTGGGTATAGGTGGTACAATGGCTTGGAAATGAATTGGTATGGTAAGGAGAGGTATTAGAATGCTAGGAATGGCATCGGTTGAGAAAGTATTGAATGGGAGAATTGAATTGTAAAATCTGTAGCATAAGTGTAACAAAACTGTTACAAGTGTTGGAAAAGAAGTGAGGGGATTGTGTAAGTCATTTGATGGATTTAGTGATGGATTTGGTGGATGAATTAAGGCAATTTGGAGGGCCTAAGTAGTGTTAAAATGTGGGATTACATGTAGGAAGATTGGGGAAACAATGGGCAAAGTATAGCTGAAAACAGAATTTAAAACTGAAGTACTGGGCCGGACCGGACTTGCGACCGGACTTGCAAGTTCGGTCGAGCCTAGATTTACAAAGACGGGAAACCTTCTGGAATCGACCGACTTGCGACCGGACATGCAAGTTCGGTCAGACCAGAAAATTCTCCGTCAGAAACCTTCTGGAATGGACCGAACTTGTGACCGACTTGCAAGTTCGGTCGCCAGAAAAATTCCCGTAATGCAAGCTACTGGAATGGACCGAACTTGCGACCGGACTTGCAAGTTCGGTCGAGCCAGAAAATTTCCCGTACTGATAGCCACTGGAATGGACCGGACTTGCAAGGTCGGTCGCAAGTCCGGTCGAGTCAAAAAAAATTATTATATGATTATAATGATCATATGTATACATATATATATGCCTATACACATATATGCATGTATATGTAGTAGTACACTGTAAATGAAGTAGTAAAGGTAAGAAAGTAAGTATATGAGTAGGAAAACAAATGTAAAAAAAGTAACCAAGTAAGTTGAGAGTATGAGAACACTAAGTACACCGGGATAACGGGGTAAGTACGGGAGTAGCAATTATTTGTGTATCGTAAGAGTATAGTATTAATAATAATGTTGAAACATTATCAGTGGAACAAGTGTGAACCAAGGGACAAGGGAACACACGGTAGAGCTAACTCCGGTGAAAGGTACGATTTTCTCATGCCCCGTATGCTAACCGAGTTACGTTGATTTGTATGCTGTATGCCGGCTAATCAAGACTAAAGCATGAAAATGGTTTATTGCCTTCATTGTATGTCTTGATGCATGTTGTGTGAGCTAACCCTTCTTGATTGATTGTGTGGCTTCATTTAGTGCGTAGTACGACTCATAGATGAGTCTTGTTGTGTAGCGGCTCGTAGTAAGAGTCATATTGTGAGCTAATGATAACATAGCAACGCACTAAACTATCGAATCAATAAACGATAACGCAACCCAAAGAACTCAATAGAATGTGAGAGAGTGTACGGGAGTAATAACCTCCCGATAACGGTAGGAGAACCGAAATGAATAATCCACAACTAATAAGTAGTGGAAGTATATAAGTAACCCCTAATGGAGGAATCAACCTTGGTGCAAGACATAAACCATGAGAGTAGTAAAGAATGATGAGGGATCTTCAAACCCCTTAGCAATGAGTCGACCCATTATGAGAGGACCCGACTGATGTAAGTATGCCCCGAACGAGAGAGTATTCGATATGTTGGGGAAACTCTTAAATCTGAGGATACTAGACGGTGGTAATTCCCTAAGCTAGCAGAGGTTATCGAGAGAGATACTTCTAGGCTAATCCACGAGATTGTATTATACTCTGAGAGAAGAGTGCTGGGAATTTGAGTAGTCCGGTAGTACGGACAATTGAGTATTTGAGGAGCTAAGCGTATAGCCCTCGTATTGAAGGTCCGGTGGCGAGTCTTGAGTATGACTCCGCCCAGAGGCCAAAGTAATGAGTAATGTGCATTGCGTATGTATGAGTAAAGTGATGAGTACTGAGTAAGAAGTGAGTATGAGTATGTAATGAGTACCGAGTATTGAGTATGTATGAGTAAGTATTGAGTAGTGAGCACGTGCGAGTACGTTTGGAGTATTGAGTAGCAAGTATACACAAGTATAGTAGTGAGTACGGAGTAAGGATCGTGTACGAGTAGGATACTGAACATGGAGTGATGAGTGTACAAGAGTAAGAAGTGAGTATGAGTAGAGTAACGAGTAACGTAATGAAAGAGTATCGAACAAATGACTAGCATGAACGGTCGACTATCGAATTGTCTTCCTTGGTAAGTATCAAACCCTGTATGTGTATGTAGGTATTGTGAATGTATTGTTATAGCATGAGTATGTATGTATGCATGTAAAATGAACTCCATGTATATCCGACCCAAAGTAGTCGGCGTACCGCGGTTAGCACGCGGTATATGCGAATTTCATGCGCAGCGTAAGCTGACCCCCTCGGGGGACCGTTTTTAGTGTGCAGGTACCCGAAGCTGATCATTGTTCGAGAGAGTAGGACGGGGGCTGCTACGTAAGCATGGGTAGTTGTATAGTAGGAATTGGTACTTGTATTGTAATACGAGTTTGGAAGTTTAAACTGTATCGGTAACTTAAGGATTGTAGTATACTCGGTATAGTAATGAATTGGAGTTGTAATTGGATTATGGATGAGTATGCAATGGGAAGTATTATATTGTGTAGAGTACTCGGTATGTTCATGTTCATCAGACCGATAGGATGTAGTATTGTAACTCGCCTTGTTAGTCACGTGGGTGACTAACGGCATTGTACACCCGCCGTTGTGTAAGGAGTATCCGCTGCGAAGGTAAGTATATGTACAGTAATGACGGTATTAGCGGTAGGGGTGTTACATTACCTAACCAAATTATAGATTTACATTCTGGTCTTTGACAAATAATATTACACATGTATTTTAATAGGGTTTATATAAATCTTAGAAATCCAAGATAACTCTTTAAGCTTAATTTCATAACCACAATTCAATACTACCTCATATAATATTCTTTTAATAGTATTATGTATAGGTTTAGTTTAACTTATTAATTCCTTCATATTCTATTTGCTATAAGGTATTTTATGTCTTTATTTATTTATTTATCGTATATGTATACTAGGATTTATTCAAGACATTCTTGTAGTTTTATTGCATTTAATTATTTATATTAACTTTTACACATATCTACATCCAAAATATGGTTTATAAATAGAGTATTTTCCTTAGTTCAATTAAGTATATTAACTACCATATTATAATTAATATAAATGTAGATTAATTTAGTTCCTTGATTTAACCTAAGTTACTATTTTATTCCTTATATATATATATGTATAGATATATATATATATATATTACCTTAGTTTAAATTAAAATATTAACTCCCTATAATATAATAAATAAAATGTAGGATAATTAAATTCCTCAATTTATATAAGTTTCTACTTAAGTAAGTATATATACATATATGTAAATAATTTCACTTCTCTTAAAAGCTAATACCAATACATTTATAAACTTACTGTTATAAAAGTTAATTTAGTTTCCTTTATTTCCCCAGCTTAGAAGTTAATTAACAAACCATACTTTATTTTTTGTTACATTAAAAACCTTATATTATAGGTTATTCTTATGAAAAACTCAATAACACAATTTTTAAAACCTTTTACCATTGCCAACAAATTCCCAAATTTAATATACAGTAACTATAACATTTTAGACATATAAAATTTTTATTTCATAAAAATATCTTTTAATTTAGCCAAATAATTCCAGAAAACCCGTAACTTGCAAAAATCATAACTTACGTTTAAAACTCCAAAACCATATTAATTTACATCAAAATAAACTAGATTAAATAAGGAATCTTCGGTTCTATTGATACCGGTTTCCCCAATTATAATGCAGTATACATCAAGTTTCGAATTCGATTCGAAGGTTAGGGTTTATATTAGATACAGAATTCAATTCGAATGCAATTCATACAAATTCTCCTAACCTAACTCGTAATTGACTAAATTGGAACATGGGTTAGATCGGAAACATGACTACGAACAGCAATATCGGAGCAATTTGATCGGAGACTCACCGGAGTTGTGCGAATTGGGTGATTTCGAAATCGGAAATCTGGAAAAATATAAACTTTGAGCAGTTCGTGGTGCCAACTTCGAAGATCTATAACTAGCAATACAAATCGAGTTAGGCTATGAGTAAGGGCTCATTGGAAAGAGCAAACTTAGATCTACGTATTGATAGCAAGAATTAAACCTAACTCGCACCATACAGAAAGATATTGAAGTCGCAAATCACGAGTTTACCTCTCTGTTTCGGTATGATTTTATGTGCTGGTGAAACCGAAACTTTAGACGCCTTACTCTTCCAATCGGTTGAGAATTAGCTTAGACCATAAACACGAAAGATTTAGAGGAATTAGAGCTCTTCAAATCGAGCTAAAGAACATGGAATTTGGATAAGTAACGAAGAAGTTATGGCTGATCGAATTTACCTGATTCGAAGAGAAAACTGGAATTGCAGTTTCAGTTTTTGCAAGGAAGCTACTTTGACTCGATTTTCCGGTTGATTCAGAATGAGTTAGGGTTTGTATGAGTTTATTTGTTTAGAGGAATGTAGGAGAAGACAACAAAGAAGACAGCATTGAAAAATATGGAGAGATGAATGAGATATAGCCGTCTAAAGTTAGGGCAAAGTATTGAATTCTGTTCGAAATTCAGGGAATCCAGATCGTTTAAGTCCTGGCGCCTGTGAGCTTGACACGTGGCAACTTTCAAATTTTTGATTCAAACTTCAATCTAACATAACTTTGACTAGGATGATCCGTTTTTGACGTTCTTTTTCGATCTTCATGGTTTTCCATAACCTATTTATTGGTATAGGTTTCATGGCCTGGTTTGACCATTCTCAAAAAGTCAACTCTAGCAAGGCTTAATAAGCTTTAAGGTTTCTAGAATTTTATATTGACTTTTATGTTTCAAAACAATGTTCCATCACTTCCTAAAATCTTTATATATAATTGGAGTGTTTAGAAATTTTCCCAAGATTTATTGACTTATAAATCTTATTATTAAATTTATAATACTATATAATAATATATAATAATTAGGGTTAAATAGGAGAAAACCCCTAAATAAATTTCACAATTCCATATAATAATTTAATATTCATAATTCCATATAATAATTTAATATTCATAATTCCATATAATAATTTAATACTTAATAGTATTATTGAAGGTTTAGTAAAGAATCCCCTAAATTAATTTAAATTATTTAGGGGTATTTCAGTATATCCCCCTTAAAGAACTTCGCCTCGAGTTTAAGAAAATCAACTAGTAGGCACTCACACCGCTTCGGGTGTGCTAAGACAATGATAATTCCAATGAAATTCCATACCAATCCAATCCTTTATTTCCATCCATTCCATAACAACATTCCACTCGAATTACTCAAACGACCAAGATATACCAAAACATAGCATGATGAAAATCAACAGTCACATACTGTGTCATATTGTAAAAACCAAGCCACAAAAACACCTCTCATTCTGCTAACATTGTTCTCCTTTTTGTAACACCCCATCCAACATTAACATACTTACAACACTGCAGCGGAAGAAAATCCTCATCACATTACTTAACTTGCTGGTGTTACACGCCGTTAGCCACCCACGTGGCTAACAAGGCTAATACATACACAATGTACCGGTCTGATGGGCTAAATTCCCGAGCAACTATACATTATCCCTTTCCATTAACAACACAACAACATACACCTTATCAACTATACCGAGTATTATAAACTGTTGCCGACAACAATTTCGGTCTTACTACACCTACTGTATACATACACTTAAAAGTTTACCCATGTACAATGACTACCCGTCCTACTCTCGAACGGCTTCCAGCACTTCGTACCTGAAATAGGAAAAGAAGAGAAAGGGGTGGCCCCAAGGGGCTCAGCACCTTTGCTGGTATGGTAATCCCGCAGCCCACATGCTACCGGGCCACGCACAACTAATTGTCGTCTTAGCATGCAGTTGATTATATTTAAATCATGCATGTACAATAAACACACAACACTTAACATTTCGCCTCAATGGCTCAACAATCGGATAATACATCCTACTTAACAAGTCACCCATGGTATTCATCATCCCTAGAGTGTTTCTCCTCCAACGGAGCTACTTCCTTAATAGACGACACATACCCTTAAATCGGGTTATCCTTAAACGCCTCTTATCACAACTGGGAATCATATCCATGATCCACACACTCCACATTATACAACACACTCCACATTATACAACCATAACACACTACATACAACACTTAACAACACTTGGTACGTTTCTACGTACACAACATAATACCGCAATGAATACTGCATCACAACAAAACACATAACACAACGGGAATGGTTCGCTTAGGAACCGACCCAAACATCACAAACACACTGGTGAGCCTAGAGAATGTTGCCAGTCTCATGATAAGCTCGTTATACAATAACACCAACACTCATTACCGTCCTAATAGTTGGACGAGTAACTTAAGTTAAGGCGGTTCGGGTTTGGAGGCCCGAACACACCACACAAACACATGTTCCCCCTAAACCGATCATAAGTCAGAATAGCCAAGCTTTGGAGTAAGCTAATGGGAGATCATAACCCGTGAGGGAAACAACCATAACAAAGAGAAGGGTAAGGCTAGGAAGGATACCCTCTCCCAAACAACGCGCGACCGGCCAAACCGGATTCCTCACTACTGTTAGTACATACTCACTTTAGATATTAGTTAGAACCCCACTATGGAGCCTATCACATAACAACACATACAGTATTACAACTGGGTTAACACACAAGGGAGATCCCTACATTCACATACACATATCACACATTTAACACACGCATAGCCGTGGTTAGTACGTCCCATGGTACGGGTCGTTTGCTCCGAATACCGAACTCTCAAGTGATCCTAGACTCAGTTAACTAAGGTTAACACTGCTGAGATTAAATGGTATCGGAGTTGAACACGCCACATATATGAATTACTGTAAACTCATTACATGTTTAATCTTACAACGTGGCAAACATACAGAAAAACAATTGGCATACAAGCCGGTGTAATCCGGTAGGACGCAGGTTGCAAGAAAACCATACCTGTCACCGGAGTCCACTTTCCTGTCCATTATGTTCCTCGAGCAATCCTCGAACAACTGTTAACATCACATGTGTTTTCATTAACATCGGGGTAGCTTTTGTTTATTTAGCGTCAATGCTTAACTTTCCCCGTTAACTTAGTTACATAACTTACATTTTTAACTTGTTTTACTTTTACATTTTATACAACTTTTACCCACCTATTCGCCATTAAACTCACCTAACATGTCCTTAACATCTTATAACATCATTACCTACCAATCCCCATCATCACATATCATTTCATAACCTTAAACAACATCTTTGGTCCGACCGACCCACCGACCGACCCACAGCTGGGTCGGTCCATTACAGACCCCTTTTACTTCCTTACAAATGCCCGTCCGACCCACGTCCGACCCACCATTCTGGGTCGGTCCATGTGCGAACATTTTCCTTCCTTTGAAACCTGACCGACCGACCCATGTCCGACCCACCCTTTTGGGTCGGACCATTACCGAACATTTCCTAACATATAACAGAGGCTCGACCGACCCACAAACTGGGTCGGCCCCTGGGTCGGTCGCCTCCTAAACTTACCCAAACTTTGTCAAATCTTCACCAAACTTCTCCTAAGGCCTCTTAATGTGTTCTAACACATTTGGCACTTCAAACACACCCTTAAGATATTCTTAAACACTCACAAAACTATTTTTCCTACTTCCTTAAACCTTTACTTATATCTCCACAAAATTCCTAACACTTACAATGTTTTCTCCTTATGATTCTAGGTGGCATTTCACCTATTATAATACTATCCCAAAACACTTTCTCCTCATCTTAACATCATCTCTTAACTTCTTTTCTTACTAACTAAATCTCCTTTTTACATCTTACCAAACATCACTTATTCCTTGAACACAACCTTACCTAAACCTTAAACAACTCCTCCAAGACTTTAATACATTCACAAACACACATTGAATTCCTAGAACTTCCAAGATAACACCTAAATCCTTGCATCACTCTAAATCACCTTAACATGTTTTCTTCTCAAGTAAACATTCATCACCTTTAACACTTCCTAGTTCACCAAAACCACTTAAAACTTAGAACTTCTCACACATTTTCCAAATTTGGCCATAGCTTCTCTTGTATATACTCACATCCAAACACTTAGGTTTTCCCTTATTCATTCAAAACACCTAAAATCCATCAAACACATTTTATACACAAACTTCACACATTAAGCACTACATCACAATATAGTGCATACCTTAAATTGCTTGGCACTTAGGCCCTTAAATAACATGGCTCTTAGGCCCTTAAATTGCATAACCTTAAACACTGAATTTCCCACATAAATAATGCCTTTGACCTGCAAATACATACACCAAAACATATGTTCTTTTACTAGTCTCCTTGAGAACACTTTACTAGGTCACTTGCCATTGGCTCCTTAGGTATTTTATCAAGCAAATCTAGCTCATGTTTCCTAAGGCATTTAAACTACATTGAGATAGTTTGTTTACCTCTTTTTCCTCACAAATTCTTTCTTGGTTCCTTGAAAACCGGTGGGTTTGGTTGTTTGTCAACTTCTAAACATTATACAAACAACATAATGAGTATTCAAGCATTATGCTTCATCTCATTGTAAACCCTAGTTACACATATTGTTTTAACACATTAAGGTAATTGTTTTACCTTGGAATTGGAAGAGAACTTGAACAAGTATCAAGAGAGGACTCCTCCTAGCCCTTGGAAGATTCAAATGAAGCTAGAACAGGGCAATATAAGAGCTCCATTAATGGTGAATTTTCGGACAACAACAAAACATGGAGGAAACTTGATTTTTCTTTGAGTTTCCTTACCTTGAAGCAAAGGAGAACAAGAATATGTGAAAAGATGAGCTCAAGCTCCTTCAATGGTGAATCTTCATGGCACCAAAATTGAGTTCTTGAAGATTTGAAAAGAGGGAAGTGTAGAGCTTGACCTAACTAAGACAAATATGGTCTTGGAATTTGATTTGGCCAAGGGAATCACAAGCTACAAGTGAAGGAAGATGAAGAATGAGTGTGGGCTGTTGGAAACCGATGGAGAGAGGAGGAAGAAGAAGACCATCGTGGGAAATGAAGGAAGAAATGAAAGAATGAAGATAACACTTGCTTTTGGAGATATTTATGTACTAAAGTAACTTTCTTCTTTTTACTTTCTTTTCCTTCCTTCCTTTAATTGATTTTACATGGTGGTGACTCACCTTACTACAAAAACCGGCCACCATTATAATAGAAGGGTAATGTAGTCTTTATTGACTCATTTAATTACTTATAACATTATATGTTACAAACTAGCTTGTAAAATTACTATTCACAAATACAAGGCACATAGAAGTGAAATTTTTGATTTCCCACTAATATGGCCACCCAAATGTGATACTATATAGTACACATGTTAATTAAAGAGTAATGATGGTCATTTAGCCATTCAAAACTCATTTACAAGACAATTTTTCAAAAACGTGCTTTAAGACTCCTTAAAGCACATTTTGTGTTTTAACTTGTTTTCAAGCTTGGTTTTCTTTAGTAATTGATTTAATATGTTCATTAACATATAAACAAGGTATAGGTATGACCATTAGGTCTTTACACATTTATCCCAAGCTTAGAGCACATTTTTGCTCATATTGACTTTAAGGTATTACCTTGTGTTTTGTTTGGTTTCATTGTCTACCAAAGTTTCTTAAGGACTTATTTAGCCTTATTACATCATAATTAAATGTTATCAAGTCTTGGTAGGCTCTTTGGGTCCTAACCAAGTTCACTCATAGCTTAGAGCATGTTTTTGCTCAAACTGTGTCTTAATGCTTTATTGCATTTATTATGGTTTAAATTGTTCACTGACGTTACTAAGGCACTTTTTAGCCTTTACATACCATAATTTGATATTTAAACCACATATCAAGGTTTGGGGTATTTCAATCTACCCCCCTTAAAAGAACTTCGTCCTCGAAGTTCACACTTTCCACACATCATTAGATTTGAACACGGAATCACTTGGAAATAAACTTCCTTAACCAAACACACTTTACATCACAACCTCGGACTTGCTGGTCCGGGCAACACATTCACATCCACACATAACATAACATATCCACATGATAACCTCGGACTCTATGGTCCGGGGATCTTAACAACACTTACACATACATAACAACCCCTTTGACTCACTGGTCTTGGGTAACATAACCCATTGGACACATAGGTCCTGGTAACAAACAGTCTTTAGACACATAGGTCTATGTGACACCACACATTTAGACTCATAGGCCTTGATAGTATACACTTTAAGAAATCCAAGTCAAAACAACATTCATTACACATACCACACAACATGTCAGAGCATGTATAGCAATCAAAAATATCCTTGATATACACTGTGATCCCGCAGAACACGGTCGCGATGGACACCTTCCGTCCCCGTGCCTTTAGGAGATTAAAATAATCACAAGTTTAAAAATTTCCTTGTGAGGTTAAGTAAGAAGGCTTTAATTATGTAAAGTATCCATCAACGTTTTTAAGTGCCAATTTAAAATCCTTTTGAAAACACACACAACTCCAAGTCCAACTTAGCTCTTTGCTTCTTTATTAGCGTGGTTATTCGTGACCACTTATAGGGAGTTTCAAGAGTCATCCAACCCTGATGTGATCAGCATCAGTGTTGAACTATCCTTCCACTCCAATTTGTGTTCGGCTTCCCTTGATCGCATGCAAATCAAGTTCCACCCTCCCACTTCATTTTCAAGCATCAAGTAAATCACTCATTTCCAATTTTCTATCTTTGAATCATTCTAGTCATGATCACACATCTCCAAAGGATAGAACTCCGTCTATCAGTTACCTCCATTCACTTTTAATCCTGTTGCCTAGGGAATCTTATTCTCACTAGGTTCTATGTCGGTATCATGCCCTTTCATGCATCACTATAAAGTATACATATATATATATACATATATTTATCAAAATACAAACACCTGATTTTACATTTATACCTGTCGGGGCTTTGTTCCCCGGGAGTTTATCTACTCCCCACACTTGTACAATCACACACAACTGTTAACAAAACACCACAACAATGGTATTCGCATCTTCTGCGCAATTACCACAATTAAACCATGAATGAGTGTGTATGTTTACGTAACCCACACACCAATCATCAAAACAATAATATAATTTTGTGCTATGCACAATATGAGTCACATACACTACGTACACTTGTACGGTAATATACACTAAGTGGTTTTGCGCTTACCCCCCTTAAAAGGGATTACGCCCACGTAATCAATCACTAAACAGTAGCTTAAAATTTTGCGTCGTGAAGTATCTTAACTTCCACGCGGTCTATTACACAATGGATTCTGATTAGAGGATCTTAACCATATTGGCGGTTTAGTTCCTAAACCAGAATTCTCATTGGAGTTTGTTTAAACTCAGTTGGTTTCGGTCCTGGCCTGTGAGGATTAGGCGTTAATAATTAGCCATTCACTCATGTTCGTTATTACGTTGTACATTTGAATCACTGGTTCACTAGTTTCTGCTGCGAAACTCTAATAACTGTAGAGCTTAATTGCTTTCTTTGTTATTCTTACTGTATTGTACATTCCCCAATTGTCACCTTCATCTTCTGGTAACAATGGTTTCCAACCGACGTGGTATGCTTCCGTAGCGATTCGGTGAGTTATACACTTTCATAACAATTTACTGTGTATACCACTATGTATTCCACACTGATTGACTTGTTCCTTCCGACTTACTGTCGGTTGAGATGAGCTACTACCTAGTGTGTAGTGCTCTCTCAGCTATTTCCAATATTTGGGGTATATTCCATACCGATTTTGGTAGTTAGTGCTACTGTAGTCACTTACTGTTAATCTGTCTCACATTCGGTTTTGTACAAGTACTCCTTTTATTGGTGCGGCCTTGCATTTCCATGCATCGGCCATTATAACATTATCTGTCCACAATCAACATGTTTCCAATTCCTAGCTATCTCATTCGTTCATTACTGCACAAGTGCAATACCAAAACACTCAGTCATACAGAGTGCAAAGAGGCGTAAACTCTCGACAGTAAATCCTTATGTGATTCGCCATGGAATTCACACTGAGTTTCTCATCACACAGTACCTACCACTGGCTTATTGCCCAGTCTGTTAACATCACTCATCTTGCATCTCCACTGAGTTTAACTCATAACTGGCCTTATCCGCCACATCATTATTACAACACTTATACAACGGTCGCTTACTGCGCACCGTACTTATTGTATAACACTAACTCACATCGTATTTACTGTCACATTAACTTCCACACATAAATACATTATTCACATTACGGTTCATCCCATTTGGACTGAGCATCGATCATTCGAGTCATAAGCCGGCATTATTCAGCTCGGTGTTTCACCTTATTCACATACTACTAAGCTAATTTCTCTTTCAATAACAACATGGTCAATCCTTAACATATTCTTGAACTTGATTCACATAACTACCGCTCCGCGGTGTCACATGTCGAGAGGTATCCCACTCTTAATGCAGTGGTTCGTTTACCAACTCTATTCACTTATACAACCTAAACTTCTACATCTCGAATTTATATATATATCCTGCTTTTGGATTATAAGCCTCATTTGCCTTGAGCTGGGCTCATTATAGGCTGTCCACACACATGTACTTATCTGTACACATTACATAGTTTGGATTATTGAGGTCTAGACAAGGTCGTTACATCACGTTTCCTTTCATGGGATGCCCCTTAGGATTGTCAGTCCGTCTCCTGACAACTTATGTCTAAACTGGGTGTTAGTTTCAACCCTTGTGCTTCTGTCATGCATTTCATTCAACAATTGTTGATGTGAACACCCTTCAAGGATTGCTCTGGTGTTGTTAAGTTATGCCTTTACATTTGGCTCACACTTATTGGTACATTCCGTTAGCTACGCCTTTCGCGTTCTTTACTGTTTTATTATCTTCTTTTGTGAAGATTAACATTTCCTGGTAGTGTAGGGTACTCATTCTGGGAATTTCATCCCGTTCATTGCACATTAATGTGTCCACATTAGGCATCTGCTTAGCCATGTACAGGCTGGGTCACCATTCAGCTAACATGTTTATCCCTAAGGATCCTTAAGACATATATGATGTCTTTATATTGCAGTTAGTGCACTTCGCACCTCCTGACTCTTAAACATTTCCTTGAAAGGAGTTCACCAATCCTTTTAGTCTTGCTAATTTAACTGAATTCCTTAACTTCAACTATTCCCTGTAATCCTTAGCTCTTGTTTGACTTATACTGCTGACCGTAGACGGAGTCGACTACTTCCCGTGTTTCGGACTCTACTCGTATACATATATGGGGTATCATACTGATACATTGCTACTTACCCAACTAACCCATAAGTAGGTCTGTCAGGCCCACATGCTCCTATCGGAGTGCGGTCGTCCCACAACACAGTTGGTACACTTGTAGTGTCCGTCACACGCCTAGGTGAAGTATTCTGTTGTCAACTCCCTTATATTGTCCCGTGACAATATTCATTCCCTGCTTCCCGAACTTAACGAGGGAAAGTTTATCCATTGTTGTATCCTTGTCAACTGTCCTTGGTTTCTACTGGTTTGGTTTAAAAGAAGGTTGGAAAGAAGTGTTGGTTTGAAAGAAAATCTGGTTTTGAAAAGAAAGGGTTTGAAAAAAAAATTTCCATGGTTTCACAACATCTTCTTACCTTAACCAAGTCTAGCTTCTTGCTGACTGGTGTACTTACAATTACAGAGGTTAGGCTAACAGGCCCTTCCACTGCTATGACAATCACATTTAACTTATGTACTTTCCAGTACTTGTAGTGGTTATAAATTTCCCGAACAGCCCTATTATAGCAGCACTTGCTATGGCAAGTGCGCCATGCTAACTGGCTATCAGTTTAACACATACCGGTTGTGGTATTGTTTTTACCCGCACTGTCGTCAGTGGCCTTGTTGGCCCTCACTGATCTTACTGTCTTGATAATAACTTGTCTAGGTGACTTCTCACCGTATTCACATGACGATCATCAACTAGGGGTTTCCCATTCTGGGAGACCCCTTTGTCTTAGTACTGTATCCTCCTTATAGCCCGTTCCACGCACTTGTCGTGGTTACTGAGACTTGTCTCTTGTTTGGGCACTACGTTGTAGTTCCTTTGTCGGTTGGTATACCGTTGGTGTTTTATTTATCAACTGTGGTTCCGTAGACACTTGTCTCGGGTGTTATTAATCCATTTCTTGCCTGTTGCACGGTAGGTGCGTTGCAAGTTAGTTATTCTCGACTGCTCTGCATGTCGACCCAGGTTGCCGGAAATTCTATTCTCCAATACACAAGATCCTTCATTCATTGCTATGAAATGCGGTTAACATTATTCAGATGGAGACCGTCTCCGGGATTCCCAGTTTTCGGGATCTACCGTATGACAGGTTCTCCGTACCCTAAAGGTATTTAATAACAGCCAGATCGGGTATCCCCGAGTAAGAGAGGACTTCCATCTCCCTGGCGTTGTTTCCCCAAGTTATATACAGGGATTGTGGAGGGGGGAGGATATGTAGGTTTCCAGTAGTCACTGGTAGTTCCTAACTAGCGTATCTCTCACGCTATCACTCAACCCTTAACCCAAAGTACTAAATCCTAACTCGGTACTTCCTAAGCTCGGTAATTCAGTCATCAGAGCGATACTTCGCTCTGATACCACTTTTTGTAACACCCCATCCAACATTAACATACTTACAACAAACTGCAGGAAGAAGAACACCTCATCACATTACTTAACTTGTTGGTGTTACACGCCGTTAGCCACCCACGTGGCTAACAAGGCTAATACATACACAATGTACCGGTCTGATGGGCTAAATTCCCGAGCAACTATACATTATATCCCTTTCCATTAACAATAACAACAACATACACCTTAACAACTATACCGAGTACTTATAAACTGATGCCGACAACAATTTCGGTCTTACTACACCTACTGTATACATACACTTAATTGTTTACCCATGTACAATGACTACCCGTCCTACTCTCGAACGGCTTCCAGCACTTCGTACCTGAAATAGGAAAAGAAGAGAAAGGGGTGGCCCCAAGGGGCTCAGCACCTTTGCTGGTATGGTAATCCCGCAGCCCACATGCTACCGGGCCACGCACAACTAATTGTCGTCTTAGCATGCAGTTGATTATATTTAAATCATGCATGTGACAATAAACACACAACACTTAACATTTCGCCTCAATAGGCTCAACAATCGGATAATACATCCTACTTAACAAGTCACCCATGGTTTTCATCATCCCTAGAGTGTTTCTCCTCCAACGGAGCTACTTCCTTAATAGACGACACATACCCTTAAATCGGGTTATCCTTAAACGCCTCTTATCACAAACTGGGAATCATATCCATGATCCACACACTCCACATTATACAACACACTCCACATTATACAACCTATATCACACACTACAACACTTAACAACACTTGGTACGTTTCTACGTACACAACATAATACCGCAATGAATACTGCATCACAACAAAACACATAACACAACGGGAATGGTTCGCTTAGGAACCGACCCAAACATCACAAACACACTGGTGAGCCTAGAGAATGTTGCCAGTCTCATGATAAGCTCGTTATACAATAACACCAACACTCATTACCGTCCTAATAGTTGGACGAGTAACTTAAGTTAAGGCGGTTCGGGTTTGGAGGCCCTAACACACCACACAACACAGGTTCCCACTAAACCGATCATAAGTCAGAATAGGTAAGCTTTGGAGTAAGCTAATGGGAGATCATAACCCGTGAGGGAAACAACCATAACAAAGAGAAGGGTAAGGCTAGGAAGGATACCCTCTCCCAAACAACGCGCGACCGGCCAAACCGGATTCCTCACTACTGTTAGTACATACTTACTTTAGACAATACTTAGAACTCCACTATGGAGCCTGTCACATAACAACTCATACAGTATTACAACTGGGTTAAACACACAAGGGAGATCCCTACATTCACATACACATATCACACATTTAACACACGCATAGCCGTGGTTAGTACGTCCCATGGTACGGGTCGTTTGCTCCGAATACCGAACTCTCAAGTGATCCTAGACTCAGTTAACTAAGGTTAACACTGCTGAGATTAAATGGTATCGGAGTTGAACACGCCACATATATGAATTACTGTAAACTCATTACATGTTTAATCTTACAACGTGGCAAACATACAGAAAAACAGATTGGCATACAAGCCGGTGTAATCCGGTAGGACGCAGGTTGCAAGAAAACCATACCTGTCACCGGAGTCCACTTATCCTGTCCATTATGTTCCTCGAGCAATCTCGAACAACTGTTAACATCACACGTGTTTTCATTAACATCGGGGTTTGCTTGATCATTTAATGTCAATGCTTAATTTTCCCTGTTAACTTAGTTACATACTTAACATTTTTAACTTATTTTACTCTCACATTTTAATACAACTTTTAACCCACTTAGGTGTCATTAAAACTCCCTAACATGTCCTTAACATCCTTATAACATCATTACCTACCAATCCCCATCATCACATATCATTTCATAACCTTAAACCATGTTTTGGTCCGACCGACCCACCGACCGACCCACAACTGGGTCGGTCCATTACAGACCCCTTTTACTTCCTTATAAACATGCCCGTCCGACCCACGTCCGACCCACCATTCTGGGTCGGTCCATGTGCGAACATTTTCCACCTTTGAAACTGACCGACCGACCCATGTCCGACCCACCCTTTTGGGTCGGACCATACACCGAACATTTCCAACATTTTACAGAGGCTCGACCGACCCACAAACTGGGTCGGCCCCTGGGTCGGTCGCCTCTAAACTTACCAAAACTTTGCCAATCTTCACCAAACTTCTCCTAAGGCCTCTTAATGTGTTCTAACATCATTTGGCACTTCAAACACACCCTTAGGATATTCTTAAACACTCACAAAACTATTTTTCCTAATTCCTTAAACCTTTACTTATATCTCCACAAAATTCCTAACACTTACAATGTTTTCTCCTTATGATTCCTAGGTGGCATTTCACCTATAACGACCACAATACCAAGGTGTTTCCTCTACACCTTATCATCATCCCTCAACTTCTTTTCTTACTAACTAAATCTCCTTTTCACACCATACCCAAACATCACTTGTTCCTTGAACACTAACCTTACCTAAACCTTAAACAACTCCTCCAAGACTTACACACATCCACTAAACACACATTGAATTCCTAGAACTTCAAAGACAACACCTAAATCCTTGCATCACTCTAAGTCACTTTAATACATGTTTTCTTCTCTAGTAATCATTCATTCACCTTTGCCCCTCCCTAGTTCACCAACACTCACATTAAACACTTAAAACTTCTTACACATTTCCCAAATTTGGCCATAGCTTCTCTAGTTATACTCACATCCAACCACTTAGGTTTTTACCTTATTTCACTCAAACACCTAAAATCCATCAAACACATCTTTATACACAAACTTCACACATTAAGCACTACATCACAATATAGTGCATAACTTAAATTGCTTGGCACTTAGGCCCTTAAATAACATGGCTCTTAGGCCCTTAAATTGCATAACCTTAAACACTGAATTTCCCACATAAATAACGCCTTTGACCTGCAAATACATACACCAAAACATATGTTCTTTTACTAGTCTCCTTGAGACACTTTACTAGGTCACTTGCCATTGGCTCCTTAGGTATTTTATCAAGCAAATCTAGCTCATGTTCCTAAGGCATTTAAACTACATTGAGATAGTATATTTACCTCTTTTCCTCACAAATTTCTTTCTTGTTTCCTTACAAACCGGTGGGGTACTTGATTCCTTGTCAAGTTCTATACATTGTACAAACAACATAATGAGTATTCAAGCTTTAAGCTTCATCTCATTGTAAACCCTAGATTTACATTGTTTCAAAAACATTAATGTACTTGTTTTACCTTGAACTTTGGAGGGTGTTTGAATAAGTATCAAGAGAGGACTCCTCCTAGCCCTTGGAAGATTCAAATGAAGCTAAAACAAACAAGATAAATACACATTGTGAGGTGAATTTTCGGACAACATGAAAATATGGAGGAAACATGGATTTTCTTTGAGTTTCCTTACCTTGAAGCAAAGGAGATCATGAATATGTGAAAAGGTGAGCTCAAGCTCCTTCAATGGTGAATCTTCATGGCACCAAAATTGAGTTCTTGAAGATTTGAAAAGAGGGAAGTGTAGAGCTTGACCTAACTAAGACAAATATGGTCTTGGAATTTGATTTGGCCAAGGGAGCTAGAAGATACAAGTGGTCAAAGCTTGAAGATGGTATATGTGCTGTAGCACAACCGAGAGAGAACAGAAGAGAAGGGAAGAGGAGAAGAAGGGAACCGTGTGAAGTGAGGAGGAAAGGAGAAGTGAGTTTGGTTTTGCTTTTAAGGATATTTATAACTTAAAGCAATAGTAACCTATGAGTCACCTTTATTTACTTAACAAGTTAACATGTTTGGTGACTCATTACTACCAAAAACCGGCCCCCTTATTATTAGTAGGGTATTATAGTTCTTTGTACCAATTTAATCACTTATAACATTATATGTTACAAACTAGTTATAAAAATCACTATTCACCTATAACAAGGCACATAGAAGTGAAATTTTTGATTTCCCACTAATATGGCCACCCAAATGTGATACTATATAGTACACATGTTAATTAAAGAGTAATGATGGACATTTAGCCATTCAAAACTCATTTACAAGACAATTTTTCAAAAACGTGCTTTAAGACTCCTTAAAGCACATTTTGTGTTTTAACTTGTTTTCAAGCTTGGTTTTCTTTAGTAATTGATTTAATATGTTCATTAACATATAAACAAGGTATAGGTATGACCATTAGGTCTTATACACATTCATCCCAAGCTTAGAGCACATTTTTGCTCATATTGACTTTAAGGTATTACCTTGTGTTTTGTTTGGTTTCATTGTCTACCAAAGTTTCCTAAGGACTTATTTAGCCTTATTAAATCATAATTGAATGTTATCAAGTCTTGGTAGGCTCTTTGGGTCCTAACCAAGTTCACTCATAGCTTAGAGCATGTTTTTGCTCAAACTGTGTCTTAATGCTTTATTGCATCTATTGTGGTTTAAATTGTTCACTGATGTTACTAAGGCACTTTTAGCCTTCACATACCATAATTTGATATTTAAACCACATATCGAGGTTTGGGGTATTTCACCCACCTTTCTCCTATCATGGCCGGCTGCCTTGTCCTTGTCTCCACCGATTATGCCTCCAATAATCAACTACAATCAATGGGTATGAGTCATCAAGTCACTAAAATCATAAAAAATGCAAAAAATGTGTTTTAAGCCAAATTAGGTCATTCTTTCTCATTAGTCCCATTCCAACCGTGGGACTCATTGCCAAACTCTCTCTTTGGCTCCTCTTGACCGAAGGTAAGCTTCCCAAGCTCCATTGATGAGAGCTCAAGCTCTAGGTAAGCTCCTAAGGCATAAAAATCCCCATTTTCTTCATCTTTCTTTCCTTTTTCCATTGATCTAGACTCCAACCTTTTCTATACATCTATGTAGAGTATTTTGGAGGTTAAAGGAAGGATAAATTTCGGCCATAACCAGATCTAAGGAGGAAAGTTCAAGTCTTGACCATTTAAGGTAAAAATATGCTCTAAGCACACACCTCTTCTTCCTTGTGAATTTCGGTTGTAAACCTTGGTTCCCTAGCCTTATTTTCTTCTCCTTTTCATGTAGATTCAGTTGGTATACCAAGATCTACAAGGAGTAGCTAGATCCAAGCCAAAACACCATTTTTGGCATCTTAAACAAGGTAAATCTAAGCCATCTTCCAAGCTAACTACCCACGGTTTTATACCTTGTTTTTAAGAGTGTTTTGATACTCTTTCTCTACTGGAAAAATAGGGCCTAAGTAGATCTACAACAAGCTTGAAGATCTAAGGTAAAAATCCATGATTTTCATGACTTAAATTACTCTCATGGTTAGCTCATGTTTGGAGTTTAATCATGTCTTGTTTTCTACATGAAGACAAGTAAATCAAGCTGTGGAGAAATTCTCCTTAAGGTGGCCGAATCCAAACAAGGCTTTACCTAAGCTAAATCAAGGTATAAATCACTAAAACATTAACCTTGTTAAGTTAATATGTTCTAAAGCTATTTCTAATTAAATTGCCGTGAGGGAACATGGTGACATGGCCATGTTTGACCATAAAATGATTAAGGAATGGTTTAATAAATTTTATAACTAATTAAACAAGCATAATTGTCAAATTTAAGACATTATGTGGAAGTTTGGTAATTAAATGAAGAATATATGGTGAGGCCGAAATTTATAAGTATTTTTGGGACATTTATGTGTAATTTATTTTGTGAGCAAATGTTTGTAATAAGGCCATGTACTTTAGGCCATTTTATTTACGCATTTACAAGCTTTTATTTAAGTTTAGATGATATATAATTATTACCGAAAAGAAATGGGGTCTAAGATGTAATTAAATTAAATTTAGGGGCTTTAAAATAATAAGGCCGAAAATTAGAGTTAAAAAGGATTTAAAATAAATTTTATAAGGTTTTATTAATTTTTGGGGTTAAATGGTGAATTTTGGAAACTTAGGGGTTAAAACCGTAATTATTAGGAATTAATGGTCAAGGAAATATTAAGGAGGCCAACCTTGACCATATGGTAGGTTTTGACCAAATTAGATAAGTTAAATAACTTATTTAAGGTTTCATAATAAAGATAACTATCTTATGGTAATATTTTTATAACATATATGGTAAATATGTTATTACCGAAAATTAAGGGTGTAAAATGGTATTATAAACACCCATGGGCTATTAGGAATTTATTGGGTTGATTTTGGAATTAAAATGAACTATATATGTATAATATATAGTTATTATGTCATTATGACACTTTGGAGAAATATATGAGGTGGTATAGTATAAATACCGATTATATATGGGTTAATAAGGTAATAATAACCCTTTGGAGAAATTTGGTGATTTTTAGAATTATATAAGAGTATTTATTAAGATATATGTATAATATATAGTTTTAAGGAATTATTAAACTATAGGTTATAAATAGGGCCAAGTGGCAATTATAAAACAGCACAAGGGCTGTTCGGGATTTAAAAAAATAACCATAGGTTATACTCTTTTATAAGCTAGAAATGTTATACTAAATGGTATATATAACATGGTAAAAAGAAAGGGGTGATTTTGTAAATTAAGGAAACTATGGTTTATGGAAAAGAATAAGATTTTCTTATGGTGCCTAAGAGGCAATATAAAATAGTTTTTGTATAAAAACTATAGGATATAAGTTAAAGGAAATAAAAATATCATATCAAATGATATAAGTATATGGTATAACATTACATAATGTTATGTGGTCAAAATGGAATTTAAATAAAGTTAAGGGCTGTACCGAATTAATAAGAGTTGGAAAATGAATTCTAGACTATGGTCTATAACGTTATAAATGTTATAACAATTATATGGTATTTAGGTGGTTTAAAGGAATAAATACAAGTAAGGATATTCACATTAAATAATGTGACAAACTATAAATAAATGAGATTTATTAACTAAGGTATTTATGGAATACACCTTAGGAGTTGTAAATATACAACATAAAATGTTACTCATGTTAGGATAATAATCTTAATATAAGTTGTATAATATAATATAACTAATGGGAATAATCATCTAACAAAAGATGATAAAAAGTAACATAAAATATAAGAGTTTATTAAACTCATGGAGATTACCTACGTGGTAAATATATACATACAAGAATAATGTATATAAGGTGGATATATATTTTGGTTGGAAACCATATGATTTAATGGTGGTGGTTATTTAAAAAAAAATATAGTTACGAACTATAAGTTATGAATTTTGGATGCAAATATTATTTGCTAAAGATAAATGTATTATAATGGATGGTGGAAAATAATACAATATAATATAATAATGCATGCATACATGCAACTATGGGTTACGTACCTAAACTAGATGGTGGATAAGATTAAGAAGAAATGCAACGACCTAAACTTAACAGTTGAAATATTGTGATGTATGAGTTTCAAGTAACAAAGCCGACTGTTTTAGAGGAACCCGTAACAATAACTGTAGAAAACAAGGGTGAACTGTCGGGGTTACTTATTATTCGGAAATACCAGATGTAGTTAGTCGTGGAGACTGACTTACATTTTGTTACTATTTAGAGTATACTTCTGACAAGACGCTTGACGAACTAGTGGACTACACGGAGCGTAGGATCTTGCTGATTCATACTCCACCGTAATATGATCAGGGTGAACGGTATGTAAAGGGGTTTGATCTGAGTTGTCCTAAGGTTGCTCCTTGGGCTCGGATTTGGTTGTTATAACTTGTGTGTTATGTGTGTGGATACCTGTATGTGCTTAAGTGTTACTGCATTTATTATTATGCACGAACGTCCTACGGGACTAACACTACGTCGACTATAGATTGACTTATATAAACATATATATGCGTTGTGATGACATGACGGTTACTTGATATAATACCATGATATTAATATTAAGTATATGGTAACCTAAGCAAAACACTTAGGGATGAGTCACGACATTGTCGGTCTCTAGAGCATGGATCTCGAACATGAATATAACCTAGATTACTTCTAGGTATGCGTGAGACCCATTGGGCAGCTAATTAATAATTATTCTCCATAAGACTAAGAACAGATCTTAAACATTATGAGAGAGAGATGGTATGAGTTGAGGTGAGGAATCCCGGTAGTTTACGAACTACTTGGTTGCGCATTTGTGATCACTGAGGGGTTTCCTAATTGGATTCCGCCTAGGTTATATCCAACGAGCCCAAACTGGATCGTGGATCAGGTGGCTACGTGTAACACCCCCAAACACTGGCCTAGGAGTTAGGGGTATTACACGCCGCGTATTATTACATAATACGCAAGGCTCTAATAAACGAACTTAAACAGATAATCAAGCAAGGCCCAAAACGAATACTTGAATAAAGTATAATCAAAATGATGTCGTAACATCCAAAGTTATTACAGACCCACCAAACGAATGTCAGAAGCGGAAGCTAACAAAAGGAGCCCAAAGGCTCAAGTCAAATACAAAACGTCTCAAAGGAATCAAATAACATAACAGACTAAACTCCAGAGCTGCAAAGTGACCCTCGCTGATCAATCTGCAATGTTAGATAAAGTAGGGGAATGAGCACACAACTATGCCCAGTAGATGACAAACTTCATCAACCAGCATGCTCAAAACATTTTATAGAATAATGTCCAATCAGAAGGAGTCGCAAGGAGTCCATAAACATGTCAGAAACAGAAACAGAAGTCCACACAATAAAGGACTAAACAGAGAGACAGAAGCAGAAAACAGAGTGGGACACTAGCGATCACAGCATACAGACAGAACGAGCAACCAGCTCGTGAACAGAACGAGGAAACCTCACTCGTAAACAGAACAGGTGGGACACCTGTGAACAGAACGGGGAACATCACCCGTGAAACAGAAGGATCCTACATAGCGCGCTACGAGACAGCGAGACCAGCCATCCAAAGGTTCAGACACAGAGATAACTAGGTCCCAAAACAGAAGCTTAAAACATTTAAGCATATGTGCACCAAAGGCACCAGAAAGCACATAGGTAGCTTGGAAAACAGAAGGGGAATCCAACCCCGCAATCGGAAGTCAAAACGGAGCTCAAACGAGCAAGTTAAGGTCGAAACAGAGGCATGTCCGAACTTGTGTCCGGACATCAATGTTCGGACACGAGTCGAGACTCAGAAGTCGAAATCAGACAGATGTCCGAACATGTGTCCGAACTACGAAGTTCGGACACAGGTCGAACATTAAAACAGTAGTAGAGACAGAGGTGTCCGAACATCAACGTTCGGACTGATGTTCGGACGCGTTTCGGAAAAACAAACACGCGTAGGGTCCGAGCTTGTGTCCGGACATCAATGTTCGGACACAAGTCGAAGCCAAAATCAGAGAACGCAGAAGGCTGTGTCCGAACTTCAAAGCTCGGACGGAAGTTCGGACACAGCGAAAACTTCAGAAATTTAAAGCGCAACAGGGTATGTCCGAACGTCAAAGCTCGGACAGACGTTCGGACACACCAAAATGTGCAGTTTCCAGAAACGAATTCACAGCAAAACAGAGGGTTTAACACAACAAAACAGAAGTAGTGCATTAAAACAACCTTGGGGTTTGTAATTATTCAAACAACGCAAACGGACTGATTCCCAAACACAACGCAGAGGTAGTTCACACACTAGAAACCAGAATTCGAAACGCCCCAAGGCTGAACACACTAGCCGAATCCATAAGCCACCTACCTCGAATTAACAGCAGACGAACCACAATCTGAATAGCAGAGTCCAGACCAACACAGCTCCAGCAACGCAGACCAACAACGCAATGCGAAACCTCTGACTAAACACAATTGCAAATCCCAAATCAGAAACGCAAACCTAAACCCTGAAACTGAAACTGCAATCTGAACTGAAATACCATTCTCACCTGAATTCTGACAACAAGACAGCGGATTCGCGGATGACGCCAACAGTAGAAGAGAATCGACAGAGCGCAAGAGCCAACGCTGAACCACAATCAGATTGCAGAGGAAATCAGAACGAGGAGACACCGGAACCAAAGGATTAAAGAAAGAAGAATCTGTCACGCCTACCTCGAATTAACCAGTAATTCGCAACGGCGGAGTAATCCACAGTAGAACTTGGATGGCAGAGCAATGTCAAAGGAGTCTTGACTGACTGAGAGCAGGAACGGCGCAGAAAGAAGAGAGAGAGAGAAATGAAGAGAGGAGCGTAACTGAGATTGTGAGAACGTGATTAGAAGACTGGAAAATTAAGAGGAGAAGATTAATAATAGGAAGGGAAATATTGTGGGATTAATCTCACCAGAAAGTAAAACGGATGGGGAAAAAGACCTCCTCGTCCCCGACTTCCTTAATAAGGACTTCCATGTCCTAAATATTGAAATAACTCAACATAAGGCAACGTTACACGAATTAAAATTGTAACGAACTTTTGGGGTTATAACACTACGGCCTTTTTATGGACGTCTTACGAGACATAAGAGAGTCAGGGGCCTCCGGACCTCTGGCGAAATGAGCACCTTTGTGTGTACGGGAGGACTACTGTCCATGGTGAGGTTATAGGGTTGTCCTCACATGACGCCCAACTGATATTAATTAAACTTGGTTTGGATGGTTGGGGCCTTAAAGGCCAAATTAAATTAAATATGAAACTGTACGCTACGGCGAATGTACATTGTACATATGGATGGGGCCTTAAAGGCCAAACTAAAATAAATTAATAAAGATGTATACGCTACGGCGATTAGACATTGTAAATCATATTGTGGTTGTTCGATACGTTCGATACATAATTGTGGATTGTGTTATTAAATGTTTGTGAATATTTGGATGAATGATTATGTATAGTATACATTTATATTGCAGTATTGTTTATAACTGTAAAATGGTAAAGCATGAAACCGATCTAATAATAAGATGGTTAAAATGACAAGTGACCATTAGGGTCCAGGCCCGGCATACTCAGCGTCTATCGCTGATACTACACCATTTCAGGTTGTTGGTCATTGTCGAAGCCAAAGAGCAGGAACAGGGTAATTGAAGTTTTACTTTTGTTACCACACATGGAGATGTTGTATAGCAATGAGGATGGTGAATTGTATTATGGTAAGGTTGTGTATATTCAGGTTTGGGTAGATGCTCACTTGTCGATGTTTATGATTTATGAACTTAATATGATGTATAGGAGTTTCTCGTTATCATGGCGGTTAGTAGTTTGTTTATATTGGAAGTTGGATGTAGTTTGGCTTCGTTGCTCGCATGGGCGAGTAATGGCCGGTGACACCCGAGTGAGTATTGTTATTGTTGTTAATTCTTCCGCTGTAAGACGTTTTATTTTCTGCTACGTGAGAGACTATTACGTGATTGTTGAGAGGGGTGTTATAGTTGTTGTGTATAAACAGGTGAGATGATGTTGATGTGTGAGGAAACATTGTGGTGAGAGTGTAAAAATGTAGGGGAGACTATGGCAAAATTTGCCTAAGATTAGAACACTTAGTGTATTAGGAACTAGGTGACTAATAAGTGTTGTAACAGATTTTGGTTGAGATAGATAAGGGTAAGTTGGGAGAGATAATTAATGTATTGTGATGTACTAGGAACTCTAGAAATGACATTAGAAGATGGAGCTATTGTTAGGAGAGAGTTAGAACTAACATCTGTAGCAAAACACAACTAGGAAGAACTAGTGTAAGTGTTGAAATGAAACTTGGAAAATTGAGTGTGTAAGTTAGTATAGAAATGTGTAAGGAGTTAAGGAATGAACTAAGGTGTATTAGGAGGTTTAATTAGTGTTAAAACATGTGGGATTAAGTGTAGGAACAATGGGGAAGTAATGGTTGAAGGAGAGGACTGAAAACAGAAATAAAAACTGAAATACTAGGCCGGACCGACCTTGGGACCGGACTTGCAAGGTTGGTCGAGCCCAGATTTACAAAGACGGGAAAGCTTCTGGAATGGACCGAACTTGCGACCGGACTTGCAAGTTCGGTCGGACCAGAAAATTTTCCCGTCTGTAACCTACTGGAATGGACCGACCTTGCGACCGGACTTGCAAGGTCGGTCGACTCAAAATTTTTCCGTCTTGTAAGCTACTGGAATGGACCGACCTTGCGACCGGACTTGCAAGGTCGGTCGGGCTAAAATTCGCCTGTAACGAAACTTACTGGAATGGACCGACCTTAGGACCGGACATGCAAGGTCGGTCGACTCCAGAATTTCGAAACCAAAACTTATTGGAATGGACCGACCTTGGGACCGGACTTGCAAGGTCGGTCGGTCCTGAAATTTTCCAGCGTAATTCCTTACTGACTTCGACCGACCTTGGGACCGGACTTGTAAGGTCGGTCGGGTCTTACAAAAAAAAATTAAATTAAATTAAATAATATATATATATATATGTATACCCTTATATACATATGTACATGTATGTAAGTATGCCACTATTAAGTAAGAAAATAAAACTTAAGGTAAAGAAAGATAAGTAAGTAATGTGTAAGTGTAAGAAGTATAAGGACATAGTAAGCATGAACTAGAAACACATAAGAGTAATGTAGTTAAGCTAATGGTAGTTAGATTTAATCATTCAATTGTATGTACATCATATGATTTGATTTGTGAACACCGGAGGAACGTTGGGATACAAGTACAACGGTGAACGGTATGAATTCCTCATGCCCCGTATGCTATCTTGGTTACTCTGATTTGTGTGTTGTGTGCTAATTGATCACCAAATAAGATAAATGCACGAATCGGAGTTACTATGCATACTTGTGAATATGTAGTGTTGTATGTTGTGAATATTTTCTTAAATCTTAGTTTGTATAATTCATGAAATGTATGGATGAATATGAGTGTGTGTATGTATGATGTATTGTATTGTGACCGAATATGTTTTGTGCTTGGACTTCTAACTTATTCCTAACAAGCTAACCAATCTAACTTAAATTGGTAATTAAATTGGAATGAGTAGAAGTCCGATATAGTTTCGGCCACGCGTGAGGATGAGGAGACACAAGAGGTTGGATCCGATTCCTGACTCTTAAACTGGTCCGCGGCCCAAATCCCTTAAGTGGGTAGCATCCCAGATTGGTGAGTCAAGTAAATCCCGGTGGTGGGACGGAGGTCATACCGACTTAACTGGAGTATAAGTAAGTAAGTAAGTAAGAATGAGTAAGTAAAGTAATTGAAAGTAAGTAAGTTCAAGTAAGAGAAAGTAAGTGAAATGAGTAAAAGAGTAAACAACATTCCGATTAACCCGGATGCGTAACTTGGCTAACGTCGTGAAGGTAAGTATTGTATGCACTATTGTATTGATGCCTTGAATTGTGTAATGTATTGTAAATGCATGTATGTTGTATGTAAAACATGTATGTATGAAATTAATGAATCGCATGTTTAGTGGACGTCAAATAGTCGGCGTGCCCTAGCTAGCACGCGGTATATGCGGAGTTTATGCGCAGCTTTTGCTGAGCCCCTTGGGGCACCATTTTTACTACACGCAGGTACAAGAGAAGGATGAAGGCCATGAAGAGATGTAGCTAGTTCTTTGATTTCTTTTTGGATTGTAAACAATGGTTGATGAATGGTGTACTAAGTAGTACACGGCTGTAGCTTTTTGATTAGCCGGTGTACCATGGGGTACACCTTTTTGAATAGTGGAAGTATTGGATTGGGGGTATAGATGAGTAGCTTTAGAAACTCATTCTTTTGGGAAGTTGAATTTGGATGTAATTGAATATACTTAAATACTCGGTGATCCATTGATGTAAGTATTCAGTATGCGGTATTTTGGTAAGTAATATAGTAGCTCGGTACACTATGATCATCAGACCGTGACTGTAAGGTAAGGTAAGCCTAGCTAGCCGTATGGGCGGTTAACGGCGTTGTATCACCCGCCGTAGTAGTGTAGTATTTCCGCTGCGATCTGATAGGATTAACAGGATGATTAGACGGTAAGCATAAGATTAACGGTAGGGGTGTTACAAAAAAGTGGTATCAGAGCGTAGTTACGCTCTGATGTCCATAAGTACCGAGCATAGGGGATTACCGAGTTAGGATTTCAACCGTCTTAAGACGAATACTTAGAAACCTAACTAGGAACTACCGTTGTTAACAACGGATACCCTTGACGTTCTTAGGAACGATACCTTGTTTAAATTCCAAGACCTTTGAGTCATATCTTGCGGAGCCTAATGTAACTGCCAAATGTTCAGATGTCAGGAAGAGGTCCAGGTCGCCCTAGAGGAGGGGCCAATGACGGACCTGGTACGCAGATGATAGCTGAAATCGTCGCTGCCACGGTAGCACAGATGCTACCACAAGTAATCCAAGCTATGCAACAAAACCAGCAAAACCAATAGAACCAAGCGGGGCCAATCCCTCCCCCTCCACCCAGAGAAGCGAACTGGGTAAAAGCTGTAGCGGAACTCCGCCCTCCTTGCTTTAGGGGCGAGAGTGATCCGGCTAAGCTAGAGGCCTACATCTCCGAGATGGAGACAACCTTTGAAACCCTCGAAGCTCCTGCTGGAGTTCGAGTTAGAGTAGCAGCCTACTACTTAAAAGATGCAGCCATGGACTGGTGGAAACTAATCAAACATGAGCATGTCAGCGACCCCACATTCGATTGGGAGTCTTTCGCATCTCTCCTCCGATCCAAGTACTATCCGGAACATGTAAAGACTAAGAAAAGGCTAGAGCTGGATGCCTTGAAGATGACAGACAAGATGTCTGTGGATGAGTACTACAGAACCTTCACTTATATTCTCCGTCTTCTACCCGATCTAGGATACACTGGCCAGGTGTTGGTCGATCGCTTCTATGGCGGTCTGAGCCATCGCCTTCGGTACGGTATGGGCTACACTCGATTTACCTCCCTTCAGGTAAATACCGGTTAACCCTTAGTACCATTTCAATTCCTTAATTTCCTTGAATTCCTTGAATCTCTTCCTTATCCTTTCTTAAATGAGAATCCCGGCTAATACCTGAAACTTCAAGAGTGTTATCACGTGGCTTCTCGCGTTGAAATCACTTGCCAATTACGGGATGAAGAAACCGCGCTGAAGCGCAAGGCCAACAACAAGAACACCAATGGCGAGGAGCAGAACCAGGGTAAAAGCTGGAAAAAGAAGAAGGGAATTTTTTTCAGCAATCCCAAAAGAAATTCCCAAGTGAAAGCAGTGCCCATGCTGAGCAGGGCAAACCGGTTGAGCTGCTTCAACTCGGTTCTTCTGCACCGGTGGCTGCCAAGCCACTGAGATCACACCCACCAAAGGGTAAACTTCTATTCCGAAATCGTATTCTTACAAGTACCATAATTAGTATATCCTCGCACACACGTGCTAACCCTATAAACCTCAGGTTCTGGCTCAGGTTTCACAAAAACCTTCTCAGATGGCCGCACCTATGTGTGCAAAAAGTGCAACCAGGACCATCCCGGCAAAGGCTGTTATGGGAGAGAGATCAAGTGCTACAACTGTCAGAAACCAGGATACACGGCCAACAGATGCCAGAAAATGCTAAGTCCAAAGGGAACTTCCAAAGCTACAAGCAGAGGGAAGGCAAGGAGGTTGCACCTGGCGATGCACCGACCCAGCAGGCACCACAGGGACAGGGATCCCGGGGACCTCAGAGGGGTGCACCTCAGAGGCAGCCTGTCCTTCATGTGATTGACCGTGATGGGTCCGGTTCTAAATCCGGCCCAGGTAATTAATCTAAACCTTTAATCCTTGAAGTAGCATGACCAAGTAGTAGAGTAACTGTTTGAATAAATGCATGAGTAAATAAAATGAAGTGTGTATTAAGCATGAAAAGAAGTAGTTGAAACTAGTACTCACCATAGATGAAATTTATAGCCATAGGAAGCTTTAGTATCTGTTATCCGATACCGGTAAACCCGAATCAAGAAGAGATCGACATCACCAACCACTACTACACCAATGAACAGTGTCAGGTCATCCGACCAGGTATGATCTTATTAAGGGGATACCTGACACCCGAAGCGCAAATTTCAATCATCCGACGATGCAACGAACTAGGAACGGGTCAAGGTGGATTTTATACACCTGAATTCCCCGGTGGAGCGAAGATGAAACTGAAGATGATGTGCTTAGGAAAGGATTGGAATCCTTATACCAAGACATACCAGGAGACACGAACACAAGATGGAGCAACGCCACCGACAATACCTCCAGAGTTTCAGACACTCGTCACACAAGTAGTAGAACTTGCACAACAATGCGAACATGATCCGATCCCCGCACTTGAAGCGGACCTTTGTATCGTCAACTTCTATGAGAAAGAAGGACGACTTGGGTTACACCAAGACAAGGACGAGACAGCGGAATCTCTTGAACAAGGAGTGCCCGTAGTGTCTTGGTCCATTGGTGATGACGCCATCTTTATGTATAGCGAGCAGAAGCGTGTGGACCTCGCACAGAAACTGGTATTGAGATCAGGAGATGTCCTAATCATGGGTGGAAACTCTAGGATGCTGCATCATGGGATCAACAAGATCAAGTTGAATACGGCACCACCGGCAATAATCAATGCCACACACATGAAACCAAGACGCCTGAACCTTACCTTTAGGAAGTATTGAGATTTATAATACCATGTAATCTATTAAAAACGTGTATTAGAGACACGGTATGTAAGATGGTTGGTTTATCAATAAAGAGCAGTGTTGATTTAATTCCACTTGTGTCCACCATCAATACTTATCCAATTGTGACTTCAATAGGTTGTGGGCTCGGTACCGAAGGTAACCTGAGCATCCTCACCGAAGCACAAGCTGGCAGAAACGGCACCATCTTAACGGGAACCTTCCCAGTGAACGGCATTGATGCCAATGTGTTATTCGACTCCGGCACCTCTCACACTTTCGTTCGTGAAGAGGTTGAAGCTAGATGCGGATGAGCTACCGAATTTCGTGGTTACTCTCCCATCAAAGGAGCGAGTAAAGTGCACTAAATACTATCAATCAGCCACCATCGAAATCAAAAACGAAGTGTTTCCCATTTCCTTCATCGAGTTCAATGGATTGGGATTCGACTTAATCATCGGAATGAATTGGTTGGAGCGGCACAAGGGTAGAATCCTCTGCGCCGAGCATCGATTGCTGCTCAGGAGTCCTTCTGGGGTTACCGTATCTTACCGTCAGAGACCGAGAGAGCCTTCGACCACACTTATATCTGCTATGGCTATGTACCGGGAGCTCAGAAAGGGTCAAGAAGTATATTTGTGTTATGTACAAGACCTGGAGCGAGATCCAGAGTTCAGTGATGAAGTACCCATTGTATCCGAATTTCCCGATGTATTCCCTAAGGAGCTACCCGGCATGCCACCACCGAGAGCAGTGGAATTTGAAATTGATCTATTGCCAGGTACCGGTCCCATTGCTAGGGCACCGTACCGCATGGCACCTGCTGAAATGACATAATTGAAAGAACAATTACGCGACCTACTTGACAAAGGGTTTATACGCCCGCGCGTATCACCCTGGGGAGCACCAGTTCTCTTCGTGAAGAAGAAGGACGGTAGCCTCCGACTTTGCATTGACTACCGCGATCTGAATGCGGTCACAGTCAAGAATAAATACCCATTACCACGCATCGACGACCTATTCGATCAGCTGAAAGGAGCATCAGTCTTCTCCAAGATTGACCTCCGTTCTGGGTATCATCAGATTGCTATCAAAGAGCAAGATATCGAGAAAACGGCATTCCGTACCAGATATGGCCACTATGAATTCACGGTGATGCCATTCGGTTTGTCAAATGCACCAGCTAAATTCTCGGACCTCATGAATCGTCTATTCAGTGAGCAGTTGGACACTTCAGTGGTTGTCTTCATCGACGACATACTTGTATACTCAAAATCAGCAGAGGAACATGAAACTCATTTGAGGAAAGTGCTTGAGACACTGCGCGAGAACCAGCTGTATGCGAAGTTCTCCAAATGCGAATTCTGGCTAGATCAGGTATCATTCCTTGGTCATGTCATCTCGAGCGCAGGTATCTCAGTTGACCCTTCTAAGATAGAAGCTGTACGATCATGGCCTAGACCTAAGACTGTTACCGACATTCGGAGCTTTCTTGGTCTAGCCGGTTACTACCGGAGATTTGTAAAGGACTTCTCAAAAGTCGCTAAGCCCATGACTACATTGATGAAGAAAGATGCACCGTTTGTATGGACAGACGAGTGTGAGTTATCATTTCAGAAACTAAAAGACTCATTGACCTCAGCGCCCATCCTTACTCTTCAAAAGGGCACAGAGGGATTTGAGGTATATTGTGATGCATCAGGCAAAGGAATGGGATGCGTACTCATGCAGCATGGCAAGGTTGTAGCTTATGCCTCCCGCCAGCTGAAAAAGCATGAGGAGAATTACCCGACTCACGAGTTAGAGTTAGGAGCCATTGTCTTCGCCTTGAAGATATGGCGACACAATCTCTATGGGGTAAGCATCACCATCTACTCCGACCACAAGAGCTTACAGTATGTATTCACGCAGAAAGAACTAAATTTGAGACAAAGAAGATGGATGGAATTTCTTTTAGATTATGACATCAACTTGCAATATAAGGAAGGGAAGGCAAACATTGTAGCCGACGCCCTGAGCCGTCGAGCACACTCGCTCCATTCGCTACTCGCTTCTTCTAGCTTGGTTGACGAGGTGCGAGACGCTCAGTTGAGCGATCCTTACATGACCGAAATCAGACAAAAGATCGAGAATGGTACATTTGAAAAGAAAAAGTATGACTTCAAGCTACATGAAGATGGTTTGATTCGGTTGAATGGCAGGCTATGCGTCCCCCGAAGCAATGCTGAGCTAAGGGATCGCATCCTGCGAGAGTCACACAGTTCAACATTGTCAGTCCATTCAGGAGCCTCCAAGATGTACAAAGACATGAAGAGGTACTTCTGGTGGTCTGGAATGAAATCAGATGTGACAAAATTTGTATTGAGATGCTTAACATGCCAAAAGGTGAAGTTTGAACATCGTAGACCGGGCGGAATGGTACAATCTATGCTAGTTCCGGAGTGGAAATTTCATGATATCTCCATGGATTTTGTTGTAGGACTCCCACCTGCCAGGGGAGGACTCAACATGATCTGGGTTGTAGTCGATCGCCTTACCAAGGTTGCCAGATTCATACCGATGAAGGACACCTGGAAGGTAGTAAAGCTAGCTGAGCTATTCGACAAGGAGATTATCAGACATCACGGAGTCCCTAAAACAATAGTATCTGACCGCGACACCAGGTTTCTTTCGAGATACTGGAGAGCTACACGGGAAGCGTTGAGTACCGCCTTCCATCCTCAGACCGACGGTCCGACAGAAAGGACCATCCAGACACTAGAAGACATGCTTCGGGCATGTGCCTTGGACTTTTAGGGGAGTTGGTTAGACAAGCTTCATCTTATCGAGTTTTCTTACAATAATAGTTATCATGCCTCGATTAAGATGTCGCCTTTCCAAGCTCTATACGGTAGACCGTGCCGTACACCCTTGTGTTGGGATGAGTCAAGTGAAGCGGTCATCATAGGACCGGAGTACCTAGAACAAGTCCAAGCGGAAGTGCAACAAATCCGAGCCAATATGAAGGCAGCCCAAGATAGACAGAAATTCTATGTGGATGTGAGACGATGCGACCTTGAGTTCGTCGTGGGCGACCAAGTGTTCTTGCGAGTTTCACCTATGAAGGGCGTATTCCGTTTTGGTCAGAAGGGCAAGCTTAGCCCAAAGTTTGTAGGGCCGTACACTATTATCGAAAGAGTTGGATCCGTAGCCTACAGGTTGGCACTACCTGAGGACTTGGGACGTGTCCATGATGTATTTCATGTGTCACAACTCAAGTAGTATATTGCTAATCCTTCTCATGTCTTAGAGCCCGAGAGATTATCCATTGAGCCGACAATGAGATATGTTGAAACCCCAGTAAGAATCCTTGACAGGAAGACCAGAGACACTCACCATAAGTCTATACGAATGGTGAAGGTCCTATGGTCAAACCATGATGTCGAAGAAGCGACATGGGAGTTGGAAGATGCCATGAAGGCTAAGTACCCACAGTTGTTCATAGACTAGAGAGTCTAGCATTTAGTAATACGGGTACGGGTCATACCCCTTTTAAGGGGGGTAGAGCCCTTTTGCTTTTGCATTGCTTCGGGGTAAGCATTGCATAGTGTGTAGGTATTGTAGGTTTTGTATGGCACATGTAGTGTAAGTGGATTTGGTATGCGTATGTATGTATGTATGTGTAATGAGTAGTGTAACACCCCTACTCTGATCGGCTCCTAATCATCTTACTTAACAATATAATCGCAGCGGTAATCTCAACAACTCAACTACTGGTGTCACCATTCTCACTCGCCCATACGAGTAATAACGTGCTTCCTGATATATTCTTACATACGAAACATTTTCTCGCAGTGACAACAAGAGATAGATCTAAACTTCCCAAACCAAAATATAATACATTCACAGTGAGCTTCCTAAGTATCCAAAACCTATACACGTTTCTAGATTCGTATCAAAATGCAACAGTGCATGTTCGAATAACTGTAATCATACTACCCAGCGCGTCACTCTCTTTGCCGACACCGGAAGGTGCATACCTGCAAAAATGATAGTTTGTGGTATGGAATCAGCCCCTGCTGAGTATGCTATTACCTGACTGTCATGCCCCTCGGACCATTCAGTTATTTGGTCGAGAGCATGCAAACCATTTTATGCAATAGTTTAATGTTAAAATGTAAAGCAACATTATATATTGCAGTAAACTCAAATAACAGATAAGCCCCCGGCTCCACACATCGCATCGTAATGGACCACTGAAAGCGTTACAACGCTTATATGAGTACGGAGACTCCACTCCAACAAACCTGAAAGTTCATAGTTGAGTACGTCGACTCGTTCGACGAACCATCCACAAAATCCACACACGAGCACAGTGACTCGACTCATCCAGTTCACACACAGATATAAGTACAGTTTATTTAATTAATCCAATTCACAACACACTTATGAGTACAACAACTTTTCAATCAACACCACCAACATACCACACATAACCACACAGCATAACCAATGAACAACAAGGCGAAACAACGAGAATTATAAACGAGTATGAACTCTCGTCTTTGGCATGCACACCCAAAAATGTTCGCCTAATGTACGAGTTTTTATAATCGTTCGTAATTGTTCGGTCATGTCTAATGACAACGTCTCATTAGAACGACATGTCTCTAAGTACCCATCTCTTTGGCGGGTCACTCACGGCAGTAGCCACTCCAGCGGTAGAGTCTCCGTCCTATGAACAACTGTAGTTCGTTGGAAATTTATCCTGATACTTACGGTTACCACACGGTATCCTAGTATCGTTAATGGATCACATTTCACAGCAAGAGCCACATCCTCTTGATAACTTATCTATACCATCGCATCGTTTTATTACTTCCTTAACACAATAGACTAAGGTCGTTAGTCAATCCTGAGTATGTCGACTCGGGATCCAGTGTTAGATACGAGAGCGGCGTTAAAGAGGCCAATGCTCCGTATATAGTCTCAGATATATATATATATATATCTTATTATCCTGATGCTACAACGTTACTTACGTTCCTTATGTTACACATACAAGATAGCATCACTGCCGCTAGTTCGTTTTATAATATGTTCATATATACGAACGTACTGTTATCGCACGACAGTAATAACAAAGCAGCATTAATCACAACTCAAGCATATTAATTCACACAAGCAGACATTCAATCTTATCACAGATTTTCACACAATGTCTGAACTGAGGAAGTCCTCAGAGACAATCAAGCCACATAAATAACATACCATTCACCCTGGTGTATTACGGTGGAGTATGAATCAGCAAGATCCTATGCTCCGTGTGTCGTCTCTAACAGTCCATACAATACATAATGCTACTGATTAGCATACTGTATAACAACACAAAATTCTACGGTACCCCGTACCGTCACTAATACCTCCCGGTTAACCCCCGTTATTAACTGTCAATGTTTGTCGGGTTTTAGGTTTAACTCGAGATTGGAAAAGTGTTATATTACAAGCGTAGTCTTGTCTCGTATATTAATATACTTTATAGTTGAGCTTTTGTTATCGCATGTAACCGAATGTATGTTTGTACAACATATAGTTTGTTTCTATATTGCATGTATGATTCTTGTCATAAACCATACATTTCACCTTAGTATTTATTTTTCTAAGGTTTGTTTCTCTAAGTGTAACGTTGTATAATTCATATGTACAAATACTTTGAATTATATAAATCCTCATTATTTCATGTACACTCTTAACATTAGAATTCCATATCCAATGTTTATTCTTTTCCCTTCATCTCATATCATTTTAATTGTGGTAACACATAGTTATTGAACTATATTATATTTTCCACACTATGACATATATTTATTTATATATGCATTATAGGGCTATTTATTATATGGTAAGTCATTATAATATATATTCATTCTTTCTGATGAATACCTCTTATATTATAAATGTTATAGCTCTTATAACATAAAAACCATATTATAAATTTCATTCCAAAATAGTAATATTTCCGAACCGCACCTATAATTCCCAAATATTTACAAAATCCACCACAAATTTATATAATGTTATATTATAGTTTATAACATATATTATGACATTTAAGTCATTAAACAATTATAACCTATAGTTATATTTTGTTATAAAATCCAAACAGCACTTAAACTCTCGGTTTTTAATTAATACCCACCAACTTCCATAACTTACAAATCAATCCCAAAAATATATTCCATTGTTACACTTATAATGTATACCTTATATTAAATCCTTAAACCTTAATATATTTACAACCCATAGTTATAATTTCTCCAAAATACCGAGCAGACCCCATGGTCTATTTAAATTTAATTTCCACCACTTAACTTTCTATATTCACCAATTTACCCCATTTTTAAACATATAGTTTCTAATATCACCAAAACTATATATTATACATATATCTTCATAAAACCTTATATAAAATCCCAAAAATTACCAAACCATACCAAAAGGTTATAAATATCATTATTAACCTTATACTTCCTCTAAATCTCGATTTTACCACATATGTTACCCATGTGTAACAATGTTATGAAATATCTTATAATATACCTAGATAATTCATATAAACTCCAAATTTACCCAAATCAACTTCTAAAAATCCCTAATAATCTAAGGTTTGTACTAAGCTCCATTTAGTACCCTAGTTTTCGGAAATCACAATACCACCCAAGACTTATAAATCTTTTACAATTTAATTCTATCTTAATATAAGGTAGTATTTTAATTCCTTAAATTCTCCAAACTTGGTCCAGGTCTCCGACATAGTCAACTTTGACTACTAAACCAAATTGGGACCCAAGATGTCGGTAATTACCAACAACACCACATACTTTTCTATTTTTACAATTTTTACCCAACTTTATAAAATGTTATACTTCTTATTAAATTCATTTAAAAACCCTAAATTGCTCTTAATTTACCCACGGCTTTCTAATTCCTTAATAATTACGAATTGGCCCCAACTTAATTATAAGCATAAATAAAACTAAATAAGCTTATAACTTAAATTAAAATGGCCTAATGACATGGCCTTATTACAACCTTGAACTTGCAAAATAAATTACACAATAAATGTCTCAAAATATCACATATATATCGGCCTCACTTAGGTTTAATTATTTTTCCACATAATGTCATAATTTGACCATTATGTTAATTAAATCCCTTAAATGACTAGCTTAATCTTAGCCATTTTTTTCCATTTTTAGGTCAATATGACCTATATATATCATTCACTCTCGGCCATATATATATATATGCTTAAAAATTACAAAAATCATAAGTTTAAGGTGTTTATACCTTGATTTATCCTTGTATAGGCTCGGTCACTTGTAGGAAAATTCACCACTTGATTTAGACATGTTAATACCCAAAACAAGATATGGTTACACTCCAAGCTTGAGCTTAACCATAAGGAATAATTAATGTAAGATTAAGGCAAAAATCACCTTAAATGCAAGGGAAGTTCTAGGTGGTTTCGATCTGAACCAAACACACCACAAGGTTTAGATCCACCATATAACATAGAATAGTTAGATCTCGAAATACTACCTTGTTATTAGGTTTTTACCTTGGAAAATGCCTTAAAAGAGAGTATTTCTCTTGGATCTCGGTCACCCTTGCTCCAAATGGCTAACCAACAGATTCCACATGAAAAGGAGAAGAAGATGAGGCTATGACCAAAGTTTCACACACCAAACTAGAAGGGAGTCAAAAGTTGAGCTTAAAGCACATTTTTACCTTAAAAGCAATTTTGAGCAACCTTGGTCCCTCTACTTGCTTCAAACGAGTTTAGCTCTTGTTCTAAACCTTAGAACACTGAAAAAGCCATAGGAATTGATGAGCCACGAATTTAGGTGTTGGTAGTGAAGAGATGAAGAAAAAGGGCTAAAAATGACTTAAAACACTTACCTTAGGAGCTTAGGAGTTAGATCTGCCTTCCATGCTCAAGAACCAGACTTGAGAGCTTCTTAGGAGGAAACTCGTTTGGGCAGGCTGGAATCGGACAAGAGCAAGAGAGAGTGGAAAGCTTGAATAATTGAAAAAAGGTAGGTTTTACTATTGCAAATGAATATTAGGTAGCAATTTGTCTTCTAATGATTTTACTGTCTCCTCCCTCCTTGCCTGCCGATCTCCATAGTCCAAGTGGGTCAATTATTGCCATTGACCATACTTGGTCAATATTGACTCCATGCGGGCCCCACTTTAGGGTTTTATTAATATTTTAATATTAAATTTGTAAAAATTCGTAAATTCTGGAATTAAATTCCTAATATGATATAATGTTATATATCATATTTAAGGATAATTATAATGTTTTAAGCCCATTAAAAATCAATTTAAAAGGCAATCTCGCAAAAACGTGCTTTAAGGAGTTTTAGCGCACATTTTTGTCACAGGGTGTTCCTGAGCTTAGTTCTCCTTGAGAATGGTTTTGTTGTGTTCCTTATTCATTATAATCTTAGGAACCACTTTGGATCTTATTTTGAGGTCATACAATCTTTATGGTGTCTTAAAGCACATTTTGGCTTTACCGATCTAAAGGCGTGTTTTGCCTTGTTGAGATCTTTTAGATTGTTCCCCACTAATATTTAGATGTTTAATAATCATCTTAGATCATTAATAGATCATTTAATTATATTTTAAAGATTAGGGGTATTTCAAGTAGTGTATGGATGTGGATGTATGATGTGTGATGCTTGTGTAATGTGTATTGGGAATTACAATGTTGTATTGTGGAGTAGTATGAATTGAATCGTGTATGATGCTTGAAGAGTGTACTCTTGCAATGTGGAATGAAGTAAACACCTCATAGGTGTAGTAAGATGCATTATGGCAATCGGTTTGCATAATGAGTAGAATTATAAAACTATTAACCTTGAGCAACTTTAAGGGCAAAGTTTCTTAAGGGGGTAGATTGAAATACCCCGTAATTAAAAATAGTGATTAATTAGGATAATAAGTAATTTAGAAGCTTAATTAAGTATAAATAATCATGAGGGAATAAATCCCGAAGAAAACGGATCCTTAAAACGGATTAAAATCACTAACGAACCTTAAAGCGCGTTTTTCGAGGTAACGGGAAACGTGACTTTAAGCGGTCAAATAGACTCGTAACAATTTTGGTCAACTAAATAATCATTAATAAATATTAGTGAAGCTTTAGAACCAATAAAATCAATAAAACGAGAAATTAGTAAAACTGTCAAAAACGGGAAGTTGTGGGTAGAAACATAAATAACCAAAACTTGTGTCCAATATTGCAAATAGAATTTTAAAAACCCATAAGGGCTGTGTGTTTCCGATTGGGCCCCCTCACACTCCCTCACACACTCCCTTCTTATTAACAAAAGACAAAAACAATAAGTAAACTCACCTTACTTACTCCCTCACTCACATTCTCTCTCTCCTCCACTCATTCCTCTCTCTCACGTAATAACCCATCTCCCTCACTCACTCTCTTCTTCCTCCTTCTTCCATGCGACATCCATGGAGAAAAGAACAAACACACAAAAACTCTAGCTTCTCTCCTCTTGTAACTGTGAGCCTCGATTTTAAACCCTATCCTATGTTGATTAAGTTGATTAGGATCCAATCGGGTTTTAGGTCCACTTATAACCTAAGATTAATAACTATGTCATATAACAATAATTATTAAAACCTAAGCTAGCTCACTGGGACCTATTATGAGTCACCACCTAATTTTAACCTAGATCAAATAGGAAAGGAGAGTTCGGGTTCGGGGGCTTGATATTCGACTTAATTAGGTTCAAATTACTTTCATTACCCTTCCTAGGTCGTTTTTTCCTCTACTTGGTTTATTTACAGCTTATTACGAGTCGTTTTAACCTAAGTGTGCGAGCTTCTATTTTTGGTGTTTTTTAGCATTTTTTGACAGAAAATTAAAGTGAAATTAAAGCTATCTAAACTAGGGTTTCGGAGGCAGAATTAGGTCGAATTTTTGCTTACGTCCGTAGCCACGGACCCCTGTCCGAGACCACGGACCCCAGTTCACCTAATTATACAGAAGAGTCGAAATTAAAGGAAAACAGAAATTGCGAAGTCCGGGGCCACGGACAAGCTGTCCGTGGGCCCGGACATTATTAGAAAACCTAAATTTTGAATTTTTAAAAATCCCGCCGCCGTCCGTGGGCGTCCGGGCTTACGGACAGGGAGTCCGGGACCCCGGACACGGACGTCCGTGGGTGCGGACCGCCCTCGGACGGCGGCGTTGAGGCTCTTCCCGAAGGTGTTTTTGGCTCAAATTTTATGGTGTGTAGCCTGAAAGATGTACAACGTTAGTGATTGAAAGTTCTCAATTTGAATTCGAATTAAGCACGAAACTTAGTAAACAATTTATTGGACAGAAGCTTAAGCAAACAGCAATACAGACGTAGATGGGTTAGTTTGAGCCCAAATTTTGAGGCAAGACAGATAATACCGTGGAGAGTTAGGAAAGTGGGATTTCTACCTGTTTTACCTTCAGATTCACGGTGATTCTTCACACCGGGATTCGTCGAGTGCTCCTTGATGGTAGACCCGAGAGGATTTCAAACCAAGCTTCTGGTTGTGGTTGTCTTGCTGTTCTTCACGTTTTTGGTGGTGTTTTTGTGGGGTTTTGATGATTGATGATGTTGTGGGAGTTGAAAAATATGTTTTGGTGTTGATTTTGGTGAGATTTCGGTGTTTGATTGTGGCTCTGAGTTCAAAACGTGGAGAAGAGAGACGGCTGCCTTCTTTGAGAGTCTAGGGTTCTTGAGGTTCTCCTTTGATCATGGGATAATGTTCCTTATAGGCTTCCTTAAAGATAGAAAAATCCGGTAAAAACCGAGATTTACCGACGTTTTAGCTTAAGGACTTCCAAAAGGAATTTGATTATGAAATTTTACACATGGGTAAAGGATGATATTTCCGAATTTTCTAAAGTGGAATCGAATTTTTTGGACATTGGAATATTTTTAAATTCAATTTCTCGTCAGATTCAATAGGAAATTGCTAGAAAATTATTGGAAATTCGAAAAATCAAAATTCCAATGCCATTATGCTTCAGATGTCATCCTCTATCATGGGTTAAAATTTCAAAGCATTTTGAATTGATTTGACCCTTATTTGGAGGAGAGAGAAAGCCTATAGGGGGCTTAGGAGCCTTGAAAAATTACGAAAATGCCCCTGGAGATGACTAAGCTGTCCCTAGTACTCTGAAATGTGCCGATCGAATTGGGAACCCTCGCTACTAGCCTATTAGTAGAGACTCTCTTCCAGGGGGGGTTGAAATTTTGGGTATAACAGATTGCCCCCCGTCAACTAGACTTTGTAATGGAAATGAAAAGGCTAGTTGATGCTTGAGTGATACCCCAAAATTTTGGATCTTAAAAGACCACACGTGCAATCCGACAAGTTGCGTCGAGCTATTCTAAGGCGCTAACTACCTATGAGTAAAGTGGAAGGGTGTCGAGCGGTTCTAAGGCGTCGAACACCTAAAGGTAATAATGAAGTAATGTCAGACTATTCTAAGGTGCCGACCACCTATAAGGATGATATGACGTCAAGCTATTCTAAGGCGTTGACTACCTATAATGAATGAGATGATGTCAAGCTATTCTAAGGCGTTGACTACCATAATGAATGAGATGATGTCAAGCTATTCTGAGGCGTTGACTACCTATCAGTGATTGAAAATTGGTGGTTGGGTCGAGTTCTTCTATTCGGGTGAGTTCTGCTGCTCTAGTGAGTTTCTGCTGCTCTGGTGAATCTGAATCTTTGGCTGAGAATCTATATCTCTGAAGAGTCTGTACCTTCGGCTGAGAATCTGTATCCCTGAAGAATCTGTACCTTTGGCTGAGAATCTGTATCCCTGAAGAATCTGCACCTTCGGCTGAGAATCTGTATCTTTGAAGAATCTGTATCTTCGGCTGAGAATCTGTATCTCTGAAGAATCTGTATCTTCGGCTGAGAATCTGTATCTCTAAAGAATCTATATCTTCGGCTGAGAATCTGTATCTCTGAAGAATCTGTATCTTCTGCTGAGAATCTGTATCTCTGAAGAATCTGTATCTTCGGCTGAGAATCTGTATCTCTGAAGAACCTGTATCTTCGGCTGAGAATCTGTATCTCTGAAGAATCTGTATCTTCGTGGTGACAACAAATCTCGTATGAATAGATGCAAGGTAAATTTTATGCAAATGATCAAGATCAAAGTTGATTATGAAAGTGCCAAACATGGCAATGTTGAGGTGTTATGCAAAAGTTGTAAAATGCAACTAAAGTGTTTGTTGGAAGCTTGTCCAAAACAAGGAACTGTTGAAAAATGTGCCAAACATGGCAATGCTTGAGAAAAATCTGTTGAGGAAAGAATGTGAAATGATCATTTCCTGACTAAAAATTTCATATCTGCGATTTGTTTCTTAGAAAATGAACATGCAGTTGGTGGAAGTGTGTGGTGTTTGTTGTGGTGCTAAAGGCTTTGCTGGTGTTCATGATTTATGATAGTCCTGGGATTGGGTTGTGTTTTTGGATGGTGGTCAGAATTATGACGGGCCTGATGTTTTTGTGGTGGTAAGACTAAAGACGGGCCTGAGAGTGTGTGTGTGTGTGGAGATAAGGGCTTATGTGTGCCTGTGGTGGGATGGTGGTGCTCAAGCTTTGAGTTTCCGTTGGTGTTGTCATGGCAATTGTTGGAACCAATAATTGCCCCCAGTATTTTTCCTTAGGCCAATCTGAGCTAGAGTTCATGGCAATCGATCGTTCCGATCGATTGCCCCCAGTATTTTCTTTGATTAAACGTACGAATGAGCCTCGTCCTCACAGGGTCAAGGCTTATGTTTTGATGTGGTGCTTCCTAACCTACACTCTGCGTGTTTGATGTTTGTACTTGTTTCCTGCTTACAGTCATAACTTTTAGACCCTTGAATTTGACATTTGATGGATTTACGCATTCGATCTGTTACTTTCACGTGATTAGATACACAATTACCAAGTCGGAAGTCTTTAAAGCTTATAACGTGGCCATGGGGTGTGATGAAAGACAATGGGACCATGGAGGGATATTTGAGGTATGTGGAGCTATAGGGTGACCAAAGTTGCACCTTGCGTCTTCTCTCGGAATCATCTTGTCTTAAAGTCGTCTACTGCTTCGTGTTCACGTTGCTTTCGAGCTTCTGGACTTGGACTTTTGAAGTCGTCCTTTACACCATTTCTCCTCTTCTTGTGATTCGGATTTCTTCGAGGCACTTCGATTTTGCCTCTTTCTTTGATCCTTTCTTGACTTTGCCTTCGGGGTTCTTGTGTTTCCAGTTTTGGGCTTCGAGAGCTGTTTTGATGTGGGCTCTTTGGATCTTGTGCCACTTTGGGACCATTTGCGGATCGCTTCATCATGCTGATATCAGCATCGCTTCTTTGGACTGATTAGATTGTTATCTGAGAGTCGGGCTCCTCACTTCCTTTGGTCACCAGGTCGGTAATTCATCATTGGCTGGGTGATTTTTTGGAGTTCATAATATCGAAAAGGGATATATGAAAGGCTCGGCGGGGGTGCCTAGGGTTTAATAACAGGGTTTGCAAGCTTTTGGCTATGTGGTGCTGTACCTAGGTGCTTTGTCATTCCTGATAGTTGTGTATCTGCTCTTTGTTACTTTTCACAGGTCTAAGAGTAAATTTACAAATTATCTCCTTCGGTCAGAGTTTATGCCGTTTTCCCTCACCTTTGAATGTGGTCTCACCGGAGTCGTGTAAAAATGACACGCTCGTTCACTCATGGTTTTTCCGCTCAAGACACTCTCGTGAATTTCACTCAGAGACTAGTTCACACGTTTAAACGAAAGATTCGAAGACAAATGATTCTAAACTCAGATTGCCCCCAGTATTTATTTGGGGTTTGTGACAACAGTTTGATAGATGTGGGCCTTGAACCTCATTGTGGGTTGTTTGGATATTATGTTGTGAGTTGTGGTGTTTGGTTAGGCATGTTCAAATTTTTAGAAACAAGAACAAGCCGTTCCATTGCATAGTCAGAAAATGATTACTTCATGAGGGCTTTTTTTTTTAAAGTTTTTTCGAATAAACGAATGATGCTTTGTACAAAAATTATGAAAAAGGAACTATGTTTTATTCAACAAAAAGAATAATGTTGGAAATTACAAACTCAGGAAAACTACCGAAAATGATTCAAGGGAACTAACTACTACAAAAGTTGAAAGACAACTAATCAAGAAAAAAATGCATTTAATGAGAAAAACTAAAAAAAAACAACATTTCTGATGATGCCTGGGCACACGTGCTCTGCGCTCTCCACCATGTTCTTAGAATTGGAACCCTTGGTCAATCAGATCCTGGATTCTGTGTTGTAGGGCTCTGCAGTGGTCAGTGTCGTGACCGGGCAGCTGATGAAAGTGACAAAATTGATTAAGATCCTTCCCCAAATGAGTAGTTCCTGGCCTCAGGGCGAGCGGTTGCATCGGATATCTTCCTCGAAGCTCTTCAAGTGCTTGTCTTGGTGTTCGGCCGATGTCTGTAAACTCTCTCCGTCGAGAACTCCATCGGGATGGTTCTACTATCCCAACGCTCCAACCAGGTCCTCTTGACTGTCGATCACTGTCTTCCTCATGTTGCCTGGTTCTCTTACGGGTGCAGCTTTGGATGCAAGTTGCTGCTCCTGGTTGTCTGATCACTTTCCTGAGTTCTGTAGCAATTTCTTTGACATTCTCCTCCGATCCTCGGACCCTAATGGAGCCAACTTCAATGCAGTCATAAAGGGTGTTGAGAAGCCTGTCCACTAACTCATCCCGAGCTTGACGTTCGGACTCGAGGGAAAGAGCCTTTGCTTTCAACTCTTCGATAACAGCAACGTAGTTAGATTCCACGGCGTCCATGGCAGCACTATGCCTCTGCTCCATGGCTTCAATGGTGGCCATGTGCTTTTGTTCCAAAATTGCGAGTTGGGCTTCCATGTTGATTGGACCGCACTTAGGACTTGAGTCTACCTGTGTCCAAGGTGTCCATTATTAGCTAACAAAAGGAAGTGGGCTGAAAGATACTAAGGTGAGAATGACGCTTCACAAGATAGATCAAAACAGACTTAGGCTGAAAGCAAGTGGGCCAGGATACCCAGAGAATGAGGTGTTTGGGCTGGAGTATCTCTCAGACTATGAACTGGAATTTGGACTGAATGTAAACAGATGGCTTTGATTGGCCTGAGAGGTAACACCTAGATCTAGGGTTTTGGACCAGGGCCCGAATAAGAAGTCTACCTAGACTAGAATGAGCCCTTGGGCCGGAATGGTTTGGGCCTGGAGTAAAGCACATGGGCTGGAATGGTCCCTAAATCACAAATGGGCCTAACTTTCTTTGGGCCAGATAAGATGGTTGCTAAGCAGAAAAAGATTTTATTTTCAGAACTTGTGGGTTATTTCAAGTTCAGGTGGATTTCCTTTTTTTTGGGCCTAGAACTAATGGATAATTCAAATGGGCCAGAAGAGAAATCACCTAAGTCTAAGCTTTTGGGCCGAAGCCCGAATGACTCACATGTTAAACCAAACAGGGCCTCTGGGCTGCAAACAAGTAGAGCCGCCAATTCGGTTGGGCTAGGTTAATGTAGGAGAAGTTCCTATCAATCTCTAGGCTAGGTAATGGGCCGATCATACAAGCAAACAAGGCCCACACAAATTCAACATGTCCTCGCTTGACGGTTAAATCAATTTGGGTATGGATCGATCCGGAGAGGTGCTTGGGGCTTGGGCCCAGGTCGCCACAAAGGAATAGGGCTTGCATGCTATTCTCTTTGGGTTTCCCCACTTTTTTTTCACATCACCTAAAGGTGTGCGTCTACGGTCGGGTCTTTGACTGACTAAACAATGGGCTAGGTAAGGACACTGCCAGGAAAACGCTTGGGGCTAAGGCCCAGGTATTAAGGGGATGTGGTTAGACGACATCCTCCTCTTTTCCCCCGCTTATTCACATCACCTAAAAGGTGTGAGTCCCTGACAGGGGACCCTCAAACGGGTCCCGGGGTGGAATAGGTTGGCGTGGACCCTCGCTCTCATATGATGCAAAGGTACAGAAATTTAAATTGCGCACAAAAGTAAACAAACAAAGAATTAAAGCCATAAATAAACATTTTCGAGTTAAGCCCTCTTTCTTAAAATTAAACAAGTTAAAATTAAGAAGTTTGTCCCCAGTAGAGCCGCCAGTCTGTGAGCCTCGATTTTAAACCCTATTCTATGTTGATTAAAGTTGATTAGGATCCAATCGGGTTTTAGGTCCACTTATAACCTAAGATTAATAACTATGTCATATAACAATAATTTAAAACCTAAGCTAGCTCACTGGGACCTATTATGAGTCGCCACCTAATTTAACCTAGATCAAATTAGGAAAGGAGAGTTCGGGTTCGGGGGCTTGATATTCGACTTAATTAGGGTTCAAATTACTTTCATTACCCTTCCTAGGTCGTTTTTCCTCTACTTGGTTTATTTACAGCTTATTACGAGTCGTTTTAACCTAAGTGCGCGAGCTTCTATTTTTGTGTTTTTTAGCACTTTTTGACAGAAATTAAAGTGAAATTAAAAGCTATCTAAACTAGGGTTTCGGAGCAGAATTAGGTCGAATTTTGCTTACGTCCGTAGCCACGGACCCCATGTCGAGACCACGGACCCCACTTCACCTAATTATACAGAAGAGTCGAAATTAAAGGAAAACAGAAAATTGCGAAGTCCGGGGCCACGGACAAGCTGTCCGTGGGCCCGGACATTATTAGAAAACCTAAATTTGAATTTTTAAAAATCCCGCCGCCGTCCGTGGGCGTCCGGCTTACGGACAGGGAGTCCGGGACCCCGGACACGACGTCCGTGGGTGCGGACCGCCCTCGGACGGCGGCGTTGAGGCTCTTCCCGAAGGTGTTTTTGGCTCAAATTTTATGGGTGTGCCTGAAAGATGTACAAGATGTTAGTGATTGAAAGTTCTCAATTTGAATTCGAATTAAGCACGAAACTTAGTAAACAAGTTATTGGACAGAAGATTAAGCAAACAGCAATACAGAAGCGTAGAGGGGTTAGTTTGAGCCCAAATTTTGAGGCAAGACAGATAATACTGTGGAGAGTTAGGAAAGTGGGATTTCTACCTGTTTTACCTTCGGATTCACGGTGATTCTTCACACCGGGATTCGTCGAGTGCTCCGTTGATGGCAGACCCGAGAGGATTTCGAACCAAGCTTCTGGTTGTTGGTTGTTCTTGCTGTTCTTCACGTTTTGGTGGTGTTTTTGTGGGGTTTTGATGATTGATGATGTTGTGGGAGTTGAAAAATATGTTTTGGTGTTGATTTTGGTGAGATTTTGGTGTTTGATTGTGGCTCTGGAGTTCAAAAACGTGGAGAAAGAGATACGGCTGCCTTCTTTGAGAGTCTAGGGTTCTTGAGGTTCTCCTTTGATCATGGGATAAGGTTCCTTATATAGGCTTCCTTAAAGATAGAAAAATCCGTTAAAAACCGAGATTTACCGACGTTTTAGCTTAAGGACTTCCAAAAGGAATTTGATTATGAAATTTTACACATGGGTAAAGGATGATATTTCCGAATTTTTAAAGTGGAATCGAATTTTTTGGACATTGGAATATTTTTAAATCCAATTTCTCGTCAGATTCAATAGGAAATTGCTAGAAAATTATTGGAAATTCAAAAAATCAAAATTCCAACGCCATTATGCTTCAGATGTCATCCTCTATCATGGGTTAAAATTTCAAAGCATTTTGAATTGATTTGACCCTTATTTGGAGAGAGAGAAAGCCTATAGGGGCTTAGAGCCTTGAAAAATTACGAAAATGCCCCTGGAGATGACTAAGCTGTCCCTAGTACTCTGAAATGTGCCGATCGAATTGGGAACCCTCGCTACTAGCCTATTAGTAGAGACTCTCTTCCAGGGGGGGTTGAAATTTTGGGTATAACAGTAACCCCCTCAATCTCTTCCAAAAATTATGAATTACACCATTGTCTTCCTCTCTCTCAAGAGCAACATTTCCCTCTTTTCAAAAAACGAAAAGGAGAACTTTCGTTTTTATGGGTATGCCCATTTGGAGCTTCAAGACTACCATTAGAACCACCTCCTTCTCCTTGTTCTATTGAGGTAAAAATATTCTTAAAAACTCCATCTTTTTCTAGCCTCAAGGGCAAAACGAAAATGTAGACTAAACTCTTGTTTGGTTCTCTTGTGCTATAGCCGATTTTGGCTTCCTTGGAGAGTGAGAAGTCTTGTTCTTGAGCTTCCCAAACAGCTCTTGCACTCTTGGAAGGTAATGAATTTTCTAAACCCTAAAACCCACATTAAAAGCTTAAATAATGTTAGGGTTAGTTTTTGTATTGAATGGTGTGTTTATGAATGGGTTGTAATGTTAGATTGTTGAGAGACTATAACCGATAGGGAGAGAAGGAAGGAGCAAGAAAGAAGGAGAAAGAAAAACTAGAAGAAAAACAAGGTAAGGATGCTCCTTGGTGTAGCCTTATATTTGTATGTGTAACAGATTTTAATGGAGTAAAACTTACATTGTGAAATGGTAATGTATTGGTAGTGTAATGTGTAGGAGAATATAAGTATTTTGAAGCCTAAAAAGACATTTTAAAAACTGTCACAATTGGGATGGGAATTGGATATAGTGTGCAGGAATTTTTAAGAGTGATTTAGTGTTGTTATGGGTATATGAGAGTGTGTGTATTGTTGTTGTGTATAAACAGGTGAGATGATGTTGATGTGTGAGGAAACATTGTGGTGAGAGTGTAAAAATGTAGGGGAGACTATGGCAAAATTTGCCTAGGATTAGAACACTTAGTGTATTAGGAACTAGGTGACAAAAAATGTTGTAACAGATTTTGGTTGAGATAGATAGAGGGTAAGGTGGGAGAGATAATTAATGTATTGTGATGTACTAGGAACTCTAGAAATGACATTAGAAGAGGGAGCTATTGTTAGGAGAGAGTTAGAACTAAAATTTGTAGCAAAACACAACTAGGAAGAACTAGTGTAAGTGTTGAAATGAAACTTGGAAAATTGAGTGTGTAAGTTAGTATAGAAATGTGTAAGGAGTTAAGGAATGAACTAAGGTGTATTAGGAGGTTTAATTAGTGTTAAAACATGTGGGATTAAGTGTAGGAACAATGGGGAAGTAATGGTTGAAGGAGAGGACTGAAAACAGAAATAAAACTGAAATACTGGCCGGACCGACCTTGGGACCGGACTTGCAAGGTCGGTCGAGCCCAGATTTACAAAGACGGGAAAGCTTCTGGAATGGACCGAACTTGCGACCGGACTTGCAAGTTCGGTCGGACCAGAAAATTTTCCCGTCTGTAACCTACTGAATGGACCGACCTTGCGACCGGACTTGCAAGGTCGGTCGACTCAAAATTTTTCCGTCTTGTAAGCTACTGGAATGGACCGACCTTGCGACCGGACTTGCAAGGTCGGTCGGGCTAAAATTCGCCTGTAACGAAACTTATGGAATGGACCGACCTTGGGACCGGACATGCAAGGTCGGTCGACTCCAGAATTTCGAAACCAAAACTTACTGGAATGGACCGACCTTGGGACCGGACTTGCAAGGTCGGTCGGCCCTGAAATTTTCCAGCGTAATTCCTTACTGACTTCGAATGACCTTGGGACCGGACTTGTAAGGTCGGTCGGTCTTACAAAAAAAAATTAATTAAATTAAATAATATATATATATATATTATATGTATACCCTTATATACATATGACATGTATGTAAGTATGCCACTATTAAGTAAGAAAATAAAACTTAAGGTAAAGAAAGATAAGTAAGTAATGTGTAAGTGTAAGAAGTATAAGGACATAGTAAGTATGAACTAGAAAGACATAAGAGTAATGTAGTTAAGCTAATGGTAGTTAGATTTAATCATTCAATTGTATGTACATCATAGGATTTGATTTGTGAACACCGGAGGAACGTTGGGATACAAGTACAACGGTGAACGGTATGAATTCCTCATGCCCTGTATGCTATCTTGGTTACTCTGATTTGTGTTTGTGTGCTAATTGATCACCAAATAAGATAAATGCACGAATCGGAGTTACTATGCATACTTGTGAATATGTAGTGTTGTATGTTGTGAATATTTTCTTAAATCTTAGTTTGTATAATTCATGAAATGTATGGATGAATATGAGTGTGTGTATGTATGATGTATTGTATTGTGACCGAATATGTTTTGTGCTTGGACTTCTAACTTATTCCTAACAAGCTAACCAATCTAACTTAAATTGGTAATTAAATTGGAATGAGTAGAAGTCCGATATAGTTTCGGCCACGCGTGAGGATGAGGAGACACAAGAGGTTGGATCCGATTCCTGACTCTTAAACTGGTCCGTGGCCCAAATCCCTTAAGTGGGTAGCATCCCGGATTGGTGAGTCAAGTAAATCCCGGTGGTGGGACGGTGTAGTCCCCGGGCCGGAGGTCATACCGACTTAACTGGAGTATAAGTAAGTAAGTAAGAATGAGTAAGTAAAGTAATTGAAAGTAAGTAAGTGCAAGTAAGAGAAAGTAAGTGAAATGAGTAAAAGAGTAAACAGCATTCCGATTAACCCGGATGCGTAACTTGGCTAACGTCGTGAAGGTAAGTATTGTATGCACTATTGTATTGATGCCTTGAATTGTGTAATGTATTGTAAATGCATGTATGTTGTATGTAAAACATGTATGTATGAAATTAATGAATCGCATGTTTAGTGGGCGTCAAATAGTCGGCGTGCCCTAGCTAGCACGCGGTATATGCGGAGTTTATGCGTAGCTTTTGCTAAGCCCCTTGGGGCACCATTTTTACTACACGCAGGTACAAGAGAAGGATGAAGGCTATGAAGAGATGTAGCTAGTTCTTTGATTTCTTTTTGGATTGTAAACAATGGTTGATGAATGGTGTACTAAGTAGTACACGGCTGTAGCTTTTTGATTAGCCGGTGTACCATGGGGTACACCTTTTTGAATAATGGAAGTATTGGATTGGGGGTATAGATGAGTAGCTTTAGAAACTCATTCTTTTGGGAAGTTGAATTTGGATGTAATTGAATATACTTAAATACTCGGTGATCCATTGATGTAAGTATTCAGTATGCGGTATTTTGGTAAGTAATATAGTAGCTCGGTACACTATGATCATCAAACCGTGACTGTAAGGTAAGGTAAGCCTAGCTAGCCGTATGGGCGGTTAGCGGCGTTGTATCACCCGCCGTAGTAGTGTAGTATTTCCGCTGCGATCTGATAGGATTAACAGGATGATTAGACGGTAAGCATAGGATTAACGGTAGGGGTGTTACATGTACGAATCCTTCTATAATCGTTTCCATCACTATGATGGAAAAGATGACACTAGCTGTTATATATCTTTTCCTTTGACCTTTCTTATCGAATCATTGTGCATACGTATATTTTCTTACCATTTACCAGTTTATAGAGCTTGACTGATTGATAATGAAGGTTTAAAATGTTTAAAATATAAACTGAGTTGAAATACCCCTAAGGTTTATAAACCTAATCAACAGACAAATCATGGAGTTATAAAGGCTAATGAGCCTTAATGAATTAATAACCATGAAAACTCCTAACACACTTATATAAATAAATATACAAAGTTCATGAAGGTTATTAAACCTTATATAAACACATGGACATAAGTGGAATTATTAAAGGAGGAAATCAACTTACAAATTGATTTATCATGTTATACATTATTACATGAACAAAGAACACAAACACCTAAGGTAAAACATACCTTAAGAAGTCTTAATGACTTGTAGAGGAAATAAGCACTTGAAATACAAGTGTATGCACCTTGGACAGCTAACTACATGTGTTACACAAGTTAACACATCAAACAAGTCCAAAATGTACAAGATGTACAAAAAGAACACAAAATCAAGAGTGAGTCAAAGTATACATTTTTACTAGTCATAATGAATAGTAAAGTATACCAATCACTCAAGAATACAAATTAACACACTTTAGGACAAAGGAATCATGTAGGTAACAAACTAACACATGATATAAGTCCAAGTGTACAACATATAAGTCATAATATTACAAAAGAAGCAAAAAGACACATTTACCCCCATGAAGAAAATGTGGGCGGCAATCTAGGAAGGAGTGGATGATACCTTGCTAAAATGATCAAAATCTGTACATTAAAGTGCCTAGTCATCTTATACTAGTCACCTTTGACTCCTTTACTACCTTAACACTTAAAATCAAAGTTTAGTTATTTCTTTCCTCTTGCACTATGCCACCCAAGAGCATAAGCTTAATTCTCCCTATTTTCAGCCTTTCTTTGTTCTTGAGCAAGGGAAGAACAATTATAACTCCAAGAGCACAAGGTAAACTCTTAACTCATGCTACCTTGTATTCTCTTCCTCTTTTCATTACCTATCCAATGAGCCAACATTCAACTCATTCCCATCTCTAAATCTAGCTGAAAAAAAGCAGAAAAAAGAGTGAAATTTTGGTAAACTACAAGTCTTGGAGCAAAGGAAGGCAAACATAATCAAAGAGGTAAAAATACGCTCTAAGCTCCCACCTTTCTTTTGATTCTATTAATGGCCGAAATCATTGAGCTTCTCCACTCATTTTTCTTCCCTTTTCCATGCTAGAACTTTAGCTTTTCTTAGCTCCTTTGGAAGTGGCCAAAATCATCAAGAATCATCTCTTAAGGAGGACTTCAAGGGTACTTCAAATTAGATCTTTCTATGTACATAAATCATCTTCTTAAGTATGAATTTAGAAGAGAACTAAATCTCTTCATATCCTTCAAAATTAGGCCGCGAATGGTGAAGGAAAAGTCTTAAATTTCCAAGGTAAAATTCATCTTCAAAACTTCCTCTTTATGACTTATGATTCCTCTTCATTATTAGTATATTCCTAGACCTTGATTATGCCTTATTATATTTGCCAAATCTATGTCAAAAGGCTGAGCAAAAATCCCATAAAAATCTATGAGCATACAAGAAGAAATCATGTGTAAAAAGTCATCTTTGAAGGGTAAGCTTAAATCTAAACCCTAGAGCTTCTTAATGATCAATTAAGCCTTAGATTTCTGTAAAAATATAACCTAGAACTATATTGACATATAGGGCCGAGAGTGTTGAAGGAAATATGATTTATGAGCTTCAAATGGAAGGTAAACTCTTAAGACACATTTTCATGCTTTAAGGCATTATGAAATGTGTAGGTTATTTACGCCGAGCTTTGTGGGGGTTATTGGTCAAAATTGACCTTAAAATGACTAGAAAATAATGGATAGCCACTTAAGTGATTTAATGACTTAAAATGTCACATTAAAAAGTTTATGTGGCAAAAATGGAAATAACATAAACTTCTGGGTAAAACTGATAAATCTGAGAGTTTAAAATGTTATTAACTTCATTTTATGTGTAATTTAAGTTATGTTGAGGTTTGTAATAAGGCCATGTGATTTAGGCCAAGTTATAAGTACTTAAGTACTTTTATTGCTTTATGATTTAAGCATTTGGTTAGTATTTGATTTGGAGAGTAAACCTGGTGTTAAAAGGTTATTTAGAGTGTTAAATACACCTAAGAATGTTTTGATTAAAAATACCTAAGGGTTAGTTAATATTAAGTTGGAGGATAATGTCAAAAATGACATTTAAAGGTGTTAAATAACTTAAGGAATGTTATAATGAATATATGAGTGCTATGTGAGTGTAATAATGTAAATAAACATTATTTGGAGTGTTTAAGTGTGACATAGCAGAAAGTTAGGCCTTGAAATGATTTAAGATGCAAAATATAAGTTTTTGTAAAGTTAAGGACTTAAATGAAAGTCTTAGGAAAGATGTGTGGTAAAACTATAATTATGAGGAAGTTCCGGTCAAGGCAGTACCTTGGTGGTAAACCTTGACTAAGGGATGAGTGTTGACCAAGTTAGGTGAAGAAATAATCAAAATAGCAATTTTAATGAAGTTTGGAAGTTAAATGTAAGTTTTATAAATGTATGGGGTAAAAGTGTAATTTATAAAAGTATTGGGGCGGAAATATGATTAAGAACAACCTAGGGGTCAGTTCTAATATGTTGAAAGAAATTATGTTAGTTTTCGAGTTATATAAGTAGGTATTATATAACGTAAAGTTTAAGGATGAAATTGTAACAATGTAATAACAAATGGGGTCAAATTGTAATTTCCAAAAGATTTGGGTGAAAGAAACAAATGTGGAATAGAGAGGGGTCTATTCAGAAATTAAATAGAAAGTTTTGTAAACTTTGGGTTATAATTATACAAGATAAAAATGTTATAACATATGGTATAATGTAAGGTTGTGATGTTATAAGATAAAGTGGGGTGAAAATGTAATTTATGGAAACTATGGGGTATATGTGAGTGTCCAAATGAGCATGTTTTAGAGGTGTATTTCATATGTTTTATCAACACTTTTCATGCTCATTTCTCCACTCTTGCTAGTTTTCCTCTACTTTTGTGTTTTGTTGGTGTTTTACACAATTATTATTGAAACAGGAGGAATACAATAGCTAGGATTAAAGTATACAAAGAGACAAACACGTGGGCGCAAACGGATCCAAAATTGGAGTTAAAACAAAGAAGATACAACGTTTTGAAGATTAGCCTGTCCACAGGACCAACCTTAAGACCGACCTTGAGAGGGTCGGTCGGAAGTTCCGGAGGCCCGAATTGCAAATTTCAGGGGCCGAAAGCTACTGGAATTGACCGACCTTAGGACCGACCCTGGTAAGGTCGGTCGAACTTAAAAACGCGCCCGAAATTGCTACTGACTCCGACCGACCTTGGTAAGGTCGGTTGGGTCAAAAATTTGCCCAAATTTATGTTTTTAAAAGTACGAAAAGAAGGAGAGGGAGGGGGAGTTCGAACCCAGACCAAAAGCGACATCAAAGGTTGAAAAAGAGGGGGAAAAGAGAAAGAAAAGAAGAAGAAGAAGAGAAGAAGGAGGAGGAAGACCCACCTCCATTGAAGCTCCCAAGCTCCATTAATGACCATTTCTTACTCTCTCTCTCCTTTACTCTCTAATGGCTGTTTGAACTCTTGTATACCTTGGGATGGGGTTTCTCCCCAAAATCCCCAAATTGCTTTTGTAAACCTAACTCATCTTTTGTAGTTGTTTTCTCCTCATAAATTCTTAATTAATGCTTTAGATTTGATATCCTATTGCATTTATTGTTGTTTCTTGCGAAATTATATCTTGAGCTTGGGTGAAATACCCCGAACTTAAAAATGGTGATTAATTAGGATAATGAGATTTTTAGAAGCTTAATTATGCATAAATGAACATGTGGGAACAATTCCCGAAGAAAACGGATCCATAAAATGGGTTAAAACCGCAAACGAACCTTAAAGCATGTTTTTCGAGAAAACCGGGAAAATGTGACTTTAAGCGGGTTTAATGGACTTGTAAAAATTATAGTCGATCAAATGTATATAATTAAACATTAGTGAAGGTCTAGAACCATTAAAATTAATTAAACGAGAAAATTCCAGAAAACGGGCTCTGGTTAGTGAATAGTGTAAAAATGGGAACTTTTGGGGCGTTATTTGTAATAAGAGCAAAATACTCCTCTTCCTTTGTAAATAAAAAGCTGGCTCCCTCCTTTTATGCGTGTGCCACATTTTATTCAGCCTCTCCCCCTCTTCTAACTCTCTTACTCACTAGAAGAAATAATAAAGTAAAAAGCAATTTTTGGAGTCTCTCTCCATTTCCCCTCTCTCACGATTTGCTCCCTCTCTCACCTGACTTCTTCTTCCTCCCAAGCCAGTAATGGAGATTTGAGCACCCCCTCACCAAGCTCATCTTCTACCTCATTTTGAAGGCTTAAGCAAACTCCAAACAACAAAAAAATTACACCACTAGATCCCTCTCATCTTGGAGAACATTTCTATCTTTTCAAAAATCGAAAACCTCAACTTTCATCTCCATGGCTGAAGCTCATTTGAAGGTTTGAGAAGACCATGGTGATCTACACCATCTCCTTGTTGGTTCAAGGTAAAAAGAAGTTCAAAAATCCTCCTTTTCTAGCCTTTCCTTGCAATTTAAAATTTCCAGATTTTGAGCCTCCATTCTCCTCTTGTTCCAGATGGTTTTCGGTCCTCAAAAGGGTGCTGGAATCTTGTGGTGGTACTAGCCAAACACTCACCTAGAGATTTGGAAGGTAACCTCTTATCCTAAGAGCTTAAAACATCCCTTGTATAGTAGGGCAGATTTTAGAAGTTAAGTATTTCCATTAATGCTCATTAGTGTTCCTTGACATTGGTCTGTAGCATTAGTGGCTAAACTCCCCACTTGACCGGTGGTAAACAAGAAACCAAAGAGAAAGGAAAGAAGAAGAAGAAAGGAGAAATAAAGAAAGAAAAAGAAACTAGAAACACTAAGGTAATGAATTTACCTTTGTACAGATTTTAATGTTGGAGTATGAGTAATTATATTGTTTAGTATGGCTTAATGCTACTGCAATGGTATGAGAGAAATCGAGTATTTAGGGTCGTTTATATTGGTGATTAAAGGCCTTTGAGCCAAGTGAATAAAGTGTTAAGTGCTGGAATTAAATGAGCTGATTAGTAACTAGAATGATTGTGTTGTTGAATTGGTTGTGATGAGCTGAATAAGCAATGTGAGCAATGCTTAGAATTATAGGGAACCTCTGTCGAAATTTCCGTAGGGAGCTAGGTGACTTAAGTGTTTCAGGGGAAGGAATAGCCTAGGTTGAGCTAGGTATGTTTTAGAGTGGATGTGAGTAGTTAACCACTTGAAATCTAGAATTGAGAGAGTTGTGTAATTGAGTAGAACCTTGGATGAAAATAATGCAAGTGTATAGCTAGATGGCATTTGTTGAAGAACCTTTGAGTTAGTGAAAAGAAAGAAAGCAAACATCTGTAGCAAGAACTTCAAGGAAAATTAAGAGTGAGAAAATTGTGAAAATCAACCAAGAATTGAGTAATGAGTTAGTAAATGATTTTGGAAGGTTTAGGGTGTCAAATTGGTGTTAAAACATGTTAGGAAACATGTGGGAAGAATTAGGCAAAGAAATGAAGTTGAAATAGAGTTATCAAAATGTAAAATCTGTCAAAATATAGTAGGGTCCGGGACTTAGGTCCAGGACCAAGTCCCGAACCAGCATGAAAAACAGGCCAAAACTGCACTCCAGAGGTGGTCCGGGACTTAAGTCCCTTACAAAGTCCCGGACCAGTCATAAAATCTAGCCGAAAGTTCATTCAGTGTTGGTCGGGACTAGAGACCCGAACAAGGTCCCGGACCAACCTAAAAAGGCTTTAAAATGTGTATAAATGAAATTGTATGATGGGGATTTGAATGGTATTGATATTATAAGATTGTTAAGACTTAATTAATGACATGTAATGGTCATTAGTGGTATAAACAAGCTTGAGAAGTAATGAGAAGTAAGTAACTTATGTGGATGAGCTTGAAATGTAAGGAGTTAGTAATTGTAAATCGGGAAACACTAAAGATGAAGTGGTTAGGTTAATTATAGATAATTAATCGCCCAATTCCATGTATGTTATAGGATTTGAATAGTTAGACTCCGAAGGAGAGTCGACAACCCGAGAACTACGGTGAACGATATGATTATCTCATGCCCTGTATGCTACCGAGGCTACCTCGATTTGTGTGTTTGTGTGTTTACTTGCTCTCACCTAATCAAGATAAAATGCACGAATACGGTTTATTGAAATTCCTTAAATATTGTGATTTGCCATCCTTGAATGAGTTGTGACCAACCTCTGGAGTTTGTATAATTCATGAAATGCATGATTGATGCTTGGAACTAGAATGCTTGAGAGTGCATGTGTGTGCTAACTATTAGTTGTGATTGTGGACTTCTTGCTAACACCCGAACTTCATAACTTCCCTAACTTGAGAAATTGGTTAACTGGGGGGGTGTGAGAAGTCCGATATAGTTTCGGCCACATGTGAGAATGAGGAGGCAAGAGAGATTGTTTTCTGAGTTCTGGCCTAGCCTTCCCACCATGGTTCCGAACCGTATGGTCGTACCCCGGGGAAGTAAGCCAACCTAAAGCCCGATGGTGAGATAGAGTAGTCTCTGCCCGGAGGTCATACCGACTTGACTTGAGTATTATTGAAAGAGTAGTAATTGGTAAATAAAGATCATGACTAGTGTAAGTCATTGATCAAGAGTAAAAGAGCTAAGAGCATCCGATTAACCCGGATGAGATATTGACTAACAAGTGATGAGGCTAGAACTTGAGAAGTGAATCTCAGAGGCCTCGGTAATTGTTGAATGGATGACTTGTGAGTTGTTCCCATTGCTTATGTGATGCTCTATGTACGAGTGTGCCTATGCATGATTATGATGCTGTTCATATTTGCATGTTTGCTCGTATAAAAATAATGAACTCATGTAGGCGATCAAGTAGTCGGCGTACCCCTGTTAGCACGTGGGTATGCGAATTTCATGCCAGCAATTTGCTGAGCCCCTTGGGGCACTGTTTTTATTTTCCAGGTACCCGAGATGGTTGGTGATCGATGTAAGAGACCGGACCGTATTACTTTCGATAGCTAGAATGGTTTTAAACAGTGTACTGAGTTGTACATGGGCTAGTAGCTCTCTTGAATCACCGGGGTACCATGTGGTACACCCTTTTTGTATTTTGGAATGTATGTAGACTTGTGAGACATGAGTAGGATGTTAGACTCATGGTAATTGTGTTTAGAGTTGTGAGAACAAATTGTATTTTGATTACGAATTGTAGTACTCGGTAATTAATTGTAGCAGATTATGTATGGAATGTTTTATTGGGAACTTGGTATTTCTAGTCCATCAGACCGTACTGTATGTAGTTTGGGCCTTGTTAGTCGCATGGGCGGCTAACGGCATTGTATCACCTGCCGATTGTATTGAATTTCTGCTGCGATTAGTATGATAACCGAGACGATTAGACAATAATGAAAGGATTAGCGGTAGGGGTGTTACAAAAAGTGGTTTCAGAGCGATACTTCACTCTGATGACTGGAAATACCGAGTTAGGAATTAGAGACATAGGGTTAAGGGTTGAACTATAGCGTGAGAGATACACTAGTAAGGAACTTCCGGTGTGTACCGGATACCTACAATATCAAACCCGCCCTCCACATCCCCCGTTTTGTAACTCGGGAAGAACGCCAGAGAGATGGGAAGTCCTCTCATACTCGGGAAACCGATCTGGTAGTTATAAAAATATTCTTAAAAGAACCAGAACCTGTCATACGGTAGATTTTAAGAACCGGAAATCCCGGAGACGGTTCCTGTTGGAACGACAATAATCGCACTTAATGGCGGGAGATTGAGAAATCCTAATCACAGGAGACCAAAATTTGCAACAGCATGGGGCGACATGCTTAACAGTCGCGAGAACCCCGCTTGATCAGCGAGAAGGAGAGCACTGATTGTGCAACGAAGCGGAAATGAGCAGTAACAAACCGAGACACGAGTCTACGGGACCACAACAGTTAGATCATACCACCGACGGTATACTAACCGACTAAGGAAATAGTCAGGAGTGGTTAACTCCAAAACTAAAATACTAAAGAGGTTCTAATACCTGACCGACATAACTCAGACAACCATGAGAACACGTACGAAATGTAATCCAATAGGACTACAAAAGTAGTGCCTAAACAAGTTAAGTCTCGGTAACCAAGGTAAATGTGTGGAACCGAGCAACAAGGAATGGCACAAAACTAAGTAAATAGGGGTCTCCAAGAATGGGGAAGCACCTGATTAATGACTACTATGTCAAGACAAATGAGAAGCAACATAGAAGATTGATTATCAAGACTAAAGATCAAGGGAAGAGCCGACAAGGCTACCGAATACGGATGGAAACAATACTGTAACCGGTATATGTTAACCCGAAAACCACCTGTACTATGCACTTGCCACGGCAAGTGCAGTAAGAACGGGACTATTCAGAGAAGCTTTTATCAAGCAAAGACAAGTGCAGTAAGAACGGGACTATTCAGAGAAGCTTTTATCAAGCAACAAGTACCTAGTGAAGTACCAAGATGATGAATGAAGCCAATACAGGATCACAAATCCTAAGGATTTTAAAAATGAAACCTTGGAAGGGCCTGACGGCCTAACCATTGTAGTAAGAAAGATGTCTGTCAGTGAGAAGCCAGACGCGGTCAGAACCACCTGGCATTGCAATGCCATGAACGTTTTAAATTCAACTCAAATTTTTCTTTCAAAACGTAAATATTTCTTTTAAAACCCCCAGATTTTTTTTAAAACCAAACCAGCAGAACCACAACAAGTTAACAAAGGACGATACAAGAGGAATTGACAACAGAATACTTCACTTAGGCGTGTGACGAACACTACAAGTGTACAAAACGAGATATGGGATGACCGCACTCCGATAGGGGCTTGCGGGCCTAACAGACCTACTTATAGGTTAGTCGGGTAAGTAGTAATGTATCAGTATGGTACCACACATATGTATACAAGTAGAGTACGGAACACGAGAAGTAGTCAACTCCATTCTACGGACAGCAAGGTAAGTTCAAACCAGAATAGTTGGACACCTCAAACGATCGAAGGGAAGGAACTCAGTTAAGCTAACGAGTATAAAGGAATTGGGAAATTCATCTAAGGGAAATGACTGGAAGTCAAGAAGTGCAAGGAGCACAGATGAATTAATATAGACATTGGATATGTCTCAAGGATCTCGAAGGAATGCATGGAAGCTGGAATGAATACCCAGCCTAAGTATAGTAAGGCAGATGCCTACACGAACACATTAATGCTCAATGAACAGGATGGAATTCCCAGAACAATCACCACAACTACCGGGAATACCATACTTCATTGAAGAGGATTTTAAACCCGGTCAAGAACACAAGGAGAAAGTATCAACGGTCTACCTAAGAACGGGAGACTTCATAACCCTAAATAGGATAGTCAGGAATACGATACGGTGATGCGGTATAGCCGACCAGACATACTCATAATTATTAGCCAGACATAATGGCATAATTTGACAACACTCAGGAGCAATTCTTTAAGGATGTCTGAGTCAACAACAGTTGAATGAAGTGTCGTGATAAGAACACGGGAGCTAAAACGAACACTCAGTTAGAACACCGAAGGGATTCCACTTAACAGGAAGTACCCTAAATTGCTAAGAGGCACTGATTAATATCAGATTGCCTAAGGGATCAACCATGAACAGAAGCGTGATGTAACGATCTTATCATGGGACCTAGTACCACCTGCAAACCATTTGACGGTATACGAAGAAGTAGAATTTGTATAACAGCCTGCAAGGAGCATAGCTCGGAACAATGTGGCTTAAACGCTATGAATCAACTACGTTGTGTAGATTCAAACAGTTGCAAAACCCACGTTATATAATAATAAGAATTTTCGAGAATGGCACCAGTAAGAGAAGAGATATTATTTCATACAACGAATAGAGCAACAATCGAACCACTCAATTTGAATTCAATGTAATGAGTAGCTTTGAGTGAAGACTACTTTAGTATCACTATCACTAGAGCGTAAGCCTAGTATACAGTTGACAAGGCTTTAGTTGCCTTTCCTGCTCCCTGTAGTAACAGTAATACCGAGACATAAAAATCTCGCTATCGTGAGGCCGCCGAGTGGTGATTATGTGGACCCTTCAGTAGAAGGCTTTCACCTACTAATATATTGAGGCGTTAGCATATGATTATTACCAAGGAACAATTTGAAAGAGGAAAGGGAAATTCCAAGAATAGTATGAATAAGGAAGCTTTGATAACAGTGGTTGAAACCGAGAGTAGTCGGATAGAATCAAACACCGAATGTGTGCAGTGTGAATTGTAGAGTGATAATGCTCTAAGAGCATAGAGAATTAAAGAGTAGTATAATCTGTAGTCAACCAAGCAAATGACGAACCATTGTATGAATGGTGGAAGTACATAAACAGAGGCTAAAACAGTAAAACCTTGTCGTGAAGCTTGTGAGTGGAAATAAACCCCTCGACAAGAACTTTCACTTATCAATGATAGAATACCCTTCTATTAGAAAAAGGGACCAGAAAACCCTTGAAGTTTCCTTGAGATGTCCCAATGATGTGCATCGAGAAGTAAGACTACACAACCAGACCCTATATCCAATGCCCAAAATTTAGAAGGCAGTAAACGTCAAGAACGAGCAATGTAAGTGCATAATATGACATCAAATGACCAACACTCAAAAGAGCTTGCGATCCAATGGATTACCCCTTCCTTAGTCAGTCAAGTTACTTGGTAACGATATCATAAGTGATGAAAGAATGTGAGACAGACTAACCTACACATGAACCCGAAAGTGAAGTAACACATCTTCACATTAAAGGATAATGATCTTACGGTATGCTACGGTGACTGCGATACACACGTACCCAAGAACTCCTGGTGTGCTCACACCACGAAGGGATGGAATGCAAATGTGATGTTCAGTGAATGGATGAAGAGTTGTGCCAATAATGGGCAAAGAATAAAGGCAAGCTACCACAGTAGCAGAGGCCACGAAAATAATACCTGTATAATGAATAAGAACATGGTGCGCAGCAAGCGACCATTATGTGAATATAGTTAGATAATGATATGGGAAACACGCGGACCCATAAGCTAGACTCAGTATAAATGGGAAGCAAGAGTTGGTAAATAGACTGGGCATTGAAGCCTATAGTCTGAACCATAGGACAAGGATCTCACAGGAAGCATTGTTCATTCCTATTACAATTGCATAAGGAAGTGAAAGCGTATCCCTAGTAGATTAATTTGATAAGAGAAATAATAGCTCAGGACGAGAGCACCCGGTTGCTAACAACCGACCGTACTAAATACAAAAGACTTGAAAATGCAACAATGAATATGGCGCAAGCAAATTAAGTGAAAACTTTGGAACAAATCATGCGGCCTTGGGCCGAAGAAGCACGAAGAGCGTTGGACAGACCAACAATCACAATATATGAATTCCACCTGAATTAATCGGAAAGAAGCTTATGAATGCTATAAGACCGATGCATATGAAATGCAGGGTCGTACAATGAGAGAATACTTATACAACAATCATAAGTGAGTGTAATTCAGAAGGAATGATCACGAGCCAGTAGCAACAGAGGAAGCACTACATACGCGTAGTAGCTCAACCTCAACCAACAACAAGTCGGAGGAACTAAGTGAGTAATCACAGAGGTGTACAGCAGCATGCAAAATAGATTTCCAGAAAACTGGATAGAAAATCTATAACACAATGAGTTTGCGTACGGTAAGAGATATCACGCGTCGGTTGAGAAACCGTATATTCCAAGATAGAAGGGATAAGAAGTAGATGTGTAACACATTTAGAATAACGAAAAGGGCGAATTAAGCTCTAAAGTTATCAGGGTCGCGCAGCAGAAGCTAGTGGGCCCTAGCTCAGAGGTTTAATATACCAGTGAGTAGGAAAGAATGGCTAATTATCAATGCCTTGAAGCCTGATAGGCTAGAACCGAACCGGTTATGAGTTAAATAAACTCTAATGAGAATTCTTGGTGCAGGGACTAAACCGTCAATATGGTTAAGACCCTTTGACCATAATACATTGTGTAGTAGACCGCATGGAAGCTAAAATGCTTCAGGACACCCGAAGTTAGTGAACCAATGTTCAATGATAATATATGGTAGATTACGTGGGAGTAATCCCTTTTAAGGGGGGTAGAGCGAAAAGCCGCTTAGTGTATGTTTCACGTATTAAACACGTAAACTACAGTGTGCATAGCACAATTGAGAATTATTTGATGATTGGTACATGTGTTACATAAACATATGCACCCACTCATAGCTTAGTTATGGTTATTGCGCACAAGAGATGCGAATACCACGTATATAAATATACAAGAAAGAGGAGTAGAGAAACTCCTGAGGAATTAAAACCCCTAAGATGTGTGTCTATTTGAGTTTAGGCATGGAATTTTTATGTATGAATCGGTATGAAACCGATGTAGATCCTAGTGGAACTGGGTTCCCTAGGTGATTGATTTAAGGCAAATTGAGAATGATTGGTGGACTGAGCTCCACAAGTATTGTATTCCTAGATAAATTATTTGAGACGATTGAGTAATAATTGATGAAATGAGTCCCATAGATAGTGCATTCCCAGGTAAATTAATTGGAATTAAATTGAGAGTGAATTATGACCTAAGTCCCATGATTGGAGATAATATTGAGGATGATTGATGGAGTAAGTTCCATTCCTTGGAGATGTATGGATGTATGATCATCACTAGAATAATTAAAAGATAGAAATTGATAATCGAATGAATTATTTGATTGTTTGAAATGAAAGTGGGAGGTGAAACTTGATCCTGATCAGATCAAGGGAAACCGAACACAAATTGGGGTGGAAGGATAGTTCAACACCGGTGCTGATCACATTGGGGTTGAATGATTCTTGAAGCTCCCTATAAGTGGTCACAAGTAATCACGATTAAGAATAGACTCAATTAGCATAAGTTAGATTTGGAGTTGATTGAGGCTTTCAAAAGAACATCTTCAAAAACTTGAAAAAAAAAACCCAGTTTTGAAACCACTACACTAGACGAGCAACGGTCCCGAGTTGACCGGAAGGACAGTGGGAGTTGCAGACTGTATATTGTGAGTGATTGGAACTGGTGTAATTAAATAAAAGAAAAGAAATTAATACTCAAATATCCGTCGAGCTGCAAATAAAACCCGTCGCAGTAGTATAGTAAGACAGAAGCGGCCGGGGTCAAACCGTGGGACTTATAGCGAAATAAAATAGAACCTAAGCTTGTCACAAGAGGGGGGAATTAATTGACTTGTTTTTGTAAAGTAAAACAACAGATTAAAATTAACTAAGTTGAAGATAAATTAAACGGAACTCCGGGTTCAGGTTTATATAATCTGATTAATTATGCTATCTCTACCGGTTTATTTTAATAGTTTGGCAAAATTCCTGTTATTATCTTAAGGATTAAGTCATAGACTCATAAGAACTCGTTTACCAGAAAATGCTCGGTCTAATCAGGTTCGAGCAAAACATATGTAAACGGACATTAAGTGCGAGGAATTATATTTGCATCTGAAAATACTAACTTATTAAATCATAATAAGCTTTCTCCAGATTTACCGCTTAATTAACCTGTCTATTTATCACCGATCTGATCAAAATAGACTTTGAAGAGCATTTTAATAAATTCATGAAATTTATTAAAAAGGCGAGAGATAAACTTTAATCGTAACAACTGTATTTATTTTAACCGGTAGAAATATAGATTACATAATTAAACAAACTACAACTAAACCTTCGCCCGGAGTAAATCCTCCTTAGCCAGACATATTAACTGGTAATAAGTCAGACAGAGGTTGGACGTAATAATAATACGGAGTAATGGAGGTGAGGATGGTGAATGGAGAAATGAAGAGAACGAAGAGTGGAGAGTGTACGTAGGAATTTGTAAATGGAATGAGTGATTTGGAGTGTTGAGTTCTGGGGAGTAATCGTGTGTATTTGGTTGAAGGTGCAGTGTGTTTATATAGAGGAAGAGAAGAGGAAGAAGATTGATTGCAGACTGATTGCAGACAGAGCTGGAGACAGACGCGTGAGGGAATTAAGGTAGGCGCCTGATATTGATGAAGAAGCAGTTCGACATGTCTGTAGGCGCCGCAAAGGAAGAAGCAATTGGGAAGAGAGTCGGCGAAGAAAACCAGTCGCGATCTGGGAATTTACACGCGTCCGCCCCTTGTCCGCCCTTTGTTACCCGGACATGCCACGGTCTTCATTGCGTCCGGGTTTGTGTCCGCTTCTAAATACCCGGGACACGTTGATTGCCTTACTTCTGTCCGGCCTTAAATACCCGGACAAGACACGCTGATTATGGATTTGTCATTGTGGAAATCAGTGCTCGTTGATCGGTGTCTGGTTGGCGGTTTCGTTTCGTGTTGCTGTGAACTGCTCAGACCGTTGGATTGTGCTGATTATTGAGGTAGGTGGTTACTCGATTCAGTTTGGAAGTTCAGCCATGGGGTGTTGGCAAGAGCGTTGTCTGATTTTGTGTGTGATTCTATTAGCGTTTTGTTGTGATTTTTGGATGGCTAAACCCCCATGGTTCCCTGTTTTAATGTCTGATTTGGTGTGTGTGCTTAATTGGCAATTCGTGGTGTTGGATTGCGTTGTTTTTCTGCTCTGTTCGTCTTCTGGAATTTGCAGTTTTCGCACTGTCCGAGCTTTGAAGTTCGGACAGTGCGTTCTTGTCTTACTGATTTTCAAGTTCGGGGTATGTCCGAACATCTGTCCGAACATGGATGTTCGGACACACCCTCAAGTTTTCCCCTCTGGTTTAAGTTCGACCTGTGTCCGAACATTGACGTCCGGACACAAGGTCGGACCTTCCGCGTGCTTTTCCGTAAAACCTGTCCGGACATCCGTCCGAACTTGGATGTTCGGACATGCTGAATTCCTCTATCTGATTTCAACTCGACTTGTGTCCAAACATTGATGTCCGGACACAAGTTCGGACATTTGACTTTCTCTGGTTTCTGAGTCTCGACTTGTGTCCGAACTTCGACGTCCGGACACAAGTTCGGACACCCCTCTGTTTTCAACATAACTTCTTCGTTTGAACTCCGATTTGAGTGCCGTCTGCGGCATTGGATTCCTTATGTTGTGTACTACTGATTTATGAGTGTTTTGGCATATTTAAATGCAACTTTGCTTCTGTTTAAGCAACCCTTCTGTTTTGGGACATTGCACATTGTTTCAGAGCCGTGAATGGCTGGGTCGAGCTATTCCGTGGTATACCATGTAGACGTCATTCTGAGTGTGGGTCATTCCCTTTCTGTTCTGTGGGGTTGACGAACCCTTTGGCTCTTTCGAGTCATTTCTGCGTTGCCGAGAGACCTGGTATGGTCTATGGGTCCCCGACCCTTCTGAGTGTGTGCATTGTGTTTTGTCCCCTTTCTGTTTAAGTGTTCTGACTGTTTCTGATTGGGAACCCTTGAGTTCCACTCTGTTTCTGTTCTGAAAGCTTCTGGATGTTGAGAATTGTGGATAAATGCTTATCATCTCCTTCTGCTGTTTTCAATTGTTTTGAGCGACCTTGCTGATGACGGTCGCTGCTTACTGGGCATAGTTGTGTGCTCATTCCCCTACTTCTAACATTTTTGCAGATTGATCAGCGAGGATCATCCTAAGTTCTGGAGCTTTAGCAATTAGCTTTTATATTCATTCAGTTTGATACTTTGAGATGTTGTAGCCTTCGGGCCTTATGCTTTTGACTTCTGTTTCTGACTCGGTTTGTATTTGGGATTTGGTATTTGTTCTGCTGTATTTGAATACATTGGTTTACAATGTTTACGTAAACTTGGTTTTGGGCCTGTATTTCGTTTGAGTGTTTTTGAGCCTTGCGTTATTAGGTAGTAATACGCGGCGTGTAGCACCCTTAACTCTTAGGCCGGTTTTTAGGTGTTACATTTAGTGGTATCAGAGCCAGTTTGGCTTTCTTTGGTGTCTGTGGGTGTGTTTGCTTGTGTGAGAGTCAATTGTGACAGTGGTTGACAGTATGAGTTAGTTCTGACAAGTTTTGGATTTGTATATCTCAGAATGGCTCCTCGTAGGACACCAGTGACCCCTCAGGGAGATGCTGCGGATGTAGTGCAGCAGTTTTGACGCAGTTGATGCAGACGATGGCTGCAGCTGCTGGGGAGCTGGTGGAGGAGCTGGTGGTGCTGGCCCAGCAGGGGTGAATGCCGTGGGAGGCCGAGTCCGAGCACTCCAGGAGTTCATGAAGCTAAAGCCACCTTCTTTCGACGGCTGTGGCGACCCTCAGGAGGCGAGCCATTGGATTACTGAGGTCGAGGACCTGCTGAGAGTGATGGGGTCGGAGGACGACCAGAAGGTAGACTTCGCCACGTTCCTCTTCAAGGGGGAGGCGAAGGAGTGGTGGCGCATGGTGATGGGTAGACATCCCCAGCCTTGGACCTGGGATCAGTTCTGCTTGGAGTTCAACAAGCAGTTCTATCCGGATGTCTACAAGGACCAGAAGATCAATGAGTACAACCGGCTGCGTCAGGGAAGAGATATGTCTGTAGAAGAGTATGTGAGAAAGTTCGTGACCCTGTCGAAGTATGCTCCGGAGCCAGATGAGCATAGGAAGGCTCGTAAGTTCGAGAGTGGTTTGAGGCCAGACATCAGGTCGGCGGTGACACCTCTTCGTCACTGGACCTTCAGAGATGTGGCGGATGTCGCCTTACTGGTAGAGGCTGACATGAGGGGCAGACAGACGGGCAAAGACCATAAGGGAAGAGGCGTGCTGAGGAGCCTCAGAAGAAGGAGGCTGCTCCTCCTCAGAAGAAGCAGACCTATGGAGATCGCCGGGGAGCTTCTTCATCTTCGTCAGCTGGGACGAAGTGTGGGGCTTGTGGTCGCTCCCATCCTGGTAGGGAGTGCTACAAGAAGACTGGTGGCTGCTTTAAGTGCGGGTCGATGGAGCACCGGATCGCTCAGTGCCCTCAGGCATCCAGTAGAGGCTCAGGGGAGAGAGGCACCGGCTCAGATTCAGGGGCGAGGTCCGATCAGAAGAAGCCTCAGACTCAGGCCCGGGTTTATGCTATGGCTGGAGAGCGTGATCGTGCTGGTGATCGCGTCATCTCAGGTATTCTCCAGATCCATTCTCGAGATGTGTTTTGTCTGTTTGACTCTGGAGCTACGCATTCTTTTGTCTGCTATGATTTACTGGGTGATCTTGGACTGACTGCTATGTCTAGTGAGGTAGACCTCTGTGTGAGTAGTCCGTTAGGTGGGGTTGCCCCTTGTGTGTTGGATTCTGTGTGTAAGGCTTGCCCCATAGTAGTTAGGGACAAGACCTTTTGTGCTGACCTCATCCCGATGCGGATGACCTGTTTTGATGTGATCTTGGGCATGGATTGGCTAGCAGAGCACCATGCCCATATAGATTGTGCAGCGAGGAGAGTAGTATTCGATATGCCAGGCGGGACTCGTTTTGCCTTCTCTGGGAATGCAGTTCCATGTGCGCCGGTGATTGTGTCAGCGATGCAGGCAGCCAGTTTCTTGAGGAAGGGCTGCCAGGGCTTCTTATGTTATCTGCCAGAGGTGCGTGAGGGATCTAGCTTGGAGAGCATCCCGATCGTCAGAGAGTTCCCGGAGGTCTTCCAGGACGACGTGCCCGGACTTCCACCAGTGCGAGAGGTGGAGTTCACCATCGATTTAGCGCCAGAGACTCAGCCCATCTCTAGGGCCCCTTACCGTATGAGTCCGGCGGAGTTGAAGGAGCTGAAGGTCCAGCTTCAGGAGCTGTTAGATAAGGGCTTCATACGCCCTAGTGTTTCGCCTTGGGGAGCGCCAGTGCTGTTTGTGAAGAAGAAGATGGGACCTTCCGTTGTGCATCGACTATAGGGAGCTGAACAAAGTGACCATCAAGAACCGCTATCCCTTCTCGCGCATAGATGATTTGTTTGACCAGTTGGCGGGCGCCACAGTGTTCTCGAAGATAGATCTTCGCTCGGGCTACCATCAGTTGAGGATTAAGGCCGAGGATGTGCCTAAGTCCGCTTTTAGGACTCGTTATGGTCATTACGAGTTCCTAGTCATGCCTTTCGGTTTGACTAATGCTCCATCAGTATTCATGGATATGATGAACCGGGTTTTCAAACCTTATCTGGATCAGTTTGTAGTGGTCTTCATAGATGATATTTTGGTGTACTCCAAGAGCGCAGAGGAGCATGAGGAGCATCTGAGGATTGTTTTGCAGACGTTGAAGGATCGTGAGTTGTATGCTAAGTTGAAGAAGTGCGACTTCTGGCTTGACCGCGTAGTATTCTTGGGACATGTGGTCTCGAAGGACGGTATCTCAGTGGATCCTGAGAAGATTAGAGCTGTGATGGAGTGGGCGAGGCCCACGAATGTTGCTGAGATTCACAGTTTCCTTGGGTTAGCTGGGTACTACAGGAAGTTTGTTGAGGGTTTTCTAAGATTGTATCCCCGCTGACCCGTCTGTTGAGGAAGGAGGTCAAGTATGAGTGGAGCGAGGCTTGCGAGCAGAGCTTCCAGGAGATTAAGAAGAGGCTGACGACCGCACCGATTCTGACTTTGCCTTCTGGGACTGAGGGATTCGAGGTCTTCTGTGATGCGTCCCATAAGGGACTGGGATGTGTTTTGATGCAGCAGGGTAAGGTAGTGGCTTATGGCTCTCGACAGCTTAAGCCCTATGAGAAGAACTACCCTACCCACGACCTGGAGTTGGCAGCTGTAGTGTTCGCGCTGAAGATTTGGAGGCATTACCTGTATGGAGCGTCGTGTAAGGTTACACGACCACAAGAGTCTCAAGTATTTGTTCACTCAGAAGGAGCTGAACTTGAGACAGCGGAGGTGGTTGGAGCTACTTCATGACTACGATTTAGAGATCCTCTACCACCCGGGTAGAGCGAATGTTGTTGCAGATGCCTTGAGCCGGAGAGGTGCTTCGGTGTAGCTTGTGCTCTGACTGGAGTTCAGAGGTCCGCCTTAGAGCTGCAGCGTATGGGTGTTTGGGTAGTCAGACCCGCCAGTGCCAGTGTGATAGCAGCGCTTCAGGTTCAGTCTTCGTTGGTCGACAGGATCCGGGTTGGTCAGGAGGCAGATTCAGCTTTGTGTCGGATCAGAGAGGGACTGTCTTCAGATCAGAGTTCAGACTTCAGTGTCTCCAGCGATGGGTGTCTGCGTTTCAGAGGCCGTGTATGTGTGCCAGACGATGCAGTGCTGCGTAGAGAGATCCTTCAGGAGGCTCACGGAGCGCCATACTCAGTTCACCCAGGAGGGGTGAAGATGTATCGAGACCTCAGAGAGTCATTCTGGTGGTCTGGGATGAAGCGTGATATCTCAGAGTTTGTTTCAAAGTGCCAGACCTGTCAGCAGATTAAGGCTGAGCATCAGAGGCCAGCGGGTTTGCTTCAGCCCCTTCCCATTCCTGAGTGGAAGTGGGAGAGTGTGGGGATGGATTTCGTCATGGGTTTGCCCAGGACTCCTTCGGGTTGTGATGCTGTTTGGGTGATAGTTATCGTCTGACGAAGTCTGCTCATTTTCTGCCGTGAAGAAGACCTTCAGTTTGGAGCGTTTAGCTCGGTTGTATCTCGATGAGATAGTGAGACTTCACGGGGTGCCTACTACTATTGTGTCTGATCGGGACCCACGTTTGTTTCGAGATTTTGGCGCAGTTTGCATAAGGCCTTGGGTACGAATTTAGCCTTCAGTTCAGCTTACCATCCTCAGTCGGACGGCCAGACAGAGAGGACTAATCAGAATTTGGAGGACATGCTTTCGCGCATTTGTCTCGGGACTTGGAGGTAGCTGGGAGCAGCAGTGACTCGATTGAGTTTGCCTACATAACAACAGCTTTCAGGCGAGCATTGGTATGGCTCCGTTTGAAGCGTTGTACGGTAGGAGGTGCAGGTCCCCCATCTGTTGGGATGACCTGAAGGAGAGGGTCTTGGTTGGACCCGAGCTGGTGCAGGGAGCAGTAGAGAAGATCAGGACGATTCGGGAGCGTTTGCTTGTTGCTCAGAGCAGACAGAAGTGCTATGCAGACCAGAGGCGTAGACCGCTTGAGTTCGATGTTGGTGATCATGTCTATCTGCGAGTGTCGCCGGTCAGAGGCGTGGTCCGTTTGGGAAGCGTGGGAAGCTTAGCCCGAGGTTCGTTGGACCGTTTGAGATCTTGGAGAGGATTGGCCCTGTGGCCTACCGGTTAGCATTGCCACCCGCTTTGTCTGCTGTTCACGGTGTTTTCATGTCTCTATGTTGAGGAAGTATCTGCATGATCCGTCTCATGTGATCGACTACAGCCAGCTTCAGTTGAGAGAGGACTGCAGCTTCGAGGCGGTGCCTACTCGTATTTTAGCCAGGGATGTCCGTCGGCTTCGTAGTAAGACCCTACCTATGGTGAAGGTCCAGTGGTCAGATCAGTTAGAGAGTGAAGCTACGTGGGAGCTCGAAGATGAGCTGCGTGCCAAGTATCCCTCCCTGTTCGAGCAGTAAGGTGAGTTAATCTCGAGGACGAGATTCTTTTAAGGGGGAGGTGATGTTATAACCCGTACAATTGTACCTTATATTATATCTGCTACAACGTTGTTCTAAAGTTGGATTAAAAATCCCTTGCCATCAGTTGGGACGTCAGCGACATTCTTTTAATTGCCAAGGACGAGGAGGTCATTTGATTCATTAATTAAGGTAATTAATTATTTGGTTATAAGGAAAGAATTCCTTAAATTCTTCTTTTTTAATCATTGTTATTCACGTCAGATAGATCGTGAGAGCGTCTCTTCATCGTGCCTTCAGAGCGACAGTTTTGGCTCCTTCCTTCCTCTCTTCTCTCTCTTTTTTCATCTGCTGAGATTTGTAATCTGTGCTGGCGTTTGGATTGGAGTTCTTCGTTGCTGGTTTTCCTTCCCCGCTATTAGGTTTGCGCTGCAGAATTCCGAATTCGTCGTTGGTTTCCCTCTCTCTCAGTTCTGATTTTAGGCTTTCGATTGTGGTTGAATCAGTGGCGTTGTTCTGATTGGAGTTGCGAAGTTGCTCAGGCTGTAGACTGTTTGGACTGTGGGATTCTAGACTTCCGAATCCAGGTTTGTGTTACAGTCTTTCGAGGTTTTGAGTTGGGGGTTCCTTCTGTGTTTTCTGATTATGGATTTGTCATTGTGGAAATCAGTGCTCGTGATCGGTGTCTGGTTGGCGGTTCGTTTCGTGTTGCTGTGAACTGCTTAGACCGTTGGATTGTGCTGATTATTGAGGTAGGTGGTTACTCGATTCAGTTTGGAAGTTCAGCCATGGGGTGTTGCAAGAGCGTTGTCTGATTTTGTGTGTGATTCTATTAGCGTTTGTTGTGATTTTGGATGGCTAAACCCCCATGGTTCCCTGTTTAATGTCTGATTTGGTGTGTGTGCTTAATTGGCAATTCGTGGTGTTGGATTGCGTTGTTTTTCTGCTCTGTTCGTCTTCTGGAATTTGCAGTTTTCGCACTGTCCGAACTTCTGTCCGAGCTTTGAAGTTCGGACAGTGCGTTCTTGCCTTACTGATTTTCAAGTTCGGGGTATGTCCGAACATCTGTCCGAACATGGATGTTCGGACACACCCTCAAGTTTTCCCCTCTGGTTTAAGTTCGACCTGTGTCCGAACTTGACGTCCGGACACAAGGTCGGACCTTCGCGTGCTTTTCCGTAAAACCTGTCCGGACATCCGTCCGAACTTGGATGTTCGGACATGCTGAATCCTCTATCTGATTTCAACTCGACTTGTGTCCGAACATTGATGTCCGGACACAAGTTCGGACATTTGGCTTTCTCTGGTTTCTGAGTCTCGACTTGTGTCCGAACTTCGACGTCCGGACACAAGTTCGGACACCCCTCTGTTTTCAACGTAACTTCTTCGTTTGAACTCCGATTTGAGTGCCGTCTGCGGCATTGGATTCCTTATGTTCTGTACTACTGATTTATGAGTGTTTTGGCATATTTAAATGCAACTTTGCTTCTGTTTAAGCAACCCTTCTGTTTTGGGACATTGCACATTGTTTCTGGGCCGTGAATGGCTGGGTCGAGCTATTCCGTGGTATACCATGTAGACGTCATTCTGAGTGTGGGTCATTCCCTTTCTGTTCTGTGGGGTTGACGAACCCTTTGGCTCTTTCGAGTCATTTCTGCGTTGCCGAGAGACCTGGTATGGTCTATGGGTCTCCGACCCTTCTGAGTGTGTGCATTGTGTTTTGTCCCCTTTCTGTTTAAGTGTTCTGACTGTTTCTGAGTTGGGAACCCTTGAGTTCCACTCTGTTTCTGTTCTGAAAGCTTCTGGATGTTGAGAATTGTGGATAAATGCTTATCATCTCCTTCTTCTGTTTTCAATTGTTTTGAGCGACCTTGCTGATGACGGTCGTGCTTACTGGGCATAGTTGTGTGCTCATTCCCCTACTTCTAACATTTTTGCAGATTGATCAGCGAGGATCATCCTAAGTTCTGGAGCTTTAGCATTAGCTTTTATATTCATTCAGTTTGATACTTTGAGATGTTGTAGCCTTCGGGTCTTATGCTTTTGACTTCTGTTTCTGACTCGGTTTGTATTTGGGATTTGGTATTTGTTCCGCTGTATTTGAATACATTGGTTTACAATGTTACGTAAACTTGGTTTTGGGCCTGTATTTCGTTTGAGTGTTTTTGAGCCTTGCGTTATTAGGTAGTAATACGCGGCGTGTAGCACCCTTAACTCTTAGGCCGGTTTTAAGGGTGTTACAACGCGTCTACTCAGTCCGGCTTTGTTTACCGGACAAGACCCGGACAACTACTCCCGTCCGGCCAGTTATGCGGACACAACCCGGACGTGGTATTTGACGTGTTTTCTTTAGCTAACTTTGACCGGCTCTAGATTCTTCGTTGGGACTCCGTTTTTCAAGCCGTTTACGTCTATGCGTTCGTTCTTTGTCTACTTTTCTCCCAGATGGTTTTCCTCATGTTTAACCAATAAATTTGTGAGATAACAATAAAACAAACTAGAGGAAAACTAACCAAAGTGGGAGAAATGAGCAAGAAAAGTGCTAATATAATATATGAAATACACCTATAAAACATGCTCATTTGGACACTTATCACACCCCCACACTTATCTTTTTGCTTGTCCTCAAGCAAAACCATGTACCCAAGTAAGTAGGGAATGCTCAATACTAACAAATATTATTATGAAGGGTAGGATAAGGAGGTAAACAATACACGATCTTTAAACTTTTTCGAGGAGTGTGAAAAATCAACTGCTGGTGGCATAGGTGTGCTCAGGGTAAAAACAAAAATATAGAGTTTCGGGGTATGATTCAGAGTACTTCAATGCTTCTTAGTTAAGGTGACTTTGAGAACTTTTACCACGGCCACTTCTCTCAAGAATGGGCATTGAGGAGAAAACAAAAGGAAAAATAGATTCATGCATTTGTTTCACTTTTGCATAAGAGATGAGAAGATAAAATTTAAGCATCAAGCTTTGTATTTAAGAACACTCTACTCTCTTGTTGGTTACCAATGGTGTCTCGCAAGTCCCTTATTTACTATATTTATTATTTTTTAAACAGAGAAGCACCCCTTAGCAATCCCTAAGAGAGAAGACAGAAAGAACCCCTGAGTAATAAAAATCCAACCATTGCAGATCATTTGGTCACACCGCATAAAAATGCTCCTCAAAAGTAATCAAATGAAAATTTTTAAATTTGTACCATTTGTCCCACAATTCATAATAGTATTTATTCATAAAGAGAACAACCTACATTAGCAGGGTCCATTATTTTAATTTTTGAACACATGCAAGATAAGCAGAGAGATTTTAAACATTAAGCACAAAATGCCCTGAAAAGGGCTCTCCCCCCACTTAAGCTAAAGCAATGCCCTCATTGTGTAGATGGAATTAAATTAATAGGGCACATCAAAAGGGAAAGAGTGTACTCCCCAAATTTCGTAGAGTGTGTAGAGCTCCCCCACACTTGAGTGCAGCTGTGGAATGTCATGAAATGTACCTGTAAAGAATATTCTACACAGCCAGAAGTACTCAAGTAAAACCTGCATTTTATTATAACATATAAAAGTGAAATATAGTACAAAAAAGAAAACAACATTAAATTAAAGGAAAGACAAAAGATAGATAGTGGGTTGCCTCCCACCAAGCTGCCCGGGTTTAACGTCTCTAGCTAGACGCCTGTTCTTAATTATGCATGTGAGCTCTCCACGAGAGAGATGTCATTTTTGACAGTGCCGGTTTCGATATTTGGAGTAAAGGTGTCATGCTGTTCCTGGACAAGATAAATTGTATATAAGTTAGTTGAAAATATCAGAAGGAGAATTATACCTTTTAAGACGTGCCCCATTAACTTTGAAAGTTTCGCCTTGTTTGTTTTGGAGTTCAAAGGCACCGTACGAGGTCACACTAACAATCTGGAAAGGACCAGCCAATGAGATTTGAGTTTCCCAGGGAAGAGCCTTAATCTTGAGTTATATAGGAGAACCAAATCACCAACTTCGAAGTCTCTCTTGAGGATCAGCCTGTCATGGAACTTCTTGGTTCGTTCCTTATAAATCTTAGCATTTTGGTAAGCCTGATCTCTCAGCTCTTCTAACTCAGAAAGTTAGAATTTCCTTTTCTCTCCCGCAGTAGTCATGTCAAAGTTTAAGGCCTTGATCGCCCAATATGCCTTATGTTCCAGCTCTACAGGCAGGTGGCATGATTTCCCATAGACAAGCTTAAAAGGAGACATCCGATGGGAGTCTTGAATGTGGTGCGGTAAGCCCAAAGCGCATTATCTAACTTTAATGCCCAATCCTTTCGTGATGAGTTAACCGTTTTCTGGAGAATCCATTTTAACTCACGATTTGAAACTTCTGCTTGGCCGTTTGTCTGGGGGTGATAAGGTAGAGCTACCTTGTGACATACCCCGTATTTACCCATAAGCGCTTCAAATGGACGGTTGCAGAAGTGGGATCCTCTGTCGCTGATAATAATTCTAGGCACGCCAAAACGTATAAAGATGTGCTTTTTAAGGAATTTGGTTACGGTATTTGAATTAGCATGATGACAGGGTATGGCTTCTACCCATTTTGACACGTAATCACTGCCACTAAAACATATTGGTGGCCCTGTGAGGAAGGGAACGGTCCCATAAAAATCAATGCCCCCAAAAATCAAAGAGTTCCACTTCTAGCATTCCTTGTTGTGGCATTTCATGTCTCCTGGATGTGTTACCCATTCTCTGACAATTATCTCATTGGGTGCAGAATTGGTAAACATCCTTGTGAAGAGTCGGCCAATAAAATCCTGAGGCCAGGATCTTGGCAGCGGTCCTTGTGGGTCCATGGTGACCACCGGCTTCCCGTGAGTGACAAAAATGTATGACGCTGTGAACCTCATCTTCAGGGAGACACCGGCGAATCAAGCCATCCGCACAGACTCGGAACAAATATGGATCTTCCCAGAAATAATGTTTGAATAAGAAAGAAATTTCTTCTTCTGGGAGTAAGATAGATCATATGGTATTGTTCCAGAGACTAGATAATTGGCCAGGTCCGCATACCATGGCTCTTGTACCTTGGTGTGATAGAAAAGACAGTCTCATCGGGGAAGAATTCGTAATAGGCACACTATCTGTAGGAGTTACTAACCGGGAGAGATGGTCAGCGACGACATTTAATTTTCCGCTCTTATCTTTGACTTCTATGTCAAACTCTTGTAGTAGAAGAATCCAGCGCAACAAGCGAGGCTTGGCTTCTTGTTTTGCAAATAGGTATTTGAGAGCAGAGTGGTCTGTGTGCACTATGACTTTGCTTCCCCATAAGTATGACCTGAACTTATCAAGGGAGAATACTATAGCCAGAAGATCTTTTTCAGTGGTAGTATAGTTCTTCTGGGCATCGTTTAGTGTCCTGCTGGCATAAGCAATCACTCTCAAAAATCTTCTTTTTTTCTGGCATAAAGCTGCCCCACTGCATAGTTACTGCATCACACATGATCTCAAACGGGAGAGACCAGTCGGGTGAAATGACAATAGGTGCAGATGCCAGTTTTTGTGTTATTGTATTTGAAAGCAGCTGAACACTTATCATCAAAATGAAACGGGGCATCTTTCTGTAGCAGGTCGGTCAATGGTTTAGTGATTTTTGAGAAGTCTTGTATAAACGTCGATAGAATCCTGCATGCCCGAGAAATGCTCGAATATCTTAATAGAGGTTGGTGCCGGTAATTTCTTTATAACCTCTACCTTGGCCTTATCAACCTCTATTCCTTCAGCCGATATTTTATGTCCAAGGACAATCCCATCCTTGACTATAAAGTGACATTTTTCCCAGTTCAAAACGAGATTTGTATCCTCACACCCGTCCCAGGATCAAATCAAGTTGTGCCAAGCATTTATCAAAACTAGAGCCATAGACAGAGAAGTCATCCATGAATACCTCTATGCTCTGTTCGATGAAATCAGCGAATATAGCTTGTATGCATCACTGGAAGGTAGCAGGGGCATTACATAGTCCGAAGGGCATTCGTCTGTACGCAAAGGTGCCGTATGGACAAGTGAAAGTGGTCTTGTCCTGGGTCCTCTGGTGCGATTGGTATTTTGAAGTACCCTGAGAACCCATCTAAAAAGCAGTAGTACTCTTGCCCTGCTAGTCTCTCTAACATCTGATCGATAAAGGGGAGAGGGAAAGTGATCTTTCCTGGTTGCCAAATTTAAGCGCCTATAGTCGATACACATGCGCCAACCAGTGATTTTTCTTTGAGGGATAGCCTCTCCCTATCATTCACAACAGCCTCGATGCCCCCCTTCTTCGGGACAACTTGTACAGGACTCACCCATGGACTGTCAAGAGATAGGATAAATTATGTTTGCGTCTAGGAGTTTCAGAACCTCCTTTTTAACTACCTCCTTTAGTTAGGGTTTAGCTGACGTTGGGGTTGCGTGACAGTTTTGTAATTGTCCTCCATATAGATGTGGTGCGTGCAGTAGTAAGAGGGATCAATTCCTTTTATATCAGCAATAGTCCACCCGATCGTTGTTTTGTGCTTCTTTAGCACTTCGAGTAGCCTCGTTTCCTCCCTGGAATTCAGAGAAGAGGAAACAATGACAGGCAAATGGTCATTTTCAGCTAAAAAAGCATACTTGAGTTTAGAAGGTAGCTCCTTAAGCTCGAGCTCGGGGTGCTGTTCTATTGATGGAATTGATTTTTGAGGTATTCTGTCAAGTCTTTCGATTGGTGGTCGGTAGGCTTGAAAACTTGCCTTTCCTCTCTCCACATACGCCAGCATGGCGTTAACTTCCGGATCCTTCACCTTTTCTTCTAGAGAAGTACATAATACTTGCTCTAGCGGTTCAGTTCCAGCTTTCGGGATGGAAGATGAGGATAAATGTCCTCATCTGTAGAAAAATCGCCTTCCTCCTCCTCTCATCTGTTAATCCCACTGTCTTAGCGTGAGGAGAAAAGTTAGAGTTTTCTTCATCATTTTCTGCATATCGAATTCGATCGTTTCATCATGTATCTCAAAGTGATCTTTCCATCGTGGACATCAATGATGGCTTTGGCAGTACTTAGAAACGGTTCGTCCTAGAATCAGGGGACCTCAACATCTCGTCCCATCTTAAATGATGAAAGTCAGCTGGAAGGAAAAAGCGAGACACTCCAACTACCAGATCTTGGACTATTCCCTGGCTTGATTTCTGATCTGTCAGCTAGTTTGAGTTTGAAAGGAACTGGTTGCATCTCTCCTCCTTTTACTTTCAAGAAGGTGGCGTAGGGCATGATATTTTTAATACTGGCTCCCAGGTCGCATAAAAACGCTTCACAGTCCACTCCACCTAATAAAACACGGGATAACGGGATTTCCCGGATCTGTTTGTTTGGGAGGGAGTGCTCGAAGAAGCGCAGCAGAGCATTCCTCCGTGAGGTGCACTGTTTCTTTTCCAGGTTTCTTCTTTTTTTTTTGTAAGAGATCCTTTAGAAACTTGGCGTAGTTAGGCATCTCTTGCAAAGCATCGATTAGAGGTATGTTGAGACTCAGTTTCTTGAAAATGCTCAAGAATTTGGAAAACTGCTCATCTAGGTGTTTCTTTTCATCCTGTTGGGAAATGGGAGTTCACTGTTTTTTAGGAGATGAAGATGGAATGTCGATAGTTTTTTGGGATGGGGATGGAGTAGCAGGAATAGGAATTGGATTTCTAGGGGAGGTAAGGTTGGATTGGCTGTGTCTGCATCATTAATGTTGGACTCTTCTTGATTTTATTTTCTTTTCTAGTAGCAAGTTCTCTTCCACTCCTTAGGGAGATTGCACTCAAGTTCGCTGATTGGGATGTGCCATATTCTATAAGGATTGAATTTTCTTGCTCTCTTGGATTGGGATTAGTCTGTGAAGGGAATTGACCAGGAGGTCTTTGTTGGGTGAGTAACTGTTGAATCTGAGATTGCAAGGCTTTTGGTCTTTGCGCAGGGCTGCGACCTCCTCTTGCGTGTCTCGGGATTTACCCATCATTGCCTTAAACATCTCTTGCATTTGAGACATTTCAAATTCAGGATTCGAAGGAGGTTGAGTTGGTCGACTCGAAGAAGCATCATTGCATAAGGTGTTGCTGATACTGCCTTTGGCCTCCTTGAAAATTGGACTGAGGTCTGTAATTTTGAGATGGTTGTAGTGTATGTGGGTTTTTGGATATTGTCGGTGTTTGAGTAGCGAAGGTTGGATTGCGTTACGTTGCCAAGGTTGCCTGTACCCTGAATTGTTGGTGAGATAGTTTGCTTCCTCTACTGCTTTTAATTCTTGTAGTTGGGGCATTGTTCATAGTCATGAGGCCCACCACATTGCGTACAAGAAATAGCAGGAGATGATTGGGACAGAGGAGCATAGCCCGGAGGATAGTAGATCATCGGGAAATCATCGACTTAGCTTGCTGGGGGTAGGAGTTCATAGCCATCTGCTCAACCACTTTTTGCAGAGTACTTACTTTTGTTGCCTGCTGAGCATTGCTCTCCATGAGTTGCTCATGGCTTTTCATCAGCTGGTCAAACTTGTTATCACTTTCCCCAACATGGTATAAACCTGGAAGTACCGCTCCTTGATCCACCGGAGGCCCAGTCTTGATTTCTTCACAGAGAGACTCCATGTTATTCAGAAACTGTTCTCTTGGCTTTTTTTCAGAATAAACAGCCCCTAACGAGGAAAAGTACCATTGTTCTGCACGGACCGATCAAGCCTTTGTAGAACAATTGTGATACTTGTTCTTTCGTCAGACCATGGTGAGGACAAGTAAGTAGTATTGCTTTTGAACGGTCCCAAGTTTCAAAATATTTCGACCCTGGCTGTCTGAAATTGTAGATTTCAGCAATCATTTCCAACGTTCTTCGGCTCGGGGGCAGGAATTTGTCATAGAACTTGGTGGCCATTTCATCCCAAGTACCAATGGTACTTGGTGTCAGGCTGTGATACCATTTGCTCGCGTTTTCCGTCAGGCTGTGAGGGAATAATGACAGTCTTGCGTACTGGAGTACTGCGTCGGTCGCAGTTAGACTGTTGGCATGCTGCAAGAACTTTGTAACATGTAACAGAGCTTCGTCAGGATTGGTTCCATCAAACATGCCCAACTCCTTACACATCGGATTTGATGATATGGTTTTAGCTTTTGCCATTCATCATATTCGGATGGGGTAAGGTGAGGAAGGATGATGGCAGGCTGTTGTCCTAGATTAGACGGCCTGTTAATATTTCGAACCGTCGCTGGTGTAGATGCAATGTCAGCTTCCGGGTTAGATTCTATCACTGCGGTGGTGGTATGTTTTGTTGAGTCGGTTCTGCCTTAAGGTGCACAGAAAGGTTCTCTCGATCTCTGGAATGTAAACAACCGTGTGATTATTAATATTTTCCGGGGAGGCTGTTTGACCTGGTACAAGGCATTCACCACTCAAAACAGAAAAAAGAAACTCGTGATGTGTTAAAATAAATAAAAATGGACAGAAATTATAAGTTAGTAGTTAGATTACAGAAATTATAAGTTAGTAGTTAGTAGACTGAATTTAAATGACAGAAATTTAAATGACAGAAATTTAATGTTAGTAGTTAGTAGACTGAATTTAAATGACAGAAATTTAATGTTAGTAGTTAGAGACAATAAATTAAAATGACAGAAATTTAAATGACAGAAATTTAAGGTTACTAGTTAGAGACAGAAAATTAAAATGTTAGAAGTTAATTTACTGAAATTTAAAGGACAATGGAAATTAAATGACTGAAATTTAAATGACAATAAAATAAAGAGTTAGTAATTAGATGTCAGAAGTCAGATGTCCGTAATCAGATGTCCAAAGTCAGATGTCCAAATAATAGTAACAGATTATTATATAACAGGTGAATTATCCGGGGCTTAGGGACTAGAATAAATCAAGTCCCCGGCAACGGCGCCATTTTGCAGACTGTATATTGTGAGTGATTGGAACTGGTGTAATTAAATAAAAGAAAAGAAATTAATACTCAAAATATCCGTCGGGCTGCAAATAAAACCCGGTCGCAGTAGTATAGTAAGACAGACAGAAGCGGCTGGGGTCAAACCGTGGGACTTATAGCGAAATAAAATAGAACCTAAGCTTGTCACAAGAGGGGGGAATTAATTGACTTGTTTTGTAAAGTAAAACAATAGATAAAAATTAACTAAGTTGAAGATAAATTAAACGGAACTCCGGGTTCAGGTTTATATAATCTGATTAATTATGTTATCTCTACCGGTTTATTTTAATAGTTTGGCAAAATTCCTGTTATTATCTTAAGGACTAAGTCATAGACTCATAAGAACTCGTTTACCAGAAAATGCTCGGTCTAATCCAGGTTCGAGCAAAACATATGTAAACGGACATTAAGTGTGAGGAATTATATTTGCATCTGAAAATACTAACTTATTAAATCATAATAAGCTTTCTCCAGATTTACGGCTTAATTAACCTGTCTATTTATCACCGATCTGATCAAAATAGACTTTGAAGAGCATTTTAATAAATTCATGAAATTTATTAAAAAGGCGAGAGATAAACTTTAATCGTAACAACTGTATTTATTTTAACCGGTAGAAATATAGATTACATAATTAAACAAACTACAACTAAACCTTCGCCCGGAGTAAATCCTCCTTAGCCTGACATATTAACTGGTAATAAGTCAGATAGAGGTTGGACGTAATAATAATACGGAGTAATGGAGGTGAGGATGGTGAATGGAGAAATGAAGAGAACGAAGAGTGGAGAGTGTACGTAGGAATTTGTAAATGGAATGAGTGATTTGGAGTGTGAGTTCTGGGGAGTAATCGTGTGTATTTGGTTGAAGGTGCAGTAGTGTGTTTGTATAGAGGAAGAGAAGAGGAAGAAGATTGATTGCAGACTGATTGCAGACAGAGCTGGAGACAGACACGTGAGGGAATTAAGGTAGGCGCCTGATATTGATGAAGAAGCAGTTCGACATGTCTGTAGGCGCCGCAAAGGAAGAAGCAATTGGGAAGAGAGTCGGCGAAGAAAACCAGTCGCGATCTGGGAATTTACACGCGTCCGCCCCTTGTCCGCCCTTTGTTACCCGGACATGCCACGGTCTTCATTGCGTCCGGGTTTGTGTCCGCTTCTAAATACCCGGACACGTTGATTGCCTTACTTCTGTCCGGCCTTAAATACCCGGACAAGACACGGACATATGTCCGTCCGGCCTTTGTCCGGCCCTGGTTCCACGGACGCGTCTACTCACGTCCGGCTTTGTTTACCCGGACGAGACCCGGACAACACTACTCCCGTCCGGCCTTAGTTATGCGGACGCAACCCGGACGTGTGTATTTGACGCGTTTCTTTAGCGAACTTTGACCGGCTCTAGATTCTTCGTTTGGACTCCGTTTTTCGAGCCGTTTGCGTCTATGCGTTCGTCTCTTTGTCTACTTTGCTCCCAGCTTGGTTTTCCTCATGTTTAACCAATAAATTTGTGAGATAACAATAAAACATAAACTAGAGGAAAACTAACCAAAGTGGAGAAATGAGCAAGAAAAGTGCTAATATAATATATGAAATAGACCTATAAAACATGCTCATTTGGACACTTATCAGGAGTGAGGATTAATTTTGAAACCACTACACCAGACGAGCAACGGTCCTAAGTTGACCGGTAGGATGGTGACAGTGTGTTTAGTATTATTTCATGGGCAGCTGGACATAGAGAAGTCCTGTGTCGAGGGATGACCTATACTGCCTAAGGGATCACTTGATATGGGGGAGGACTGTGTGCCTAATTGTCTTCGGATGGACCCACATGGAGAGAAAGGAAAAGAGTATTTTTGCATTGCTTCGAGATACCATTGCGTCGTATGTATTTATACATTTGTTTAGCACAGCGTAACAACCAATGTGTTGATTGTAGCGCTGATGGTAATGCTTACATTGTATTGCTTGCAATTGTATTGTGGAGTGCTTGCATGGTGTATTGTGCTTGCGTTGTATTGTATGTGAACACCTTTGTTGGACAGAATTGAGATTCTGTAAGGAATAGTAATGTATGATTTTGACAATTGAGATGTCAAATGAGTAAAGATAGTAATCCACCAACTTTGACCAACTTTGAAGGCAAAGTTCTTTAAGGGGGGTAGATTGAAATACCCTGAACTTAAAAATGATGATTAATTAGGCTAATGAGATTTTTAGAAGCTTAATTATTCCTAAATGAACATGTGGGAACAATTCCCGAAGAAAACGGATCCATAAAATGGGTTAAAACCGCAAACGAACCTTAAAGCATGTTTTTCGAGAAAACCGGGAAAATATGACTTTAGGTGGGTTTAATGGACTCATAAAAATTATAGTCCATCAAATGTATATAATTAAACATTAGTGAAGGTCTAGAACCATTAAAAATAATTAAACGAGAAAATTCTGGAAAACGGGCTCCGGTTAGTGAATAGTGTAAAAGCGGAAACTTTTGGGGCGTTATTTGTAATAAGAGAAAAATACTCATCTTCCTTTGTAAATAAAAACCTGGCTCCCTCCTTTTATGTGTGTGCCACGTTTTATTCAGCCTCTCCCCCTCTTCTAACTCTCTTACTCACTAGAAGACAAAGTAATAAAGTAAAAAGCAATTTTTGGAGTCTCTCTCCTCCATTTCCCCCTCTCTCATGATTTGCTCCCTCTCTCACCTGACTTCTTCTTCCTCCCAAGCAAGTAATGGCTATTTGAGCACCCCCTCACCAAGCTCATCTTCTACCTCATTTTTGAAGGCTTAAACAAACTTCAAACAACAAAAAAAAATACACAATTAGATTCCCCTCATCTTGGAGCATATTTCTATCTTTTCAAAAATCAAAAACCTCAAATTTCATCTCCATGGCTGAAGCTCATTTGAAGGTTTGAGAAGACCATGGTGATCTACACCATCTCCTTGTTGGTTCAAAGTAAAAAGAAGTTCAAAATTCTCATTTTCTAGCCTTTCCTTGCAATTTAAAATTTCCAGATTTTGAGCCTCAATTCTCCTCATGTTCCAGCCAGTTTTGGTCCTCAAAGGGGTGGCTGGAATCTTGTGGTGGTACTAGCCAAACACTCACCCAGAGATTTGGAAGGTAACCTCTCATCCTAAGAGCTTAAAACCGCCCTTGTATAGTAGGGCAAATTTTAGAAGTTAAGTATTTCCATTAATTCTCATTAGTGTTCTTTGACATTGGTCTGTAGCATTACTGGCTAAACTCCCCACTTGACCAGTGGTAAATGTTGGAGAAATATGTGACTACTTCTACCACATAGGCAGTGTACCTAATCGTTTTGCGGGATAGTGGATTCGTGGGGTTGTCGTACTCTTGGGGACCTCGCTGTGGATAACTGATAGTGGATTAAATTTACTGAGACTTCTAGTAAATAGATTTTATTGTTTTTTTTAGGAGAAGAAATAATTGAAAACCTAACCTGAACAAAAACAAAATAATAAAAATAGAAATTATAAATCTTTTTTTTGTCTTTTAAGAAAACATCCCGGGTTAGTTTGCTCACCTATCTTATCAATTTTATTAATATAAACTTTACCACTTAAGTAATAAACTCAGAAACTATAAATAATTCGTTGACGACTAAATCTAACGAACCCTAACCAGTTGCTAGAACTAGCAGCAGACTAATGCTCTAATCCGGACACAACCAATCGCACAAAGAACAGCTTCTATTTGAGACTGATTAACCTATAGGCCGGATCAGGCTTCTAGCTGTTAATCAGGTTTATCTTCCCAGGTCTTGTTATCTATCTCAGCTCTCGCATGTTGATTAGAAAACTACAAATATTGCTTTAATAATTAGCTAGGGAAATAAAGCACATGAAGGACAAGAGTTAACTATTACTTTAGATAAAATCATAGTGGAAAGCTTAACATAACATAATTATATAAAATAGGCTCGCATCCAAACCTAGGAGGGCTTAAGTTTATTTAAACATAACTATATATAAACAACGTTTTAACAAAATAAGAGAAAGGGGTAGAGAAAACTCCAGCTAGCAAGTTGACTCTGAATCCTAGCTCCGCCTCTGTATCCACGTCGTCCGTAATAATAATACTAATTAATGGCAGTGATGTGGTGTGGTGGAAATAACAAATAAAAATGGAGAAAACGGGGAGAAGAGGAATGGATGTGGTCGTATGGTAGTGGAGAACGTACGTGGTGAGCTTTGGATTTTAAGAAGGGATGATAAATACTAAAGGGAACACTACTAGAAAAAACGGCATTAGCGACGGACAATTCCGTCTCTAATCCGTCGCTAAACGATATTAGCGACGGATTAGAGACGGAATTGTCCGTCGCCAATGTCGTCGTCGCTAATGCCAAAGTCGCGTCGGAACCCGTCATCCGTCGCCAAATAGCGACGGATTAGAGACGGAGGCGTCCGTCGCTAAATCCAAATTGGCGACGGATTAGAGACGGACTATCCGTCGCTAAGCTGGCGACGGAAATTTATATTTTTATTCATTTTTTGTTAGCGACGGACATTCCGTCGCTATTCCGTCGCTAATCTGTTTTAATTTAAAAAAAAATATTTAATATTTTGTTTCGTAGCCATATTTTCACCTGTAAATGTGGACATATAACACATTTTATTCATATCCACCTTTAATATGCAATACCATAAACAGTTGTACTCATTAATCTCACTAGCAGACCAAAATAAATGTTCAGTCAACACAACCATGAAATAGTGCAGTCGAATTTGATACAGACATAGTTCAAGCTAATAAAGTCAAATATTATCTATCTAATACCCTCCCCCCAACCATGTCCATCCCCTGGACGATATCCCATATGATCACCCGGACCACCCGAACCACCTGAGCCATCATGTGGATCTCTAGGCCACTGACCCCATCCACCCGTACTAGAGCCAGCACCAGGATCACCGTACGGTAGACTCTGCTGAGAGGGAAACATTTGGGAGATCTGCGCTCGTATCATCCTCTGCATCTCCTCGCCGTATATCTCCTGGCGCATCGTTTCCCTCTCCTCATTATGAACCTGCCGCCTGTAATTTTCATCGAACTTCTGAGTCAGATCCTGCTCAATCTCCATCTTCATGGACTCGTATGTGCTATGCTCTTTGCCGGAAGCACGTGAGCTAGTGCCGGTGGAGTGAAATGAATCAGGGAAGTACGCCGGTGCTAGCTCGCCCACACCATAGACCCTCTGCTTTCTGGATTTCCCTTCAACAGCCTTATAAAAATTTCATTAGGGTCTACTGGTGTGGCTTGCAGAGATGGATCATCAGGAGTGGTTGACTCCTGAGTGGCAGCATCTAACAGATCTTCGTATTTATGCTTCATAATCATAACACAATGATATATATATAATTAGTACTCATCGCTAATGAATAAATTTCAATAATGTAATCAACTTAAATAAGTTAAATTAAAACACTTACAGCAGTTTCCTCGACCTTGGGGCATACAGGCACACTGTTTCCATGCTCATCCTTGCTCGAATGAGTGTGTATGAACAATGTGTAAGCATCCGGTTGTGTACCGTATTTCTTAGTCTACAAAAAAAAACACTTGATTATTAGAAGCAAGCCTTTAAAAAATTTAACAGAACCTCCCCTGTTTTTTTACATTTCCCACACATAAAAACCAGGATTGTTCAGTCAGAATCAGATAATGATTAATCAATCAAGGCTTAAAAAAATCTGACATAACCTCCCCTGTTTTTATGCATTTGCCCACACACAATACAATCCAATATTGCACATATCAGAATCTGATAACAATCACAACTCACATAATGCATTCAAAGTTGCATTAGAACAGGCACATCACATTCACATTCACATTCACATTCACATTCACATTCACACAATTCACACACACACTTCACATTCACATTCACATTCACATTCAAGGCACATTCACATCACATTCACATTCACATTCACATTCACATTCACATTCACATTCACATTCACATTCACATCACATTCACATTCACATTCACATTCACATTCACATTCACATTCACATTCACATTCACATTCACATTCACATGTACTTGCATCCATTTTCATATACACTTACATAACAAAAAAAACTCACCAGAACCCTCTGATGCTCCTTTATCGAGCGAGAACCGCATGCATGAGTAGATAGACCACCGCCAGGTGTATGCTCAGTCCGCCGATTGCGAGAGTTAATCTCGTGATCTTCTTACGCTTCTCATTCGCCCATTCGTGTTCCCAAGCTGCCAGATTTCATCGCTGACTTTTCTCCTCATTCTCTTAGCCTTCATCTTGTAGAGTGTGTCTGAATAACGTTTTCTGCCCAAGGCGCAGAATATCTCATAGACAACACTCTCAAGGGCAGGATCCCAACGGAAGCGCTTCTACATAAATTAGTAAGTGTAAGCATAACATATACAAAAAAAGAGTTAAATATCAAGAATGGTTAAATACCTTGAATTCATTGAAATAGAATATGCCCGTCCTGGCCCAAACCCTCCCAATTATAGCCCTCTGGAAACCACCTCGTCTCAAAACAAGGAAGAAAGAACGAGCAACCTTGTTTGCAGGTAGTAGCTCCCTATAATATATAATGCGTCACAAATTGACAATTAGCATATATATATTTAAAACAAAGTTTATTGAGAATTGTTTTTTACTTACATAGTACTTACCTGTCAGAGATAGTAATGACCACGCGGGGATCAACACCACCACCGTGTGTAGCGTGAGCTAGCGTGCTTGGTGCTTCGTCAGATGGTGGTGAATCATCATGTAGTGAAGGAGTAGACTGATGTGGAGTAGACTGATATGGAGGAGTAGGCTGACGTGGAGGAGTAGGCTGCCGTGGAGGTGGAGGAGTAGACTGTCGACGTAGAGGTAGAGATACAGATCGACGTCTCTCAACAGACGGCTGTGAATCTGGGACAATCGAAGAATGGTGTGGGTGAGAGTCGAAATAAGGGGTCCCCATGGGTGCTCGTCCTGACAAGGAGTGAGAAGGGGCGGATGTGTAGAACCCAACGGGGATTCATGACCGGAACCATCCACATGATCAGCTGCAGGCTGCTGCGAATCACGGGGGGAGTAGAAGTGCTGGCCCTGCTTCTGCTTCGACCAAACGACCACCCAGATTTAAAAAAACTTCTACCACCTGCCATCACTGTGAAAACCCATGCATGACAAACATCACATTAAACAATTAGTAGAATAAATATTTTTATACACTAATTAAAAAACAAATGAAATCAATAATATATTGTTGTTGCATAGTAGTTGTATGTAAGTTTACTTTTTAATTTATGTATCTGTTATGTCTACTAAATCAAATGTTTCTTCATCATCGACCAAAGGTGATAAAACCACATGATCTACGGTTTCATCTTGCAGTGGCTGAACCTCCTCATCAACTGCTGATGAGTCGGGCATGTTCAAAGTGCTTCTCGCTTTCACTTTAGAGACAGCCCACCAATCTTTCCTATCCCTCTTCTTTGATGGGTATGAGCAATAATACACTTGAACGGCTTGATCAGCTAACATAAACGGCTCGTACTTGTCAAATTTTCTTGTGTGATTAATGTCAACCAGCTTATATCGAGGATGTACTTGTACTCCTCTCTTTTCTGGGTCAAACCAATGACAATTAAACATTACAATCTTCTTCACAGGTAATGCGGGATACTCTAATTCGATGATCTCTTTCAGCACCCCGTAATAATCATACTCTGAGTCACCATAGTTTGTCCCAGATATGCAAACACCACAGTTGTACGTTGTACGGTCTTCTGAGTAAGACTCTGTGTGGAATTTGTACCCATTCACATAGAAACCAGAGTAGGAGGTTGCCACGTTCAACGGGCCTTGGGCCAAGCTACGAACGAATTCGTTTGGCGTGGTAACATCGTTTGACTGTAATTTAGAAAAAATAATATCTTAATACCATATTTTGTATTGACCTTTATGTATATATATAAAGTCACTCACATATGATCGGAACCATAAGGGAAAATCTGTTTCCATCTTAAGGTTGATTGTCTCATCCATTAATGTTGGTTCTACTTGTCGTAGTTGTCGCTCGTACATTCTACCACAAAAGATTTAAACTGAATTGTGAACACACTATTGAATTATACGTAAGAACGATGACTATAACTAATATTTGTATATATCTTACTCAGAATAAGGCTCCATTTCTGCACAATTTCGTAGAATGTACGATTGAGCGGCATCTAACTCACGAGCTGTCAACATTCTTCTTGTTCCTTTGCCAATCGGTTTACCCATTGTTTTAAAAACAGATAATCTTTCTGGGTTGTCATCAACATCCTCTACAATTGTCTCGTTTCTACCAAGCTTGTATGGGTACGATGGTCCATCGTCAACGAAGTAAAACTTTGTGAATTTGGTGATCTCTTCCAGAAGGAATCCATTGTGAATGGATCCCTCAACTTTGTTGTTGTTTCTGATGAACCGTTTCAGTTTCCCCAAGTACCTATATATATAGGTATATATATATATATATATATATATGCAAACCAGTTACACCAATGAGTTACATATCACAAAAGTACAACATGTTGTACGTGCATTATTGAAACTTGTATAGAATGTACCTCTCAAACGGATACATCCACCTGTACTGCACAGGTCCACATAAAGTTGCTTCAAAGGCGAGATGAAGAGGGAGATGTTTCCATTGAGTCAAAAAAGCTTGGGGGGGAAAATTTTTTTCCAATTTGCACATTATTTCTGGAATTTGACAGTTTAACCTTTGCATATTCGACTCTGAAAGCGACGTGCATGTCAACTCCTTGAAAAATAGGCACAGTTCGGTAATTGGCTCCCACACCTTTTGATCAAGAAGATGTCGAAAAGCTATGGGCATCAACCTTTGCAAGAGAAACATGACAGTCATGACTTTTCATCCCAAACATTTTTCTGTTGGCCATGTCAACACACCTCCCCATGTTAGAAGCAAATCCATCAGGGAACTTTAAATTTTTCACCCATTCACACAAGATTTGAATACTATCTCTGTCTATGACATATTTTGCCTTAGGAATTGTGTTTGAACTCAAATCCGGTGCAACCTCAGGACGGTTGCAATAATCGTTCAACCTTGCCTCGAGTTAAATGTGTCTTTCGTCTTGTCCTTCACATTACAACTGTGTGAATATGTTTCAAAAACATTTTTTCCAGTGTGCATTATACATCTATAATATGTCTGATCAATAAATCTTTCCAATACGGTAGATCCCAGAAGATACTTCTTTTACTCCATCCACAAGTTTTAGCAATTTGAACATTTACTTCAGCCGAACCAATCTCAGTGACCTTCATAAAACCCATCTGACTCAACTCTGCAAGTATTTCGTCACCAGTTTTGAAATGTGGGGCAACCTTGGTCTCTCTGTGCCCTTTACGAAAAGACTTTTTATCATTACGAAACTTGTGGTCTGGAGGAAGAAACTTTCTGGAGTTGTCAAACCACGACTCTTTTACTACAACGCAATGTGAATGCGTCACTGTCTTCCATGCAATGTGGGCACGCCAGTCTACCAGCAGTGCTCCAACCTGATAGCATTGCATACGCAGGAAAGTCGTTTATGGTCCATATCAATGCAGCTCTCATTTGAAAATTTTTCTTTCTAGACACATCATATGTTGTGACTCCAGCCCACAACTCTTGCAACTCAGCTATAAGAGGTTGTAAAAACACATCAATCTTTCCTTTAGGATTTTTAGGGCCAGGAACAAGTACTGTAAGAAAGAAGAACTCATCTTTCATACACATCCCAGGCGGTAAATTATATGGTGTAATTACAACTGGCCAGCAAGAGTACTGTCTTCCAGAAGCAGTAAATGGTTGGAAACCATCAGTACATAACCCAAGTCTGACATTTCTAGACTCCGAAGCAAAAATAGCATGAATCTGGTCAAAGTGTTTCCACGCTTTTGAGTCGGAGGGGTGACACATGTTGTCATCTTCCATTTTGTGTTCTGCGTGCCATCTCATATCGGTAGCCGTTGCAGGAGAAGCGTAAAGCCTTTTCAGCCTTGGAATGAGAGGGAAGTACTGCATCTTCTTAAAAGGTACCTTACTTTTTCTCCTTTTTGTCCCCTTTTTGATGGGCTTGTATCTGGGACGAGTGCAAAACTTGCATACATCCAGATCTTTATCTTCTCCCCAGAAAATCATACATAGTTCGGAACAACAATCGATTTCTTCATAAGGTAACCCAAGACCACGTATGATTTTCTTCGCTTCGTAGAAGTTTTTTGGAATGTCAGTGTTTTCTGGACGGAGCTCGCAGTAGGTTTTGCAAACTCGATCAATCAATGCCTGAGGTGCTTGGTAGTCATTCTTAATGGACATTAATTCAGTGGCGATAGATAGTACACTATGATGCGTGCCACTGAATAACTTTCTTTTAGCATGTTCCATCAACTCATAAATTTTTTATCCTCAGGATTTGGAGTATCCTCTAGATCCTCTTCAACCTCCTCCATAAAATTAAATGTATCCCCGAATTCTTCTAGAACCTCACCAACAGCATGTGCAATCATTTGCTCTAACATTTCAACATGTGGAACCTCACTAGGCGTAGTGCTTCTCGAGGTAGATTGTACGGGTGTGTTATCTTCTCCATGGAATATCCAATCAAAGTAACCGTACATAAAACCTTTCTGTGCTAAATGAACCTTAACAACATCAGGCTTGAGATACTGTCTTTTCTACACCTTGTCATGTCGCAAGGGCACTTAATTTTACCATCTTCCATACATTCAGGGTGTTGTAGTGTAAAAGTGACAAACTCTTCCATCTTCCTCAGCCATTCGGTAGAGATTCTACCTCTCTCAAAGGTTCTCTCATCGTACATCCACAATCTATCGGGTCTCATGCCTATCGGGTTGATGACGAGGTCTCATACCTATCGGGTTGATGACGATTCACATTTATCAATCGAAGAACGAATTGGACTGGAGAAAGACAAAAAGAAGAAGAAGAAGAAGAAGAAGAAGAAGAAGAGGAAGAAGAAGAAGAAGAAGAAGAACGAATTGGACTGGAGAAAGACAAAAAGAAGAATAGAAGAAGAAGAGGAAGAAGAATAAGAAGAAGAAGAAGAAGAAGAAGAAGAAGAAGAGATAGATGGTGGTGGTGTCCGGTGTGTGCGGTGGTGGTGGTGGGGTCGTGCCATGCGACTACGCCTGAGGGAGGAGACCAAACGAAATATAAAATACGGTGATTATCAACACTACTTTAGTTCAAACTAATAAAATTTAAAAAAATTTGACATAGTCTCCCCTATTTTTTAACTTTTCCGCTTATTTCTAAGCATCCCACAAGGACGATTCACAAATACCAACAGTTATCAACAAAACCCAACAGATTGTCCACACAATATCTACAACAGCATACAACAGATCCAACCACTTGATTCATCGACGCAAATTAAGTAACTAACAAAACACACACACAAAAGTAACTAACAAGCAATGGATATTTAAGTTCAAACAAATATCATATTATACTTTATCTTTACCTAGTACGTACTATATATATAAATAAGAAATAATATATCCTAATATAAAATCAAGTTTAAAATATATATTAACTTAATGATTTAAAAAAACAAAGTGAAGTATTATCATCTATATACATTTAATTATATAGATAATTTAGTACAATTTACAAAATCTAATACTCCCTTGTTAAACTTGCACGATAAGAAATGATACATATATATTATACTCTATATAATTAAATCCCACATCAACAAGATACACGATTATCAAAACTTCAAAAAAACAGAGACTTTCAAAAGAACAAAAGGTCTGATTCCATTTGTATTATTGATAAAAATCCTCGGTTGGTCGTTGATTATAGTTAACTATATTATTAATTAATTAAAGAAAACATTATAATCATTCGGGACAACATTATAATCTCTTATGGGCGTATTAAAAACAGTTTATCTCATTAGTTTACTTTTTAACTCTATACGTCACATACATTAATTGTTTAATTTTTTTATATTTATCTTACATAATTCACCGCCAGTGATATGTACCATGGTATGATGAAGAACACTAGTAACCTGTAACTTGTATCTTTCTTCCTATATTATTAATTCATTTTATAATATGAAGCGCCATTTTTAAAGTGTACTTAAACATTCATATATTTGAAAGTCAAAAAAACATTCTTATATCTGAGTTGCTATATAAATTGTGGATCAAAACTATGAAATACTTGTATTAATTAGAACGAAGAACAAAGAAAAAACAATAATGTTCCCAAATAATATAATTAATCCAAACCAATAAAACTGACAAATAATATAATCCAAACAATAGAGAAGTAGCCAAAAATGAGTGAGCCCAAATCAATTTTCTATTTGACAATATTGTAAGCCTAGGTCTAATACCACAAAAAAAAATCAACAATTAACATTCATAATTACCGCACAACATCAATACATATGTATACTAGCTGATAATGAGGCAAGCTAGCTGCCCAGAAATTTCATACCATATTTTAATTCTAATATCATTTCATAATTATATATGTTTCATAATTTAAATGTATCCTCTGAAACAAAAAAATTCTGAAAGCTACAAATTTAATTAGTATGTTGACTGATAACGTTTTTCAAATTGATGACTAATAAAGCAACTACCAGCAGAATAATTAGCACAAATTTGCAATGAAAACCACACAATCTAAGTCAAAACTAACAAATTTATATTTTGTATTATTATTTGTGAAAACCTTGTAATATCACAAGGGTAATTCTATATTGAGACTTAATATTATACATAACGAGTATATTGCACTAATAAAGCAACTACCAGCAGAATAATTAGCACAAATTTGCAATGAAAACCACACAATCTAAGTCAAAACTAACAAATTTATAGATTTGCTAAACTAATTTTCGGAATTAATGAGTTAGGGTTTCGTAATTTACCTGAGAGCAGAAAACGTGTACAGTTGACGCCAGAAACTTGCCGGGGACGATGGGAGTGGTGGTTGGCCGGAAAAACGAGTCAGAAATTGGCTATATGGTCACCTGGGTGTGCTGGTTCGCAGGTCTGCGCGGAGGGAGGTTCGTGTTTGGAGAGCAGAAGAATAAGGAAGAATGAGGAAGAAGACCACGGCGCGCGGCGCGTTCTGATTTTACCTAATTATTAGCGACGGACAGGTCCGTCGCTATTCCGTCGCTAAAACCGATTAAAACGGCGTCGTTTTAGTTAGTAAACTTAACCGCGGGAGATAAGACAATGGGACAAAACGACGTCGTTCGAGTAGCGACGGACATATGTCCGTCGCTAATGTTTCTTTTATTTTATTTTTTTAAAAAAAGAATAGCGACGGACAAGGCCGTCTCTATTCCGTCGCCAAAAGAGGCGCCAAGACCGGAAATTTTAGCGCCACCGGACCCGCCCAACTTCCGTCGCAAGTCCTTCGCTAATCCGTCGCCAATAATTCCGTCGCCAATCCCTCGCTATTCCGTCGCTAATTAGCGATGGAAATGTTGCCGTCGCTAAATCCGTAGCTAAAATGGTGTTTTCTAGTAGTGAACGTAGCTTATTTATAGGACAGTGGAGAGTGTGAATGAAATAAGATAGGTGTGAGTGGTGAAGACGGTGCTGACTGACTGAAGCTCTGGAGTAAGATGGCGGTGGAGTTGGTGAGCAGATCCGCAAAAATAGCAGCAATTGATTGCAGACAGAGCCACAAAAATAGCAGCAATTGATTGCAGACAGACCGGCGTCACGCGTGAGTGAATTAAGGTAGGCGCCGTCCGAAGAAGGAAAAATGGAGAAGAAAACTGTTTCGCGTCTGAATTGGTCACATCCGCTCTGCGTCCGCGCCTCTTCATGCGGACGCCTCTCTTCTTGTCCGCCCTTGTGTCCGCTTGGTTTGATGCGGACGCCTCTCTTCTTGTCCGCTCCTTTGTCCGCCCGGGTTGATGCGGACGCAGCTTGTGTCTGCGCGTGTTTGTCTATTTTACTGCAATCTTCAACCGGCTCCACATTCTTCGTTATAAGTCCGTTTTACTCGCCGTTTGTTGCGTTGGAAAGCTCATGAGATCATCTATCCATTAACATGGCTTTTTCCTACATTTAACACATATAATATATCAGTTCATACCAAAACATAAATCTAGGAAAATCGTAAGATAAGTGAGAAATATTACTTAAATACTGCAAATTAATAAGGTAATTAAACCCTTAAAAGTCTATATATTTCGCACTTATCAAACTTCCTCACACTTATCTTTTGCTTGTCCTCAAGAAAATAAAGAACAGATTTTCTCTAAGGTCACAGTATCAAACTCCGGGGTTCAACAATCGTGGAAGGAAATCAAGCTAAATGGCAATCAAAAGAATAATCCTGCTCTTAGATGTAGGTTTTTGTAAACAGTGAAACAGAAAATTTTTAATAAGAGCATGGATAAGTTAGATTGTAAAAATTGAACATAGATTAGCTCGGAACCTTCCACCAATTTCTTTTCTCTAACCTTTGGATGACAAGGGGTGTGAAGTAATGCCTTATTCCGCAATACCTTTCAACACCACATACTCATGATCAAAATATGAAAAATTGCGACAATCATTCAGCATTAAGAGTTTGTATGTTCATTTTTTTTTCTTTCTCTTTTTTTTCATTGTTCGCACAATTTGTTTCATCCCCCAGACTTTTCTCTTCACCCATGTAGCGGCTTTGGTCCTTCTATCCCAGATCACTAGACCTTAGGTAGATGGGTGATGAGGCACCCCAAGGGCTTAATAACCGAATGAAGTAGGCCTGTTTTGGTTCAGAAAACTTCATTATATGATCAGAGGAATACCTTGCCTTATCCTTTCCATACCAAACTTTCACTTAGTCCCATGATTGCCAAGCTAAGGTAGTTCAATTTCCACAATCAGCTTATCCACCAGATTTCAGTGAAAATAGATTTAAATTTGAAGAAAGAATTTGATACATACAAACAATGTCAAGCAGTACGATTCTTGAGGTTGTCATCAGGCTTGATTTCAAAAACTTCCACAAAAATTTTAGCCCGAAAATTCAACATGTATTGGCCTTTAGAGAAGCTTACTATCCTAATTAGAGAACAATAAAATCAAGTGTGGCATTAGGTGCAACTGGCATATTTTCAGGGAAAGGTCTAAACTTCCTCACACTTAAGAGGAGCAATGCCCTCATTGTTCATAAAATAATCAAGAAAAGACCTTTCAAAATATGCCAGACTCATGAAGAATTTCATTCAGGACAATCATGGACTGATATAACAATAATCATTAAGCGTGATAGACTGGACACAAACATTTAAAATAAAGAAACTGAGACTCCCCCGATATCGTAGATTGAGGAAGGTGTCCTTCCTCACACTTAAGTGCGAACAATGGGGGTAGTAGCGTTCCTTACACTTGCGTTCAAGCAAGTGTCCAGCCTTGGAGTTCTTCAGATACCATGATAAGAATTTTACCTGCACACACTACCCAAAAATAAACGCTAAAAAGCGTTGCATGAAAGCATAGACACCATTTCCACTTCTTTTTGTTTAAAAATTAAAATTAAAATAAAATCATAAATAAAAATAAAATAGAACCATATGCTCCCCTATTAATTGAAATTTTTGTTTAATTTTTTTTGAAAAACATAATATAGAAATAATGTGGGGTACAAAATTAAAATAATAATAACAATAATAATAGGATAATAAAGTTTAACCACTGGGTTGCCTCCCAGTAAGCTGCCCGTAGTTTTAGTCTTTGGCTAGACTCCTGCTTCGTTATCCTGGATCAAAAATAAAAGTAGACAACTCCTTCGCCAGGAAAACGAAGTTAGTAATAATAAAAAGCAAACCACCTGGATCAAAACAAAACGTTACTTCGGTAAATAAAATAGGAAAATGAATACTCCACAAAACCTGGTGTTTGAGGAGGTACTGCCGGTAACGTAGTTGTAACAAGAGACCAGGTGGTGATGACTTTTCTTCCTCAAATTGGAGGATGTAAACATCCTCCTCTTGCTGTTGAGGCTTATGGAGGCAGGGTGGAAGTTGATGAGAGACCGGTGGCAGTGGTGTTCCTTCCTCAGATTCGAGGATGTAAATCTCCTCTTCCGGTTGGTGAGGTTCAACAGGATAGCGCTCTTCCAGCCGGTTGACCGGCTCAGACACAATATCTTCAAATTTTAATTGCTCCTCCTGTGTTGGGGATGGAGATGGAGGAAGATTGTAACTCTCAGACATTTGTTCTAACTCGGCGTCGGAGAAAAATGTCCTGAGAAGTTTCTTTATCTCCTCATCAGAACTTGTAGCTTCTAGATTATCTGGCTCGAGTCGATCTTCACTCCTTGGGGTCACCACTGGAATTTCTTCTAGCGGCTCGTCCATATTTGGGAGGAATTCGTCTGGCCTCTGTGTAGATTGTTGCTTGTTCTGATTGAAGTAGTAATACCCCAACTGAGCTTCGTTATATTGTGTATTAGCCTGGTTGATTTCCCACCAATACGGCTCTCGATTTGATTGTTGAGGTGGTTGATAACCCTTGACCAACCTTCGATATGAGGATATTTCCTCTTGCATTCGCGTCCATTCTAAATCGATCAACAATCTTCTCACCTCGTCATAGCCGCTCTCCATTATCAGTAATTAACCTATAAAAACAAAAACAAAAAGAATACCGAGTAGAATAGAACTAAAAATAGAAAAGAAACATAAAAACAAAATTAACTAAAATAGAAAATCAAATAAGAACTAAAACAGAAATACAAGATTTTTTTTGTAAGTAAAATAAAATAAGATAGAATAAAGCGAAAATAAAATAAATTAAAAATTAATGAAAATTGAAATTTCAATAAAATTAAACACCATCAATTAACCGTGCCGGAGGTCCCCGGCAACGGCGCCAAAAACTTGTTGGAGTAAAAGTGTGTTACAACTTCTACCACATAGGCAGTGTACCTAATCGTTTTGCGGGATAGTGGATTCGTGGGGTTGTCGTACTCTTGGGGACCTCGCTGTGGATAACTGATAGTGGATTAAATTTACTGAGACTTCTAGTAAATAGATTTTATCGTTTTTTAGGAGAAGAAATAATTGAAAACCTAACCTGAACAAAACAAAATAATAAAAATAGAAATTATAAATCTTTTTTTGTCTTTTAAGAAAACATCCCGGGTTAGTTCTGCTCACCTATCTTATCAATTTTATTAATATAAACTTTACCACTTAAGTAATAAACTCAGAAACTATAAATAATTCGTTGACGACTAAATCTAACGAACCCTAACCAGTTGCTAGAACTAGCAGCAGACTAATGCTCTAATCTGGACACAACCAATCGCACAAAGAACAACTTCTATTTGAGACTGATTAACCTATAGGCCGGATCAGGCTTCTAGCTGTTAATCAGGTTTATCTTCCCAGGTCTTGTTATCTATCTCAGCTCTCGCATGTTGATTAGAAAACTACAAATATTGCTTTAATAATTAGCTAGAGAATTAAAGCACATGAAGGACAAGAGTTAAACTATTACTTTAGATAAAATCATAGTGGAAAGCTTAACATAACATTATATAAAATAGGCTCGCATCCCAAACCTGGGAGGGCTTAAGTTATTTAAACATAACTATATATAAACAACATTTTAACAAAATAAGAGAAAGGGTAGAGAAAACTCCAGCTAGCAAGTTGACTCTGAATCCTAGCTCCGCCTCTGTATCCACGTCGTCCGTAATAATAATACTAATTAATGGCAGTGATGTGGTGTGGTGGAAAAAAAAACAAATAAAAATGGAGAAAACGGGGAGAAGAGGAATGGATGTGGTCGTATGGTAGTGGAGAACGTACGTGGTGAGCTTTGGATTTTAAGAAGGGATGATAAATACTAAAGGGAACATAGCTTATTTATAGGACAGGTGGAGAAGTGTGAATGGAATAAGATAGGTGTGAGTTTGGTGAAGACGGTGCTGACTGACTGAAGCTCTGGAGTAAGATGGCGGTGGAGTTGGTGAGCAGATCCGCAAAAATAGCAGCAATTGATTGCAGACAGAGCCATAAAAATAGCAGCAATTGATTGCAGACAGACCGGCGTCACGCGTGAGTGAATTAAGGTAGGCGCCGTCCGAAGAAGGAAAAATGGAGAAGAAAACTGTTTCGCGTCTGAATTGGTCACGTCCGCTCTGCGTCCGCGCCTCTTCATGCGGACGCCTCTCTTCTTGTCCGCCCTTGTGTCCGCTTGGTTTGATGCAGACGCCTCTCTTCTTGTCCGCTCCTTTGTCCGCCGGGTTGATGCGGACGCAGCTTGTGTCTGCGCGTGTTTGTCTATTTTACTGCAATCTTCAACCGGCTCCACATTCTTTGTTATAAGTCCGTTTTACTCGCCGTTTGTTGCGTTGGAAAGCTCATGAGATCATATATCCATTAACATGGCTTTTTCCTACATTTAACACATATAATATATCAGTTCATACCAAAACATAAATCTAGGAAAATTGTAAGATAAGTGAGAAATATTACTTAAAATACTGCAAATTAATAAGGTAATTAAACCCTTAAAAGTCTATATATTTCACACTTTTCAGTAAACAGGAAACCAAGAGAGAGGAAAGAAGAAGAAGAAGAAGAAGGAGAAAAAAAGAAAGAAAGAGAAACTAGAAACACTAAGGTAATGAATTTACCTTTGTACAGATTTTAATGTTGGAGTATGAGTAATTATATTGTTTAGTATATATTAATGCTACTATAATGTTATGAGAGAAATGAAGTATTAGGGTTGTTTATATTAGTGATTAACGGCCTTTGAGCCAAGTGAATAAAGTGTTAAGTGCTGGAATTAAATGAGTTGATTAGTAACTAGAATGATTGTGTTGTTGAATTGGTTGTGATGAGCTGAATAAGCAATGTGGGCAATGCTTAGAATTGTAGGGAACCTCTGTCGAAATTTCTGTAGGGAGCTAGGTGACTTAAGTGTTTGAGGAGAAGGAATAGCTTAGGTTGAGCTAGGTGTGTTTTAGAGTGAATGTGAGTAGTTAACCACTTTGAAAACTAGAATTGAGAGAGTTGTGTAATTGAGTAGAACCTTGGATGAAAATAATGCAAGTGTATAGCTATATGGAATTAGTTGAAGAACCTTTGAGTTAGTGAAAAGAAAGAAAGCAAACATTTGTAGCAAGAACTTCAAGGAACATTAAGAGTGAGAAAATTGAGAAAATCAACCACGAATTGAGTAATGAGTTAGTAAATGATTTAGGAAGGTTTATAGTGTCAAATTGGTGTTAAAACATGTTAGGAAACATGTGGAAAGATTGGGGAATAATTAGGCAATGAAAGGAAGTTGAAATTGAGTTTTCAAAATGTAAAATCTGTCAAAATATAGCAAGGTCCGGGACTTAGGTCCAGGAACAAGTCCCGAACCAGCATGAAATACAGGCCGAAACTGCACTTCAGAGGTGGTCTGGGACTTAAGTCCCTTACAAAGTCCCGGACCAGTCATAAAATCTAACCGAAAGTTCATTCCAGTGTTGGTCCGGGACTAGAGACCCGAAGAAGGTCCCAGACCAACCTAAAAAGGCTTCAAATGTGTATAATTGAAATTGTATGATGGGGATTTGAATGGTATTGATATTATAAGATTGTTAAGACTTAATTAATGACACATAATGGTCATTAGTGGTATAAACAAGCTTGAGGAGTAATAAGAAGTAAGTAAACTTATGTGGATGAGCTTGAAATGTAAGGAGTTAGTAATTGTAAATCAGGAAACACTAAAGATGAAGTGGTTAGGTTAATTATAGATAATTAACCGCCCGATTCCTTGTATGTTATAGGATTTGAATAGTTGGACTCCGAAAAAGAGTCGGTAACCCGAGAACTACGGTGAACGGTATGATTTTCTCATGCCCTGTATGCTACTGAGGCTACCTCAGTTTGTGTGTTTACTTGCTCTCACCTAATCAAGATAAAATGCACGAATACGGTTTGTTGTAATTCCTTAAATATTGTGATTTGCCATCCTAGAATGAGTTGTGACCAACCTCTGAAGTTTGTATAATTCATGAAATGCATGATTGATGCTTGGAACTGGAATGCTTGAGAGTGCATGTATGTGCTAACTATGAGTTGTGATTGTGGAGTTCTTGCTAACACCCGAACTTCATAACTTCCCTAACTTGAGAAATTGGTTAACTGGGGGTGTGAGAAGTCCGATATTGTTTCGGCCGTGCGTGAGAATGAGGAGGCAAGAGAGATTGTTCTCCGAGTTCTGGCCTAGCCTTCCCACCATGGTTCCGAACCGTATGGTCGCAACCCGGGGAAGTAAGCCTACCTAAAGCTCGGTGGTGAGGTAGAGTAGTCTTTGCCCGGAGGTCATACCGACTTGACTTGAGTATTATTGAAAGAGAAGTAATTGGTAAATAAAGATCATGACTAGTGTAAGTCATTGATCAAGAGTAAAAGAGCTAAGAGCATCCGATTAACCCGGATGAGAAATTGACTAACAAGTGATGAGGCTAGAACTTGAGAAGTGGATCTTAGAGGCCTCGGTAATTGTTGAATGGATGACTTGTGATTTGTTCCCATTGCTTATGTGATGCTCTATGTATGAGTATGCCTATGCATGATTATAATGCTGTTCATATTTGCATGTTTGTTCGTATAAAATTAATGAACTCCATGTAGGCGACAAAGTAGTCGGTGTACCCCCTTTAGCACGCGAGGTATGCGAATTTCAGGCCAGTAATTTGCTGAACCCCTTGGGGCACTGTTTTTATTTTCTAGGTACCTGAGATGGTTGGTGGTCGATGTATGATACCGAACCGTATTACTTTGATATCTAGAATGGTTTTGAACAGTGTACTGAGTTGTACATGGGCTAGTAGCTCTCTTGAATTACCAGGGTACCATGTGGTACACCCTTTTGTATTTTGGAATGTATGTAGACTTGTGAGACATGAGTAGGATGTTAGACTCATGGTAATTGTGTTTAGAGTTGTGAGAACATATTGTATTTTGATTACGAATTGTAGTACTCGGTAATTAATTGTAGCAGATTACGTATGGAATGTTTTATTGGGAACTTGGTATTTCTAGTCCACCAGATCGTACTGTATGTAGTTTGGGCCTTGTTAGTCGCATGGGCGGCTAACGGCATTGTATCACCCGCCGATTGTATTGAATTTCCGCTGCGATTAGTATGATAACCGACACGATTAGACATTAATTAGAGGATTAGCGGTAGGGGTGTTACATTGGGATTAGACAAATTAGGATGAACCCTAATGTCCATTTCTCTAGATTAGGGAGTGGAACTTTGGGGCTATTGTTAGGAGCTTGAAATTAATGCTATCTTGTGACTCTAGCCTCTCTTGAATTGGGAGGTGTGATTAATTAGGTAAGATTTGATTAGTCCATGATTTGAAGAATCTTTACATTAGCTCTAATAGACAACTTAGTGAGGTAGAAATGAGAGCATATTTGGGTGATTTAGGAGATTCCTATTATCCCAAGGTTTACACCTATCTTAGATTAATTAGTTTAACTTTATTGTTTTTCTTCAATTTCCAATATCAACCAAAAACCCCCAATTTACATTTATGCACTTTTGTATATATCTTCTTGCACATTTACTAAGCTTATAATTACCTAGATAGTTATGAAGTCCCTGTGGATACGACCTTGTTCTACTACAATGATTGGGTTCACTGCCCATAGTTAGCAAGATAGTTTAATCACTGTTTTGCACAGCATGTTTTGGCACCGTTGCCGAGGACTTCGGTCCAACTATCTGGTTAATTATCTTTTTAGTTAACATGCATATTTTCATTTCCCTATTTACCCCCTTTGTGTATAATTTTTTTTCTTTTCTTTTTAGGAACTTAATTCTGATGGATGGTCACTATGATCAAGCTGGAGTGTGGTATGACTACTCTTATGGCACAGAGAACTACAATCAATGGAGTATATGCCAAAGGTGTGGAGAATACCATGAGAGCCCCAAGTGCCCAACAACAATGTCAGAATTAAGAGCTCTCGTGGAGGACCTTAACTCATATGTCTACCGGAGGCTTGTGTGCCAAGAGTGTGGAGGAGACCATGAGAGTGCTCAGTGTCCTGTGATCACAGTAAAGGTTGATTCACCCAGTTTGGAGGAGCTTATGTCAGATCTTATCTTTTCTTGCAAGCCTAACCCAACTATGCAAGATACTTTTCATGAAGCAAGATACTATCAACATGAATGTTCAAGCTCGGATTGATCAGATTGTGCAACAACTTGAGAGCGAAACAGTTCATGAGGTGGAGCAACCTGTTGAGGACTTTAGCTACTCCTCCTATGTTTGAATCAGAGACTCCAACTCCTTTCAACCACCAGCTCGATCTTGAAGATAACCCATCAGAGGAGAGTTTCCACTTTGACTTCATGGAGTCCTTTGCTCCCTCTGAAGTTGATTACTCCAGAGGCTGCCCCCGTGTGCTTTACCAAGACACTGAGGATGCTTACATCCTCAACAATGAGAAGGAGGAGCCATCACCTCCCTCCGAGTCATCAGAGGAGAGTGCCATCATCGACTTCAAGGAGTTATCTCCCTCTAAAGTTGATGTCCATCAAGGCTCTTCTTATGAGCCTCACCATGAAGATGAGGATGTGTACATCCTCAAATTTGAGGAGGAGGAGGAGCCACCTAACTTTGATCTTCACCTGGAGGATCAAGGCCTTCCCCACCTGTGCAACAATGATGTAAGGTGGAAACATAAAGTCCACCCTATAAGTGTGGAGGCCACCTTCCCATTTGATCCTGGACCAGAAACAGAAGAAAAAGTCCGCCCCGGAGTTCTCCCTGCACCGCTCAATGAAGATAAGTATGTCTTCATCCTTAAATTGAAGAGGAGTCTCCACCACTAGATGATTCTCGCACTAAGGATCATCAACCTCAATATTTGGGTCGTTCTTCAATGATAAATGATGCCCGCCCAACCCACCCATTGAAGCCCACTTCAACATTCATTTTTGATCCTGGAGGACTTCAATGTGGTATGGTCTAGCTAAAGACCTTAAAGATGGGCAGTGTTATACCCAAAATTTTAACCCCCCGGTATAGGATTTGTTAAACCTTAGTGTTGTGAGGACCACTTTGGTCAAACGGTGGTGATTCCCGGTACGATCGGCGCATTCTGGAGCACTAGGGGCAGCTCACTCATCTTCAGGGGTATTTTCGTAAATTTTCAGGCCCTTAGGACCTCCTATAGGCTTTATCTCTCCTCCGAAGAAGGGTCAAATCAATTCGAAATGCTTTGAAATTTTAACCCATGATAGAGGATGACATTTTGGACATAATGGCGTTGGAATTTTGATTTCTCGAATTTCCAATAATTTCTAGCAATTTCTGATTGAATCTGATGAGAAATTGAATTTAAAAATATTCCAATATTAAAAAAATTCTATTCCACCTCAGAAAAATCACAATTATCATCCTTGACAAGTGGTTAAAATTTCACAGCAAGATCCTTTTGGGAAGTCACTTAACTAAGATTCTGAAAATTCTCATTTTTACTAGATTTTTTCTATCTTTAAGAAAGTCTATATAAAGGAGCAAATCTCTTGATAAAACAGAATCACACAAGCTCTAGAACCCTAAGGAGTCAGAAAACACAGCCTCTCTTCAGCCTCTCACGTTTTTCAACATCCGTCCACCAAGATCATACCGAAATTCCCCTGAAATCACCACTTAAACTCATTTTCCAACTCCCAAAGCATCAACCATCATCAAAATCCCATAAAACACCACCAAACCATGGGAAACATCAAGAACGACCAGTGACAAGAAGCCCGGTTCGAAGTCCTTTCGAATCTGCTATCAACGAGGCTTCCGATGAATCCCGGCGTGAAGAATCATTGTGAATTCGAAGGTAAAACAGGTGTGAATTTTACTTTTCTATCTCTACACGACTTTATTAGTCTTATCTCAAAATTTGGGTTCAAACCGACTCTTTTCGGCTTCTGTATTGTTATTTCTTTTCGCTTCTTGCTTGTTACTTGTTTGTTAAGTTTCATGCTTAATTCGACTTCAAACTGTGAATATTTGATTACTAACATCTTGGAAATCTTCCAGGCTACGCGTGCATAAATTTTGAGCTGAAAACACCGTCGGGAACCACCAAAAACCCACCGTCCGTGGGTGGTCCGTGACCTCGGACCTATGGTCCGGGACCACGGACTGGTTGTCCGTGGCCACACACACCCACAGACGGTGGCGAGATTTCTCATTTTTTAATTTTACAAACTTTAAGATTTTTAACAGTACAAGTTCGGGCCCACGGACACCCTGTCCGTGACCCCGGACTTTTCAAGTTTACGTTTTTATTTTAATTCGGTTTTCGTAATCATGTAATCTAACTGGGGTCTGTGGTCTCGGACATTAGGTCTGTGGCAACGGACATAATTAAAATTTGACCTAATTCTGCCTCTGAAACCCTAGTTCGGGTAGTTTTAATTTTCACTTTAATTTTTTGTCAAAAAATTAAAAAAAAATAAAAAACCCAGAAGCGCACACTTAGGATAAAATGACTCGTAATAAGCTGTAATTAAACTATGTAGAGGAAAAATGACTTCTAGGGGTAATGAAAGTAATCGAACCCTAATAAAATCGAATATTAAGCCCCCGAACCCGACTCTCCTTTCCTAATTTGATCTAGGTTAAAATTAGGTGGCGACTCGTAATTAGGTTCTAGTGAGCTAACTTAGAATTTAATAATTAGTGTTATATGACATAGTTATTAATCATAGGTTATAAGTGGATCTAAAACCCGACCAGATCCTAATCAACTTGAACCAACATAGGATAGGGTTTAAAAACCGAGGCTCACAGAATGGCGACTCCGCTGGGGACAAATTCTTAATCTTAAACTTGTTTAATTTTAAGAAAGAGGGCTTAACTTGAAAATTGTTTATTTATGACTTTTATGTTGTTTTGTTTTGCTTTCATGCGCATTTTAAATTTCTGCACCTTTACATCATGTGAGAGCGAGGGTCCACACAAACCGATTTCACCCCGGGACCCGCTTTAGGGTCCTCTGTCAGGAACTCACACCTTTTTAGGTGATGTGAATAAGTGGGGGAAAAGAGGAGGATGTCGTCTAACCACATCCCCTTAATACCTGGGCTTTAGCCCCAAGCATTTTCCTGGCAATGCCCTTACCTAGCCCTGTTTGGTCATTCAAAGACCCGACCGTAGACGCATACCTCATGGTGATGTGAGAAAAGTGGGGAAGCCCAAAGAGAGTGGCGACAGAAAGTTGATGAGGTGATGGTAATAAATCCTCCTATGCTATGTCAACTTATTTTGGGATTGACGAATGGTGGGCGATGTCAATAAGTCCCCAAGGTTTTTACCAGGAGTTATCCCTGCACACCGGCTTGGGGGGCAATGGCAATAAGTTCAATTTGGGTCCAGCCAGGAGCAACGACACGGGTATCGGTCCCTAGAAGCATCCGAACATCATCAGCATCATCAACATCATCAGCATCGCTAGAATATCAGCATTCCTAGATCTACACATTATCTCATTTTTCACTTTTAGGTAGTCAATGCCATTGAATCGCTTGACTTTATCTCATTTTTTGCTTTTAGGTAGTCAACGCCAAAGAATTGCTTGACATTATCTCATTTTTCACTTTTAGGTAGTCAACGCCTTAGAATCGCTTGAAACTATCTCATTTTTCACTTTTAGGCAGCCAACGCCTTAGAATCGCTTGACATTTATTTCATTATTTCGCTTTTAGGTAGTCCACGCCTTAGAATCACTTGAAATTTATTTCATTATTTCGCTTTTAGGTAGTCAACGCATTAGAATTACTTGACATTATTTCATTTTTGTTTTTAGGTATTCAACGCCTTAGAATCGCTCGACATTATTTCATTTTCACTCATAGGTAGTCAGCGCCTTAGAATAGCTCGACACAATATGCATGCAGGGTCTTTTAAGATCTGAAATTTTGGGGTATCACTCAGGCATCAACTAGACTCTTTATATCCATTACAAAGTCTAGTTGACGGGGGGCAATCTGTTATACCCAAAATTTTAACCCCCCGGTATAGGGTTTCTTAAACTTTAGTGTTGTAAGGACCACTTTGGTCAAACGGTGGTGATTCTCAGTCCGATCGGCGCATTCCGGAGCACTAAGGGCACCTCATTCATCTTCAGGGGTATTTTTTGTAATTTTCAAGCCCTTAGGACCTCCTATATGCTTTCTCTCTCCTCCTAAGAAGGGTCAAATCAATTTGAAATGATTTGAAATTTTACCCATGATAGAGGATGACATTTTGGACATAATGGCATTGGAATTTTGATTTTTTCAATTTCCAATAATTTTCTAGCAATTTCTGATTGAATCTGACGAGAAATTGAATTTAAAAATATTCCAATATTCAAAAAATTATATTCCATCTCAGAAAAATCACAATTATCATCCTTGACACGTGGTTAAAATTTCACAGCAAGATCCTTTTGGGAAGTCACTTAACTAAGATTCCGAAAAATCTTGTTTTTACTAGATTTTTCTATCTTTAAGAAAGTCTATATAAAGGAGCAAATCTGTGGATAAAAATAGAATCACACAAGCTCTAGAACCCTAAGGAGTCAGAAAACACAGCCTCTCTTCAGCCTCTCACGTTTTTCAACATCCTGCCACCAAGATCATACCGAAATTCCCCTAAATCACCACTTAAACTCGTTTTCCAGCTCCAAAGCATCAACCATCATCAAAATCCCAAAAAACACCACCAAAACATGGGAAACATCAAGAACGACCAGTGACCAGAAACCCGGTTCAAAGTCCTTTCGAATCTACCATCAACGAGGCTCCCGACGAATCCTGACGTGAAGAATCATTGTGAATTCAAAGGTAAAACAGGTGGGAATTTTACTTTTCTAACTCTTCACGACTTTATTAGTCTTATTTCAAAATTTGGGTTCAAACCGACTCTTTTCGGCTTCTGTATTGTTATTTGTTTTCGCTTCTACAGTGTTACTTGTTTGTTAAGTTTCATGCATAATTCGACTTCAAACTGTGAATATTTGATTACTAACATCTTGGAAATCTTTCAGGCTACGCGTGCAAAAACTTTGAGCCAAAAACACCGTCGGGAACCACCAAAAACCCACCGTTCGTGGGTGGTCAGTGACCTTGGACCTATGGTCCGGGACCACGGACACCCACAGACAGTGGCGGGATTTATTTTTTTTCAATTTTTCAAACTTAGGGTTTTTAACAGTACATGTCCGGGCCCACGGACACCCTGTCCGTGGCCCCGGACTTTTCAAGTTTACAGTTTTATTTAAATTCGGTTTTCGTAATCATGTAATCTAACTGGGGTCCGTGGTCTCAGACATAATTAAAATTTGACCAAATTCTGCCTCCGAAACCCTAGTTTAGGTAGTTTTAATTTTCACTTTAATTTTCTGTCAAAAAATGTTAAAAAAATAAAAAAAAAATCAGACGCGCACTTAGGTTAAAATGACTCGTAATAAGCTGTAATTAAACTAAGTAGAGGAAAAAACGACTTCTAGGGGTAATGAAAGTAATTTAACCCTTAATTAAGTCGAATATCAAGCCCCCGAACCCGACTCTCCATCCCTAATTTGATCTAGGTTAAAATTAGGTGGCGACTCGTAATTAGGTTCCAGTGAGCTAACTTAGATTTAATAATTAGTGTTATATGACATAGTTATTAATCTTAGGTTATAAGTGAACCTAAAACCCGACCAGATCCTAATCAACTTGAACCAACATAGGATAGGGTTTAAAAATCGAGGCTCACAGCCAGCTTCCCGGGAGGCAACCCGGATGAATTTCTTTATTCTCCTTTATTTTAATTTGTCAAGTTCTCCTTTGATTTTGTTTTTGCTAACTTTTAATCTCATTTGTAGTTGGTTGCTTCTAGTGTTTTATGTAGGTCCAACTTAACGTCCACACTGTAACATAGCTACGCTAATTGAGGCTAAAACTCAAGTGTGGGGGAGTTCCTTCAATGCAAGCAAAAACATCCCAGGGGAGTACTAGTTCTTTTAATTTCGTGTCTCTCACTTCTCCTTCATTTTGACATCAAGGCGTTATTCGGCTGGGGATAGCTTATATGCTATAGTGTTGCTGTGTCCCTTGCATTTTCTCTCTGTCTGCTTCCCGAAAAGGCCTTCTGGAACCTTCCCCATTTGTTTAGTGAACAACGGGGACATTGTTCAAATTAAGTGTGTGGGGAGTGACCTTTTCGGTGAATTGTGTGCCTAAATGCTTAATCTCTCTGCTTATCTTGCGATTATCCAAAATCAAAAACTTGGACTCTTGTGTTGTGAGTTGTTCTCATTAAGAACAAATACTGTTATGAATTATGGGATAAATGCTCACATTTTTCTTTTTTATTGCTTTTGAGGAGCATTTTTCATGCGGTGTGACCAAATGATCTTGAATGGTGGATTTTTATTGCTTAGGGGTTCTTCCTGTCTTCTCTCTTAGGGATTGCTAAGGGGGTGCTTCTTGTAAAAATCCTTTAAGGGACTTATGAGACGCCATTGGTAACCAGCAATGAGAGTTGAGTGTTCTTAAATGAATAGGCTTGATGCCAAAATTTTATCTTCTCATCTCTTATGCAAAAGTGAAATAAATGCATAAATCAATTTTTCCTTTTGTTTTCTTCTCAATGCCCATTCTTGAGAGAAGTTGGCCATGGTAAAAGCTCTCCAAGTCACCTAATCTTTAGAACTTTGAAGCACTTTGGATCATACCCCGAAACTCTAAATTTTATTTTGCCCTGAGCACACCCATGGCACCACTAAGAGATGGTTCACACTCCTCAAAAGTTTTAACCTCTTTTTGCTTCTTCTCTTATCCTACATTCATGTTAGTATTTGTTAGTCCTCAGCATTCCTTACTTGCATGGTTTCTTGGTTTGCTTGAGGACAATCAAAAAGGTAAGTGTGGGGGGGTGTGATGAGTGTCCAAATGAGCATGTTTTAGAGGTGTATTTCATATGTTTTATCAACACTTTTCATGCTCATTTCTCCACTCTAGCTAGTTTTCTCTACTTTTGTGTTTTATTGGTGTTTACACAATTATTATTGAAACAAGAGGAATACAATATTTAGGATAAAAGTAGACGAAGAGACAAATGCGTGGGTGCAAACGGATCCAAAATCGAAGTTAAAAACGAAGAAGATACAACGTTTTGAAGATTAGCTTGTCCACAGAACCGACCTTAGGACTGACCTTGAGAGGGTCGGTCGGAAGTTCCGGAGGCTGGAATTGCAAATTTCAAGGGCCGAAAGCTACTGGAATTGACCGACCTTAGGACCGACCCTGGTAAGGTCGGTCGAACTTAAAAACGCGCCCAAAATTGCTACTGACTCCGACCGACCGTAGGACCGACCTTACCAAGGTCGGTCGGGTTGAAATTTTGCCCAAAATTTACGTTTAAAAGCAGGAGAAGAAGGAGAGAGAGGGGGAGTTCAAACCTAGACCAAAAGCGACGCCAAAGGAAGAAAAAGATAGGAAAAAGAGGAAGAAGAAGAATAGAAGAAGGAGATGAGGAAGACCCACCTCCATTGAAGCTCCCAAGCTCCATTAATGGCCATTCTTACTCTCTCTCTCTCCTTTACTCTCTAATGGCTGTTTAAACTCTTGTATACCTTGGGTTGGGGTTTCTCCCCAAAATCCCCAATTTGCTTTTGTAAACCTAACTCATCTTTGTAGTTGTTTTCTCCTCATCAATTTTGTAACTGATGCTTTAGATTTGATCTCCTATTGCATTTATTGTGGTTCCTTGTGAAATTATACCTTGAGCTTGGGATCAGACAAATTGGGGATGAGCCCTAATTTCCATTTCTCTAGATTAGGGAGTGGAACTTGGGGGCTATTGTTTAGGAGCTTGAAATTAATGCTATCTAGTGACTCTACCTTTCTTGAATTGGGAGTTTGATTAATTAGGTAAGATTTGATTAGTCCATGATTTGGAGAATCTTTACATTAGCTCTAATAGAAAACTTAGTGAGGTAGAAATGAGAGCATATTTGGGTGATTTAGGAGATTCCCACTATCCCAAGGTATACACCTATCTAGATTAATTAGTTTAACTTTATTGTTTTTCTTCAATTTCCAATATCAACCAAAAACCCAAAAACCCCCAATTTACATTTATGCACTTTTGTATATATCTTCTTGCACATTTACTAAGCTTATAATTAACTAGATAGTTACGAAGTCCCTGTGGATACGACCTTGTTGTACTACAATGATTGGGTTGATTGCCCATAGTTAGCAAGATAGTTTAATCACTGTTTTGCACAACAATATGCGAGATATACAAAACCTTTAAGTGGATTTTATAAGATGGTGCTGTATGTCATTGTGCGACAACAAATATAAGATAAATACTAGCTAAGAAAAGTTATTATAAGTTTAGGAAACTTTAAATGCACCTTGAATTATAAGGGCTTATGGAGTGTTACAAGTATATATTAAAGTTGTAATTTAATATGTATTGGAAGGGGAGTTTAATATATTAAGAGGGGAGCTTAATATATAAAAGAATTATACTATAAAGCATGAGACATAAAAGTCAATATATGGAGAGTTCGAATAAAGAAAAAATTATATAATTCAAAGAAATTAAATGTGAATTATATAGGAACATTGACTTGAATACCTTAGTCAAGTCAACTACATTGACCTAGTCAACTCCATTGACCAAGAAGGTCAAGATTGACAAACTCATAAGGAAGATGAGACTTATAAATGAATTAAACATTATAAGGTCAAATGTACAACTAGCATATAGTAATAAAACTATATGTTCATATATATCAATATATATATATATATACATGTATATATACACACTTGTATATATATAACCAAACCTCTAATTAAATAAGATAGGTTATTAGGATTTAATCCTAAGTTGTAAGATATACAACAATGTCATTAATACAAGAATTAAAGCATTGACATGACTAGTCCCGAACTCACTCAAAACCCGAGTAATTATGATTAGATAATCACGGGTAATTACCGGGGGATTTGTGACTAGTCAGGATACTGAATTAGTCCATATTACAGAGAGCTAATATGTAGCCTCATATTCTAGAGTTGAATGCTTTAGAGGACATGCGTTAGAGGATGAGCTTCGTGGATTAGTAGGCAAGCGTGAGACTTCACGCTAGCATTTATTACGGTGAAAGGTATGTTATTGTGTGATGCGATTGTTCCTGAGGATTTCCTCAGGTTCAGATATCTGTGTTCTTGATTGCTAAGAGGATATTTGTGATTGATATGAATTATCATCTGTGATTGGTTGTGTATTGTTGCCTTGTATAAATTGTGAATGTTATGCTACATTACTTGTTCGTATATATATACCGAACTAATGCAAGACAAGTGCTATCTTATATTAAGATAAAAGACGTAGTAATAAAACGCCATAGCAGGATAATAACGACTTAATTATCCGAGACTTCTAAGAACTTACTTAGATGCAGAGCAACGGCTCGATTAAATCCTCTTATTATATTCACATTTGAATGGTATAAATCACCTAGGAATTGTTATACCCAAAATTTCAACCCCCCCGGAAGAGAGTCTCTACTAATAGGCTAGTAGCGAGGGTTCCCAGTTCGATCGGCACATTTCAGAGTGCTAGGGACAGCTTAGTCATCTCCAGGGCATTTTCGTAATTTTTCAAGGCTCCTAAGCCCCCTATAGGCTTTCTCTCTCCTCCAAATAAGGGTTAAATCAATTCAAAATGCTTTGAAATTGTAACCAATGATAGAGGATGACATTTGAAGCATAATGGCGTTGGAATTTTGATTTTTCGAATTTCCAATAATTTCCTAGCAATTTTGATTGAATCTGACGAGAAATTGAATTTAAAAATATTCCAATATCCAAAAAATTCGATTCCACTTTAGAAAAATCTTAAATATCATCCTTTACCCATGTGTGAAATTTCATAATCAAATTCCTTTTGGAAGCCCTTGAGCTAAAACGTCGGTAAATCTTGGTTTTTACCGGATTTTTCTATCTTTAAGGAAGCCTATATAAGGAACCTTATCCCATGATCAAATCAGACCCTCAAGAACCCTAGACTCTCAAAGAAGGCAGCCGTCTCTTGCTCTTCACGTTTTGAACCCCAGAGCCACGATCACACACCGAAATCTCACCAAAATCAACACCAAAACACATTTTTCAACTCCCACAACATCATCCATCATCAAACCCTCACCAAAACAGCACCAAAACGTGAAGAACATCAAGAACAACAAGGAGTCAGAAGCTGGGTTCGAAGTTCTTCTGGATCCGCCATCAACGAGGCCTCCGAAGAATCCCGACGTGAAGAAACACCACGAATCTGAAGGTAAAACAGGTTATAACTCTACTTTTCTAACTCCCCACAACCTCATCTAACTCTCTATTAAATTTTGGGCTCAACCAACCCTTTTTCGGCTTCTGTATAGCTAATTACTTTTGCTTCTGCCTTGTTACTTGTTTATCACGTTTCGTACATAATTCGACTTCAAACTGCGATCTTTCAATTACTAACATATTGTACATCTTTCTGGCTACACGTGCATAAATTTTGAGCCGAAAACACCTTCGGGAACCACCATAAACCCCCGTCCGTGGGTTGTCCGGGATCTCGGACCTATGGTCCGGGACCACGGACGGGTTGTCCGTGGCCACGGACACCCACGGACGGCGGCGGGATTTTAAAAATTTAGGTTTTGCTAAACTATGTCCGGGCCTATGGACATCCTGTCCGTGGCCCCGGACTTTTCAAATTTTTGTTTTCTGTTTAATTCGACTTTTATTTTCACATAGGTTAACTAGGGTCCGTGGTTACGGACATTAGGTCCGTGGCTACGGACGGAAACAAAATTTGACCTAATTCTGCCTCCAAAACCCTAGTTTAGGTAATTTCAACTTTCACTTTATTTTCAGTCAAAAAAATGTTAAAAAACACAAAAAAACAGAAGCTCGCGCACTTAGGTTAAAACGACTCGTAATAAGCCGTAATTAAACCAAGTAGAAGAAAGCGACCTAGGAAGGGTAATGAAAGTAATTTGAACCCTAAATAAGTCGAATACCAAGCCCCCGAACCCTACCTTTCCTAATTTACCCTAGGTTAAATTAGGTGGCGACTCATAATAGGTTCCAGTGAGCTAGCTTAGGTTTTAATAATTATTGTTATATGACATAGTTATTAATCTTAGGTTATAAGTGGACCTAAAACCCAGTTAGATCCTAATCAGCTTTAATCAACACAGGATAGGGTTTAAAATCGAGGCTCACAGACTGGCGACTCTGCTGGGGACAAAATTCTTAATTTTTAACTTGTTTAATTTTAAGAAAGAGGGCTTAACTCGAAAATGTTTATTTATGGCTTTGTTACTCTGTTTGTTTACTTTCGTGCGCACTTTGTTTTTCTGCACCTTTGCATCATATGAGAGCGAGGGTCCACACAAACCGATTTCACCCCGGGACCCGTTTGAGGGTCCCTCTGTCAGGGACTCACACCTTTTAGGTGATGTGAATAAGCGGGGGAAAAGAGGAGGGTGTCGTCTAACCACACCCCCTTAATACCTGGGCCTTAGCCCCAAGCGTTTTCCTGGCAGTGCCCTTACCAAGCCCAATGTTTGGTCATTCAAAGACCCGACCGTAGACGCACACGTAACAGTGATGTGAAAAAAGTGGGGAAGCCCAAAGAGAATAGCGTGCAAGCCCTATTCCTTTGTGGTGACCTGGGCCCATGCCCCAAGCACCTCTCCGGATCGATCCACACCCGTTTGGTTTAAGCGTCTAGTGAGGACATGTTGAATTTGTGTGGGCCTTGTCTGCTTGTATGATCAGCCCACTACCCAGCCTAGAGATTGATAGGAACTTCTCCAACATCAACCTAGCCCAACCCGAATTTACAGCATTATTGTTTGCAGCCCAAAGGCCTTGTTTGGTTTGAATGAATTGTTTGTTCGGGCTCAGGCCCAAAAGTTTAGACTTTGGTGATTTCTCTCTTTCAGCCCAATTTGAATTATCAATTTAGTTCTAGGCCCACGAAAAACAAATCCACCCAAAGCAATTCATGAAAATCCATCAGGCCTTTCCATTTCAAGGCTCATTCTAGTCTATGAAGACTTTTCACCTGGGCTTTGACCCAAGATCCAAGACACATGCATCATATTTTAGGACCAATCTGAATTACTTGGCACAGGTTCCAATTCACATCAAGAACATGGTTTAGGAATCATTTTAGCCCATATGCTTTACCTCTAGCCCAGACACATTCTGGCCCAAGCGCCCAATTCTCAAAATATTCTGGCCTAAGAGTCACATTCTTCAAACACTTCTAGGCGCCTCCCTTCCAACTTATTTTGGGCCTCAGTGCCTACCCACAATCTTCGAAACATTCCAGCTCATATGCTTTTCTTGCAGCCCAAACAAGTTTTCACCTAAAACTTCTTCGCGGTCCAGAATTTTAGCTCAATCCACTTTTGTTTTCCAACAGATAAGCCCGAATCCCAAGTATGGCAGAGGGAGGAAACCCAGTCAGCATGGAGGCCCAGTTTGCAGCCTTAGAGCAAAGGTACATGGCTGCCTTTGATGCCATGGAACAAAAACATAGGTCCACCACTAATGACATGAGGCTAAGTATGTCACCATCATCGAAGAGCTGAAAAGCAAAATCAATTCCCTTGAGGTTGGTCATCAAGAAAACATTTCAGGAAAGATTGCTGACTCTGGGAACGAGCGTGACTACATCGAAGTTAACTCTGTTGAGGCCCACGATGCACAAAGATTTGTAGGGGAAGCCGCCCCGGACCACCAACTAACTGCAGAACTCAAGAAGGCTCTGAAAAGGATCGAGCGCATGGAAAAAGCAAGCAAGCCAGCTGGTTTCGATTACTCTTCTATGGAATCGTACCCCGAGGTTAATCTCCCTCTAAAGTTGAAGCTACCCACACTTGCTCTGTACAAAGGTTCCTCAGACCCGCAGGTCCATCTGGCTATGTTCGATAGGGAAATGTCCATCCTCAGGTTGAATGACATGCAGAAGGCCAAGGTTTTCGCCCGTTATCTCGATGAAATACCTCAACGTTGGTACTTGACTCAGAGGATGAACACCAAAACCTATGAAGAGGTTTGTGAGGCTTTCCTGCACCATTTCGAGTATGCTAAGAATCTTGAAGTCACCAGGTCCGACCTTGCCAGTACCCGGCAGGGAAACGGTGAATCAATGTCCGACTTCATCAAACGGTGGAGGATGAAGGCCGCTGCTATGCCTACAAAAATGGATGAGCAAGAACAAATTCGAATGATTGTGGACAATATGCAGAGACAATACAACAACGAGCTGAGTTGCACATACTTCCCTAATTTCGACATGCTGATGGGACAGGTAAGAGTCATGGAAGAAAAGATTCACAAAGGCGAGCTGAAGCTGGGACAACCCAAAGCTCAGGGTGTGAGTATCGAGACCTTTAAGTCAGGACCGGCCAAAGCAGCTCAAGTTTCGTACCAAGTGAGCACCATACGAAAACCCAGTGCTGCAAAGAAGAGCGTCAAGGCCTCACCCCGATCCAAGAGGTTCTCTACACCGAGACAGTTTACCAACATTGGCCGGCCTCTCAGTCAAGCACTCATGAAGCTACAAGAGCTAGACTTACTACAGCCTCTCACACCTAGTCCTGGGATCACCCAAGCCGGGGAACATCTCCATCAGTTCTGCCAGTTTCATCGACTACCAGGACACAGTACTGATGATTGCAGAGCATTGAAGCACAAGATCGAAGACCTTATCGAGCAAGGACTCCAGTTTGTTGAGTAGGCAAAAGTCTAGCAGTGTTTTGTTTACTCATTTCAATTTTGTGGGAAGTTTATCACATTTCTATTTTAATGAAGTTTAGATTTTAAAATTTCAGTTTTTCACCTTTTTCAGTTTGTAATCACAAAAATGATAATAAAAGAAATGCGTTCGTTCACCTTGCACCTTCAACCAAATCATCTTGCTCATTAGCAAACATTTCTTAAAACTAATGTTCATGAAACGGTCATTTCTTGGCAACTGAACAAAACGACTTGTCTTTTGTTCTTAAAAGATGAACATGTCCAACCAAATACCACTACTCACCCCAAAACATCCAAACAACCCACGAAGCGGTTCAAGTCTACATTTGTCAAATTGTTGTTATAAACCCTAGATTTATACTGGGGGCAATCTGAGTCTAAGTTCATCATCTTTCACCTTTCGTTTAAATATGCGAACAAGTCTCAGAGTGAGAGTTCACGAGAGTGACTTGAGCGGAAAAACCAAGAGTGAACGAGCGTGTCATTTTTACACGACTCCGACGAGACCACATTCAAAGGTAAGGTAAACGGCATAACTCCGACCGAAGGAGATAATTTGTAAATTTACTCTTAGACCTGCGAAAAGTAACAAAGAGTGGATACACAACTATCAGGAATGACGAAGCACCTAGGTACAGCACCACATAGCCAAAAGCTTGTGAACCCTAACATTAAACCCTAGGCACCCCCGTTGAGCTTTTCATATATCCCTTTTCGATGTTGCAAAGCTCCACAAAATAAGCCAGCCCGTGATGAATAACCGACCCGGTGACCAAAGGAAGCGAGGAGCCTGACTCTCAGATAACGTTTTCATCAGTCCAGAGAAGCAAAGCCGCTATCAGCATGACGAAGTGATCCGCAAATGGTCCCAAAGTGACATAGGATCCAAAGAGCTCACACCAAACAGCTCTCAAAACTCAAAACCGGGAAACACAAGAACCCCGAAGGCGAAATCAAGAAAGGATAAAGCAAAAGGCAAACCCGAAGTGCCTCGAAGAAATCCAAATGACAAAAAGAGAAATGGTGTAAAGGACAACTTCGAAAGTCCAAGTCCAGAAGCTCAAAAACAACGTCAACACAAAGCAGCTAGACGACTTCAAGACAAGGAAGATGAATCCGAGTGAAGACACAAGTTGCAGCTTTGGTCACCCACTTAAGCTCCACATACCTCAAATATCCCTCCATGGTCCCGTTGTCCTTCATCACACCCCATGGCCACGTTATAAGCTTTAAAGACTTCCGACTTGATAGTTGTGTGTCCAATCACGTGAAAGTAACAGATCAAATGCGTAAATCCATCAAATATCAAATTCAATGGTCTAGAAGTTGTGACCGTAGATGAGGAACGAGTGCAAGCACCAAACACGCCGAGTGTAGGTTAGGAAGCACCACATAAAAACATAAGCCTTGACCCTGTGAGGATGAGGCTCGTTCGCACGTTTAATAAAAGAAAATACTGGGGGCAATCGATCGTTCCGATCGATCGCCATGAACTCTAGCTCAATTGTCTTAAGGGAAAAATACTGGGGGCAATTGTTGGTTCCAACAATTGCTATGACAACACCAATTGGAACCCAGAGTTCAAACATCATCACCACCATTCCACCACATGCACACATAAGCCCTTACCTCCACATCAAACACCTCAGACCCACATAAGCCCTTACCTTCACACCACCACTACACAGGCCCACATAAGCCCTTACCTGCACACCAAACACCACAGGCCCACATAAGCCCTTACCTTCACATCATACACCATACCCCACCGGTGGCATGTTCATCTCATAGGAGATAAATTACAAGTCCGAAGTCTATAGTCAAGAAATGAAAATTTCGCTTTCCTTTTCATTAAACATAATATTCTTCAAACACTGCCACGTTTGGCACCTCTTTCAATAATTTCTTGTTTTGGACAAATTTCCTACATACACTTTGATCGTATTTTGACATGCACATCCTCATTGCCACGTCTGGCACTTTCATAATCAACTTTCATCATGACTATTGCATCTATTCGTACGAGACTCCTCGTCACAATTCAGGGATACAGATTCTCAGCCGAAGGTACAGATTCTTCAGGGATACAGATTCTCAGCCGAAGGTACAGATTCTTCAGGGATACAGATTCTCAGCCGAAGGTGCAGATTCTTCAGGGATACAGATTCTCAGCCGAAGGTACAGATTCTTCAGGGATACAGATTCTCAGCCAAAGGTACAGATTCTTCAGGGATACATTCTCAGCCAAAGATACAGACTCCTCAGAGATGCAAATTCTCAGCCAAGATTCAGATTCACCAGAGCAACAGAACTCACCCGAATAGAAGAACTCGACCCAACACCAATTTTCAATCACTGATAGGTAGTCAACGCCTCAGAATAGCTTGACATCACTTCATTCATTATAGGTTGCCAGCGCCTTAGAATAGCTTGACATTCTCATTATAGGTAGTCAATGCCTTAGAATAGCTTGACATCATATCATCCTTATAGGTAGTCGGCGCCTTAGAATAGTCTGACATTACTTCATTTTTACCTTTAGGTTGTCGACGCCTTAGAACCGCTCGACGCCCTTCTACTTTACTCATAGGTAGTCAGCGCCTTAGAATAGCTCGACACAACTTGTCGGATTTCAATTGCACGTGGGGTCTTTTAAGATCCAAAATTTTGGGGTATCACTCAAGCATCAACTAGCCTTTTCATTTCCATTACAAAGTCTAGTTGACGGGGGGCAATCTGTTATACCCAAAATTTCAACCCCCCGGAAGAGAGTCTCTACTAATAGGCTAGTAGCGAGGGTTCCCAGTTCGATCGGCACATTTCAGAGTGCTAGGGACAGCTTAGTCATCTCCAGGGCATTTTCGTAATTTTTCAAGGCTCCTAAGCCCCCTATAGGCTTTCTCTCTCCTCCAAATAAGGCTCAAATCAATTCAAAATGCTTTGAAATTGTAACCCATGATAGAGGATGACATTTGAAGCATAATGGCGTTGGAATTTTGATTTTTCGAATTTCCAATAATTTCCTAGCAATTTCTGATTGAATCTGACGAGAAATTGAATTTAAAAATATTCCAATATCCAAAAAATTCGATTCCACTTTAGAAAAATCTTAAATATCATCCTTTACCCATGTGTGAAATTTCATAATCAAATTCCTTTTGGAAGCCCTTGAGCTAAAACGTCGGTAAATCTCAGTTTTTACCGATTTTTCTATCTTTAAGGAAGCCTATATAAGGAACCTTATCCCATGATCAAATCAACCCTCAAGAACCCTAGACTCTCAAAGAAGGCAGCCGTCTCTTGCTCTTCACGTTTTGAACCCCAGAGCCACGATCAAACACCGAAATCTCACCAAAATCAACACCAAAACACATTTTTCAACTCCCACAACATCATCCATCATCAAACCCTCACCAAAACAGCACCAAAACGTGAAGAACATCAAGAACAACAAGGAGTCAGAAGCTGGGTTCGAAGTTCTTCTGGATCCGCCATCAACGAGGCCTCTGAAGAATCCCGACGTGAAGAAACACCACGAATCTGAAGGTAAAACAGGTTATAACTCTACTTTTCTAACTCCCCACAACCTCATTAACTCTCTGTTAAATTTTGGGCTCAAACCAACCCTTTTCGGCTTCTGTATAGCTAATTACTTTTGCTTCTGCCTTGTTACTTGTTTATCACGTTTCGTACATAATTCGACTTCAAACTGCGATCTTTCAATTACTAACATATTGTACATCTTTCAGGCTACACGTGCATAAATTTTGAGCCGAAAACACCTTCGGAACCACCATAAAACCCCGTCCGTGGGTTGTTTGGGATCTCGGACCTATGGTCCGGGACCACGGACACCCACGGACGGCGGCGGGATTTAAAATTTTAAAAATTTAGGTTTTGCTAAACTATGTCCGGGCCTACGGACATCCTGTCCGTGGCCCCGGACTTTTCAAATTTTTGTTTTCTGTTTAATTCGACTTTTATTTTCACATAGGTTAACTAGGGTCCGTGGTTACGGACATTAGGTCCGTGGCTACGGACGGAAACAAAATTTGACCTAATTCTGCCTCCAAACCCTAGTTTAGGTAATTTCAACTTTCACTTTTATTTTCAGTCAAAAAAATGTTAAAAACACAAAAAAACAGAAGCTCGCACACTTAGGTTAAAACGACTCGTAATAAGCCGTAATTAAACCAAGTAGAGGAAAAGCGACCTAGGAAGGGTAATGAAAGTAATTTGAACCCTAAATAAGTCGAATACCAAGCCCCCGAACCCGAACTCTACCTTTCCTAATTTACCCTAGGTTAAAATTAGGTGGCGACTCATAATAGGTTCCAGTGAGCTAGCTTAGGTTTTAATAATTATTGTTATATGACATAGTTATTAATCTTAGGTTATAAGTGGACCTAAAACCCGGTTAGATCCTAATCAGCTTTAATCAACACAAGATAGGGTTTAAAATCGAGGCTCACAGGAATACTAGGTATAAGACCCTGATGGAACACATTCGAAATGTTACACTGAGACCTAAGTTGAACTTAGTGACATAGATTAAGTGACCTTAATCATTCAGTGGCTAGTATTTGGAGGAAGTATATGTAGAATTCCAAAGGGGATGTGGCTCTTGGTGTGCATTGTGATCACAAGCATGATGCAAGGATGTCCGCATTCGGGTCATCCGCTCAATAAATTCCAACGATACCAGATGGTTCATCGGTCAGAGACTCCGCTGTTGGAGGTGGCTACTGTCGTTGGTGACCCACCAAAAATAGGGGTATATTGTAGAGACACGTCGTTCTTTAATGAGACGTTGTCATTAGACTTAAGATGGTTCTCAGCTAAACACAATATGAACAACTAGATAGCTCGTATAATTGATTAACATTATTTAGTGGCTTAAAATCCAAGAACGAGAATAAACCGTATACATATTTATAACTCTCGTATTGTTTGCCTTGAATGTTATTGATTTGAATGCATTGTGATATGCTATGCGGTGAATATCTGGTATATATGTGAATTGAATAAGTGAGTTATCATACTCGTATGTACATTGTTTTGTATTGATTGGTTTATTGTTGGTGTGATAAGTGGAGCCGGGGGCTATGAATGTTTGTTTGAATTATTGAAATATGTATTATTGCTTTACAGATTAAATTATATAAATGGTATTGCATGTAATTGAAACGCATGTCAACTCGACCAATTAATCTGAGGGTCTGAGGCGCATGACGGTTACTTAGTAGCATACTCAGCAGATGCTGATTCCATACATACAAACAAAACTCTATAGATGTAGTGTAGTTGTTGATGACGACAGAGTGTAGAATACGTTGGGTAGATAGTCGCATTTATTTAAGAATTGTTGTTGTATTTCAATTCAGTTGTAAGAATATTGTATAAGACTTGAATATTTAGAATGCTCACTAGTTATGGTATTTGGATTAGTGTATAGAAGGATGTCTATCTCTCTGCTCATCACGGTGGTTGTAGTTTATGGTAATGGATGCCTAGTTATTCACATGGGTGAGTGACAGCGGTAGCACCGAGTTGGTAATTATTGATTATTCTTCCGTTATTTTATGATTAGGGTTGGACGAATTGTATTAAGATTATCATTAATGTGAGATTATGAGTTAGTGGAGTACATGAGTTGTTGGATTCGAATTTACATAATCGTTAACCTTGGTTTTTATGGATCCACAATAATTTATAAACGTTTGAACTGATGATTAGAAACATGTACACAACCGTCTATAATCGGTTTCATCACTATTATATAAAAGATGACACTAATTGTTATATATCTTTTTCTGTGACCATTCTTATTGAATCACAGTATATAAGAATATTTCTTACCATTTATCATTTTACATAGCTTGGCTGATTGATAAACCTGAAGGCTACGTTTGAAAACGATAAACTTAGGATGATTCTGAATTCTCTCTCGAAGATGAGAGTCGCATCCACCTTCTCCGAACAATAAATCCGATTTCTCGACTTATATTCCGGCGGCCACTTCTTGCGGCAGCCATCCCTTTCCTCCTTCCCATCCCTACTTTTCTCTTTTTTCTTTGATTCTTCTCTTTTCGCGAATTTCCCCGATGGAAGACCTAGAACTAACCCGTACTACCAAAAACCCTGAAGTGGAGAATTGGCTGATATGGCTGTTGACGACCAGCATCTTCCTCAAGCGGTTTCACAAGGCCTACCGTAGAAGCCGACAATGTCTTTCAAGAACGTGGTGACTAACAACAACCCTCAGTCTTCAGTCATGGAAGATGATATCAACTGGCTGGAATCGATTTCAGATGACGAGGATGAACATTTGGAGGAAGAAGACCCCAAGTGCCCTGCAATTTGCGTTTCGAAGGAACAAACTAGGTTTAGGTGGCCCTGGAAGGATGCGATGATCATAAAGCTTCTTGGGAAAAATCTACCTATGCACATACTCTTCGATAGATTGAAAAATCGGTGGAACCTACACGGCGATTTTTCAATGGATGATTTGACAAACGGATACTTTAGGGTAATCTTCTCGAATCAGGAGGATCTGCGTTTTGTATTAACCGAAGGTCCGTGGCCGATTATGGACCACTACCTCACGGTGTGCCGGGGACTCCCAATTTCAACCCTAATTCGGAGGCCCTAGAAAGTCTTGAAGTTCTGGTCCGGTTCCCGGATCTCCCTAACGAATATTATAACGATGAATTTCTGAGTATCTTGGGCTCGAAGGTTGGCAAGGTTAAACGGGTGGATCTGTCTCCGGCTAATTTCGGGAAGACAAGGCTGGCGAGAGTTGCTATCGAGGTTGATCTTACTAAGCCTCTACTTGCCAAATACCGGTTCCGCAAGAGGACTATGAAAATTGAATATGAGGGATTGCACTTAGTGTGTTTTTCTTGCGGGTGCTATGGACACAAGGACTCAAACTGTCCTCAACAGGAGTCTGAAAACCATGAGTTACAGCCTGATGGGGTGCGTCTTGTACCGGAGGAAAATCCAGAGGATCTCACCCACATTGTGAACGATTACGGGGATTGGATGGTTCCGAAGAAACGGAATACGTTCAAATCTAAACAGAAGAATGAACCTATTGTTGTCTCCAACAAGCAAACAGAAACATTGGAGGGTTCTCGATTTCAACTTCTAGAAACAAAGGAATCTGCGCTAGTTCAAGAAAGTGGAGGTCCACCCTAGTTAACCAAGGTTGCGGGCAGAAGTCGCAGGATGGATGTGCCACGAAGGTCGCAGTCACCGGTTCATATTCTGGGCTCTGTGAGTACCCTAACCCTAATTATTTTGTTGGCAAATCTGTTGGTGTTTCTCGCACTAGCATTATGGGTCCTTAGAACCAAACTTCGGGTTCTTTGAGGAATACTTAATGTTGGTGTAATTTATTTCTGATTTAGTATGACTGATATATTGTTTTGTGGAATGTTAGAGGAGCTCTTAGAGCTAGTTTTCATAGATCATTAAGGGAATTTATCCGTTCTAAACATCAGAAAGTTTTAGTGCTGGTTGATCCTAGGGTTAGCGGTATTACTGCTGAGTCAATATGTTCCAGAATTGGTTTTGATAATGTTCATAGAGAGGACGCGCATGGTTTCAGTGGGGGATTTAGATTCTATGGAATCTTCCTATAGATATTCAAATTATTTACTCAAGTAGACAATTCGTTCATTGTAAGGTGAGTGCCTCTAATAAGGTTTTTTTCTTGATTGCCATCTATGTGAGTCCGAATCCGTCTGTTAGGAATGAGATTTGGAATGAAATTAATCAGGTTCAACCTAGAAATGATATTCAATGGTTCGTAGGGGTGATTTTAATGCGACCTTCATTCCCACTGATAGAAATAGATCTGTTAATAGAAACTTTGGCATTGACTTTCAGTTTTCAAGTTGGATTCATGATAGGGGCTTAATAGATACTCCTGCCTTTGGCAATCCTTTCACTTGGACTAATGGTACTCACAAAGCTAAACTTGATAGAGTTCTAGTCTCCACAGAAGGGTGCAGTATTTTCCCTAGTGCCATGGTAGAGATTTTTCCTAGGATTTATTCGGACCACTGCCCTATTCTGTTAACCATGCTTGATAACCCTGTTAGGACTAATCAGCAAAACCGTTTAAGTTCTTAGCAGCCTGGTTAACCCATCCTGAGTTCAAGCAAACTGATAACCAAAATCTGAATTTAGACTTAGACTTAAGGGACTCGTTAGAACTTTTAGGCCAGCATTTTAAGGATTGGAATAGGCACTCTTTAGGGCATAATATTAGAACCAAAAATAGGCTTATGGCTTGCATAAAAGGCATACAGAAGGCCATCGATGATGGTGTTGGCAATCATTTAAAGGGCTTGGAAAATGTTTTATTGAGAGAGCTTGACACGTGGCTTCTTAGGGAAGAGTTACTCTGGTTCCAAAAGTCTAGGGAGGATAGAATTAGACTTGGAGACAGAAACACTAAGTATTTTCACATTAAAACTAGCATTAGAAGGAGAAGGAATATAGTTAATGCTCTGTTAGGCGATGATGGTACCTAGGTTACTAGAGATAATGATCTGTGCAGTTTGGTGCAGAATCATTTTGCTAATCTGTTTAGTTGTAATTCACCCAATCCAGTTGATCTGATGGGGCATGATTTTCCTAGTTTATCAAGTTGTGAGATCGAGTCTCTCTGTATGGACATTTCCTTAGGGGAAGTTTCTAAAGCCCTAAAATCGATGAAAGCCTTTAAAGCCCCTGGTATTGATGGGTTTCTTGCAGGTTTCTTTCAGCATTTTTATTCTCAGCTTGGTCCTCCTATGCTTAATTTCATTAGGGGTTCCTTTATTGAAGGCAGGTTTTGATAAAATTTGAACCATACCATAATTGTTCTGATTCCCAAGGTGGAACAGCCCATATATGTGTCACAATTCAGACCCATATCCTTGTGTCAAGTGCAGTACAAGCTCCTAGCTAAGGTCATAGTTAATAGGTTAAAGCCGTTCATGCCCAAATAGATCTCAGTTAGTCAGTCTAGTTTCATTCCTGGCAGATATATTTTTGAAAATATCATTCTGGTCCAGGAAGCTCTTCATTTTCTTCACAATACCAAAGCTAGGAAGGGCTTTATGGCTTGGAAATAGACCTTGCTAAGGCATATGATAGATTATCCTGGAGTTTCATTAATAATACTCTTACGTGTTTAGGTCTGCCTTCTAAGTTGATCAAATTGATAATGTGTTGTATCTCTTCTGTTTCTTTCCAAGTAAGCTGGAATGGTGGTCTCACTAGGGAATTTAGAGCTGGTAGAGGAATCAGATAGGGGGATCCCCTATCACCTTATATTTTTGTCCTCTGTCTTGAAAGACTTTCTCAGTTGATTAATAGAGCCGTTTCTAGGAAAGAATGGATTCCTCTCTCAATGGGCCGTAGGGGTACTGATATATCTCATAGTTTTTTTGCTGATGACTTAGTCCTTTTCGGGGAAGCCTACACTAAACAAGTGCGGATTATGAGGGAAATCCTAGCTGATTTCTGTAACGCATCAGGGCAGTTAGTTAGTTTTGAGAAATCCAGCATCCTGTTTTCTAGAAATGATAGCAACGAGAGAGCTTAGGTTTTAAGTTTGGAGGCTGGAATTCCCTTCACATAGATTTTGGGCGTTACTTATGGATCTTTTTACAGCAGAGTAGGTTTGACAAACGGAATCAGGAAAATCTGTTAACTAAGATTCGTAGCAAGCTTTCTGGTTGGAAAATGAAAACTCTCTCGTTTGCAGGTAGAATTTGTCTGGCCAAAAGTTTTATTTGTTCTGTCCCCATTCATAATATGCAATATCAAATCTTACCTGTTGGTGTGTGTGATGAAATAGAAAAACTCTGCCGCAATTTCATTTCGGGCCATGATTCTAATACTCGGAAGTTACACACAATTTCTTGGGATCAGGGGGGTTTAGGTTCTAACAAAACTAGAACAATGAACATGGCCTGTTTTGGCAAGCTTGTATGGAACATTATATCTAATAAGAACGGGGTCTGCAATAATTTACTTAGAAATAGGTACCCAAACCCTACGGTAAATAGGTGTTCCCCCACTTGGAAGAATGTCAGGAAATGCAACCTTTTGATTCAGAAAGGCTTCAAGTGGATTGTTAGCAATGGGAGAATGGTCAAATTTTGGACAGATAATTGGCTGTTGGATTCTTATTTGAAATCAGTTGCATTAGTAGCATTCCTACTTCTGCCCTTGATGATGTAGTGTCTGATTATTGTGAAGATAATAGGGGATGGATATGGGATAAATTCATTAACTTTCTTCCTGATTATCTAAACAGCAGTTCTATAGTCATCTAGTTTTTTCCTAGTGCGGGAGATGATTTCCTAGCCTGGAACTTACCTAAATCTGGTGTATATAATGTCAAATCTGCTTATATGTTGTTGGATTCTCAGTTTGCTCCTAATAGCCAAAATAACACTGATTCTAATTTGTTCCAAAAAATATGGAGGTTGCCTGTGTAGGAAAAGGTTAGGGTCCAGATGTGGCAGGTGAGTTTGGGTAAGTTAATGACTAATGAAAGACGATTCAGGATTGGGCTAACTCAGGATAGTTCCTGTCACTTTTGTGGAAGAGAGGAATCTATTCTCCACATTCTCCGAGACTATAATGTGGCTAGAAGAATCTGGGTCAAGTTTATTCCTGCTGCCCATAGGAGGGATTTTTTTTAGGACGCCACTTTTAGACTGGTTGAAGGATAATCTATTAAGGAAACTGTTAGACTGATTAGGGATAATTGGAGTACTGTTTTTTCTATCAGCTGTCATATGCTCTGGATTTGGCGTAATTCCAAAGTTTTTGGCAGGAGCGAAACATATTTTTGCCTTTGTACTCCATTATTAGGGCTTGCAGGAACAACAGAAGAGCTTGGGAGGCAAGCAACATTGTTACCCAAGAGAATGCTTCTATTTTTCGAGTAACAGGACGGTAACGGGAAGTGCTGGACTCCACCAGGTCATGGTTACGTTATGTTTAATGTAGACTGTGCAGTTAATCCCTCCAATAGTTTAACTGCAATTGGTGGTATTTGCAGGAATAGTAAAGGCTCGTGGATACTCGGATTTGGCAAACTCTCGGGCAAAACGAATGCACTCCAAGCTGAAGCTCTGGCGCTTCTTCATGCCCTCAAGTTGGCCTAGGGAAAACAGATGAACAATGTCCAGTTCTGCTCAGACTCTCTGGAGCTGGTGAAATTGGGTTGAGGAATGCCCAGATCATCATCATTGTAGACCTATTGTTGGGAATGTAAAGTTTTTCTAGAAAGGAGCTGGTCTGTTTCTCTTAAGTATGTCCCTCGCGGTTGTAATATAGTGGCGGATGCCATAGCTAAAATTAGCCTAAGAGATGGCTGGGTTTGTAATATCTTGGAGACAGCTCCTCGCTGCATTCAGGATCTGCTACTAAATGATGTAATCTCAATGAGTATTAATATAGGATGAGGCTATGCCTCCCGTTTTTTCCAACAAAAAAAAAAAAAAACGATAACTTAGTAGTTAGATTTGATTTTATTCGTTAATGTTGGTCTTTATGTATCCACGATAACTTATAAATGTTTCCATCAATGATTATAAACATGTACATAACCTTTTATATATCTTTTCCTTTGGCCATTCCGATCGAATCACAGTGTATAAGAATATTTTCTTACCCTTTATCATTTTACATAGCTTGGCTAATTGATAAACATGAAGGCTACGAAAATGATACTGAGTTGTTGGAGTCAATTTTACGTATTCATTTAACCTTGGTTTTACGTATCCCGAGAAATTATAAATGTTTCACCGATGATTAAAAACATATGCACAACCTTTTATAACCGTTTCCATTTATATTCAATTTTTTTTATTGAAAACAACAAATATTTATAAACAACCAAATATTATCTTGGTGCTTTTATATTCAAAAATTTACTCAGTTGATTAAGGCATCTATTTTTTGAATTGGTATATGCTCCATTTGTTTACATATATGTATAAACAATAAATATTTATAAGATTAAAAAACTATTATACAATAACCATATACACATATATATATATATATATAGTCATGTAAAAATTTGTATAATTGATGAATTATGCTATAATAATTATATTAGTTATAATATTAAGACACAATAAAAGAAAAAATATGAAAAATTCCACATGTATATAGTCATGAGCATTTGGCTCAAAAAAATTGGAGAACGTTCCGTCACTGACGGACATTGAGCTTTATCACAAATCCACGCCCATAAGGTGAATAGTAACTAAACACAATTATTCTGACAGTCTTTGCGGCCATGTCACGAAGGTTGGCGAACGAAACTGAATGGGAACAAGTGATAGATGATTCCTTCACACGTCATCATGCACAACAAATATTACGATGTTTCACAAGCATTGAGGCCTAGACAAATGAGTTAGACTTACAAAACAAGAAGTGAATGAAAAACAGGTTTAACCTATTTTGTAGTAGGGGAGGATCGTCGGCCATCCCAATTCCCTCAACATCAAGCGTCAAGGTCAAAGGGGATATGCGCACCACTTGCAACTCCTTCTCAAGTGCACAGCCCAGGTAAGTGTGACGCTTGTTGTAACACTCCTACCGCTAATCCATTATTTCACTATTACTTACCTTCGCAGCGGTTATTACATACACAACGGTGGGTGTACAATGCCGTTAGTCACCCACGTTACTAATAAGGCCAACTACAGTACAACATACTATCGGCCTGATGAACTTGAATATACCGAGTACTCTATACAAACAATTACATTCCATTTCCTTACCGATTCCAATATCAATACAACATAAAACATTTCCATACCGAGTCTACTACATTCCTCAAGTTGCCGATAACATTCAGACTTATAATTCAACAATTCAATACAAATACAATTTTCATTACTCAACTACCCATGCAACCCCATCTTACACTCTCGAACGGTGGTCAGCTTCGAAGTACCTGTAAATAAAACGGTGCCCCTAGGGGCTTAGCAAATTACTGCATATGAAATTCGCATACCCCGCGTGCTAACCGGGGTACGCCGACTACTTTGTCGAATACATGGAGTTCATTTTCATGCATATATACATACTAATACTGCAACATTGTACACAAGCAACAATACTTACATACATACACAAGATTCAATACCTACGAGGGAAGACAGTTCGTCAGTCAACCGTTCATGTTAGTTACTCATTCATCTGGGTTAATCGGATGCTCTCTACCTCCGCGCTCGGGATCATAAGGCTTACACCAATCATGATCTTACTTACTTGTTGCTTTACTCATACTCCACTCATTACTTCACCCGTACTTTACTCATTACCTTACTCGTACTTTACTAGTTACTTACTCATTACTTTACTTGTGCTTCACTCGTTACTCAATATTTTTTACTTTACTCGTACCTTACTCATTACTCAATACTCATTACTTTACTCGTACTTACTCATTACCTTACTCGTACTTTACTCGTTACTTACTCCTTACTTTACTTGTGCTTTACTTGTTACTCAATACTCTTTACTTTACTCGTACCTTACTCATTACTCAATACTCATCACTCAACGGGACATCTTTTAAGTCATTACCCATGACCTCCAGGCAGAGTCATACACAAGACTCACCGCCGGCTTACAATACAAGCGGAGATATACACTTAGCTCCTCAAATACTCAAATGTCTGTTTCTCTATCGACTACTCAACCAACACTCCTCTCTCGGAGTAATTTTACAATCTCATGGATTAGCCTAGAAGTATCTCTCTCAATATCCTCTACCAGCTTAGGGAATTACCAATGTCTAGTACTCTCAGATTAAAGGGTTCCCCCAACGTATCGAATACTCTAATGTTTGGGACATTGTTTTATTAGTCGGATCCTCCCATTGTGGGTTGACTATTGTTCTAAGGGGTTTGGTGATCCCTTACCGAACATTACTTTTCTCAAGATTCATGTCTTGCACCATCATCAATTCTTCAAATAGAGGTTACTTATATACTTCCACTATTTATTGTTTGGTGGATTGAATCGATTCGGTTCCCTAACCGTTATCGGGAGTTTACTAATCCCGTACACTCTCTCACATTCTAGTGAGTTCATAGGTTTGTGTTATTGTTTCTTGGTTCGTTAGATTTAGTGTGTTTCCACGTTTTCATTAATTCGCAACCTGACTCTTTCTACGAGTCACTAATCAACAAGACTCATCTATGAGCCGGTCTACACATAAGTTAGGCCACACAATCATTCAAGAAGGGTTAGCTCATACATTATACAGCAAGACATACAATCAATTGCAATAAACCATTTTCATGCTTTTATCTTGATTAGCCGGCACACAAGCACACCAATCAACGTAGCACGGTTGGCATACGGGGCATGAGAAAATCATACCTTTCACCGGGGTGTTTAACTTTACCGGGTCGCCTTACGATCCTTGGTTCTCCACCTTCATCTTACATTAACATTACTATTACATTAAATTAATTTAATTACTATCATACTCTATTGTTCTCGTGTCTACTCCGTTACCACGTTGTCCCTATTCTTAGTTTTTCTCTTGTGTTCTTAACTTTCTTACCATCGTGACTCTAGCACTAATGCCTCATTTATACGTATATATATGTATGTATATATATATGTATATACATATATATCTAATTAATTTTTTTAGATATTTTTTTTGTTTGGGTCCGACCGACCCCCAACCCAGCCCCCTGGGTAGGTCGAAGTCAGAAAGCGATTCCAGCCCGACCGACCCACGACGACCCAGCCCTCTGGTAGGTCAAAGGCAGCTAGAATGCTCATTTTGACTTGGTTTCAACTCCAATCTTCTTCCCATTTCTTCCCTAACCTTCCACATGGTTTCTAACATGTTTAACCACCTTAAAACACTCTTAATCATGCTCTAAACCTCCTCAAATCATTACTCAAATGCTTTACCCAAATCCTTGCTCAATTTCTACAAACTTCAATCCTCATTTTTGCACTTATGCACACTAGTGCATTTCTAAACTTCTCTTGACAGCCTACCACCTCTTGTTCTCACCCATTTTGACCATTCCAAATCCTCTATAACCATTTGCAATAACTATACCCAAGTTCATCATTCATTTCCAAGGTTATGCACACTAACTCTTTTCTAAAATTCAAGGCACTAAAACACTATTTTGCTACAGATTTTTCTTCTATCATTTCCAAGCCTTCACTCACCCTCTATGGGTATTTACTTCAACCAAATCAATCCCTACATACCCCTAGTTAAACCTAGGTCATTCTTTACTCAATATACACTTAAAACTCCTTCAGTTTCTACCAAAAGTTTGCCAAAACTCCGTTGCTTTTCTAGTATTGTCCAAAACTCATCTCATCATCAAATCTCATTCAATACTAACCAAACCCTTAGTGGGTTCTAACAGCACACAATACTCATTCAATCTCACCAAATTCTCCAAATACATCATAGTACATAATCCATACACTACTTGGCTCCTAGGCCCTTAATTCAAAGCAACAATGCATAAATTCCTCATCTAACTACTCAAGACACATTTCCATATAGTTTTTGGTTTATTCTTTTGGTTTTCCCCATTCTTAAAATTCTAAAACATCAAGATAGTAGTTAAGGTAGATTTTCTTACCTTGAATATTCAAATCCCCTATTTAAATTCTCTTATTCTCTTCTCCCATCCATTTTCGGTCAAGTGGCAATGTGTTTGCCAATGCTCCAGCCTAACATTCAAGTAAAAGAAATGAGTTAAGAAGGAACACTAAATTCATTAATTAAATGCTTAAGACACTAGATTGGTCATTACTTTGAAACCCTAGAATTGGTTTCTTGCCATGAATCAAAGGAGATGATCTAATACACCATTGGAGGCTTGGAGAATAGCTCAAACGAAGAAAGGACAAGGCATTACAAAAGGGGTAAAATCGGCTAAGAAAGAAGGAGGAAGAAAAATGAATTTTTCCTTGGAACTTTTTACCTTAGGAGAAAGAGGAGACTCCAAGCTTCAAGTTGATTCCATTTTATCTTCAAAGGGCAAAACCCATGGAGATTAAGTTCATCCGTTTGGGTTTTGAAAAGAGAGGAAGGTAAATATTGGTGAGAGGAACACAAATATGTGTTTTGTTTTTTGGTTTGGAGCATTAATGAAGCTTGGCATGAGAAGAGTGGAGTAGCCGTGGGAGCTCTTGAGAGCTCCATATTACCGTGAAGAAGAAGAAGAATCAGAAGAAGAATGAAAGAGAGGGGAGTCTCACGTTGGGAAAGGAAAGAATGAGAAGACAGATAGAAGGAAAGTGGTATTTGTCCACTTTTTACTTTTTACTTTGTTGACTTTTCAACTCTCTTTCTTTTCTTAACTAGCTAGGTGAGTGTGTGTGTGTGAGCTGATTTTTATTTTAAAACCGGCCACATACAGAATATAAGTTGGGAGCGTTTTTCGTTTTTTACAGAAAACGCTCGTTAATTTACCCGGTTTTTAGCACTATTCACTAACTGGGCCCTTTTTCTGGATTTTTCTCGTTTCTTTAATTTTAATGGTTCTTAAGCTTCCATTAATGCTTAATTATAGTTATTTGATGAACTATAATTTTTAGGGTTCATTTGACCACTCAAAGTCACGTTTTCGGGTTTTCTCGAAAAACGTGCGCTAAAGCTTTGTTACGTTTTTAATTCACTTTATAGATCCATTTTCTTCGGGAATTGTTCCCGAATATTAATTAGGAATTATTAAGCCTTGGAAATCCATATAGTACCCCTGTCGAGGTCGTATTCCTCTTATGGTCACATAACGCTCATTTTAGCATTTTTTTGCTTTTTAAGCGTTTTCTCTTTTCTTTGATTTATTCTCTTTACCAAAATTCTTTAGGCACTAATAGGCACTCAAATATCATATTAGAGTAATTTAATCACCCTAAATAAGTTCGAGGTATTTCACCGGTGTCCGGGTAACAACGAGATTAACCCATATAGTAAATGCAAGCACCGACAACCGGAGGGTGAGTGGGTTGGGCGAATGCCAACACACTTATCACTACCCTAATCCAACTCATCCTTGTACGAGCCACAAAGGCTCTAACGATGTGTTTCCCACACATCAAGGGTAAGATTAACCTGGACATACTCGATTGATGTCGTAAGCTTTCGGCATCTGATGAAATGCCTCTAAGGTTTATGGAATTAATTAAATGATTATATAACCTCTAAATATATTTATATAAATACATATATAACTTGATGTTTACAAATGAGTGTTATGGTGTGTACTAAGTACTTCAACCCTTAAATCTATGAAAAGTTACTGAAACAGGAGGTTCCGACCTCCGGAACGGGTAATTTTGACCCCCAGACAGATAGTTCCCAGACATCCAAAACTTCAGGCCAGACATCCGGAACAAGTAGGCCATTCTGGACTGGTAAATTTGGCCCCCCCGGAACAGACATTCCGGACTCCGGAACAGACCCCAGAACTGCACAGGAAGTCTTCACTAAGACAATGGTTGCTCTAGATTCTTTCACTAGTGGAACGCGAGGCTTTAATGACGGTGGTTTAATCACGGTTTAAACAGACACCGTGATTAATAGGAAGGCCGGAATTTATTAGCGACGATGATTGATTAACCCGTAATCAATAATCGATCGGAGGATGGCGCGCCTTTTTTAGGAGGGACTTTAGATGACGGTTTTTAGTAAAACCGTAATCTAAAGTCCCGTGTTGACCGCGCTTTACGGTCAACGGACTTTAGATTACGGTTTTACTAAAACCGTCATCTAAAGTCCCTCCTAAAAAAGGCGCGCCAACCTCGTCAACGACGTCGTTTTGACCTGACGAAAAAAATTTCCCGTATTATTTGATTTATTCGACTCCGCGCGTAATCTAAATTACAGTTAACGACGTCGTTTTAGTAGTGGATTTTAGATTAATAAAAACTTTATATTAATGTGTTACCTATGTTTGAAACCCAACATATGGCAAATAATTATCGCGCTATTTTTTTAACTTCGTTACACTTTAGATTACATTTAACGACGTCGTTTTATCAGTGTATTTTAGATTAATAAAAACTTTATATTAGTGTTACCTATGTTTGAAACCCAACATATGCCAAATAATTATCGCGCTTTTTTTTTTAAATTTCGTTACACTTTAGATTACGGTTTCGTGAGAACCGTCATGTAAAGTGTGACTTTAGTTTACGGTTTACATGTAAACCGTAATCTAAGTCCATTTAAAACATTTTCCTACACTCTGCACACTCTACTCACAGTAACTCTTCTTCTCTTTCGCGCTATCTTCCTCACTGAAATTGCCTCCTCTCTCCCGTCACCTTGCTAACGGTCATCGCCGCCGTCGCTCCCACCACCTTTGTCAGTCCCATCGCCGCCGGTCACCACCCATCTACCATTGGTCTCACCGTCGACGTCTCTATCGCGTATTGGGTATGCGATCGCGATTGATTGTCGTTTTTTCTAACTTTGTTCATATACATGCATTTCGATTGCAAGTTCTAACCTCGTTTGTATCGAATCCTGAGAGTGTAATGGCAAATGTTCTAACCCTTGTTCATATTTTGTGCCCAGATTCACAGTTAATTGCAACCTAGTTCGTGGGCTGATTTCTACACTACTTGCCCACTTCGGTGCTTAGTTACGGTAACTTTGCAAACCAATCTGTAAACTGCTGTATTTATTTGTTCTTAGCATTAGTATTACAATTAATACATAATAGTGTAGTTTTAAAAATGCTACTACTTAAACTGCCACAGGAAAGAAAGTAAGTTCAAGTATATTACTGATTCCTGAAAATGAATGGTACAGAACTGTAGCATATCTCAGTTTCATGAATGGACAGAACTGTAACAAGTTGTTTGAGTTTTGGTCTGGATTTAAAAGCTTAATGGAATATTTAAGTAACTGGGTAAGGAGTTAGGAGAAGTATAATCAGTTGAAAGGAAAAACACAGACAGGGAAGAAAGCAAGAACACAACTCAGTTTCTGTTTTGATTTCAGTTTGGATTTCAGCTTCAGTTTCGTATCAGATCAGGTTCTGACTAATTCTGCATCTGTAACAAAGTTGCCTTGGGTTAGTTGAGTTAGAAACTTTATAACAAACCACCAAATGACAGGATCGACAGTTTAGAAAGGTTTGAGAATTCAAACACTGAACAAACAAAGAGGAGTCATACACCAGTCTCTGTCTGTCTGTTTCTTTTCTTTCAGTTTCTATTTCTGTTTGAGTTCTGTGTGAATCTGTTCAGTAGAGGCAACAGAAAGATGTTGTCGTTTTTCTGTTCTGTAAACTAAATACATCAGTGAAGATAAGTTTATGTATGTTACCATTTCTAGATGGTGCGTGCGAATTTACTTCGATAAAACTTATTTGGGAGCTAGCGTTTAGAAAAGAGACGTTAGAAATATAGGGGAGATGCTGTCGATTTTTTTCCGCGGTTTAGCTAGCATTTAACCTTGATTTTTGATGAATTCTAATGTTGTCGTTTTTCATTTATGCATCAGGACTACGACTTTATTTAGGCTTCCGACCTCAACCGTCTTAGCATCGGCTAATCGTCTACCAGAGGTAAGATTATATATACATATAATATTTGACAAACTACCAAACATAGTTATCCGCCCAAGATATACCTAATAGAGGTATATCTTCGGCAGTCCCTGTCGGGACTGTCCACGATTGTTAAATCACACACCTAGGGTGTGAATGTGCTTTTAATATGTACTTTATTGATTATTTCAGCAGTATCTCTTTATTGTTCTTCGAATGCATATATTATTGATTAATATCATAATATCGTGCATTTGAAGAACTGTAGGGAGATGCTGCCGAAATTTTCAAAAAATTACATATTAAAAACACGTTCACCGGTGGGATTTAATACTCATGGATGGATTTAGGTTGATAAGATACAAAAGTGTAAAGACTCTGCCACGGGTGACGGTATGAAATGGCTGCCTTCATATAAATAGCTAGAAGGAGATGGAACGTTCGTGGATTTACAGCGGAAATTTGGACGACAAGTTTTTAGAAGGAGTTGATAAGTTATGCACGGTGTTGGCGAACAATCTGAAACCTACAGACAAGGGATACATATTTTGTCCGTGTATCGACTGCCAAAACAATCTGAGATATCGCGGCGTTGAAACAATTAAGGAACATCTGATCCGCCGCGGTTTTACAAAAGATTTCCAAGACATAATCCGATGGCATGGTCAGAGTGCGTTCGATGTTATTAAGCCTGACGAAGGGGATAATGGTCAGGCAAACACAGAAACAGAACTTGGAGATGATACAGTTGCTGGTGATCCAGAAGACGTTACAGCGAACGTTGTGCCAGATTTCTGGGATGATGACATTGAGACTATGCTTGAAGATGTGGAACGACATTACTCTAACACGCCAGACAAGCATGAAAATTTGTTGGATTCATCCAAAACACCGTTGTACCCCGGGTGTGACCCTACAAAGTTAAGCAAGTTGAGTGTCGTCCTCAAGCTATTCAACTTGAAAGCGAAACATGGCTGGAGCGACGTAAGTTTCACTGACCTCCTGGAACTATTGAAATACGTTCTTCCGGTGGACAACGTTTTACCAACGACTACGTACTCAGCCAAAAAAATGATGTGCCCAATGGGTATGGGGTACCAGAAAATTCATGCTTGTCCAAATGGTTGCATGCTGTTTTGGAAATCGGATGAATTTGCTGAAAGCTGTTCAGCATGTGGAGCGTCACGGTATAAGAAACAACAACTCACATCAGCGGTAGTAAGAAGGTTCACCAGCTAAGGTATTGTGGTACCTGCCCATCATTCCAAGGTTCAGACGTTTGTTCTCCATTGAGAAAGACGCAGAGAATCTTCGGTGGCATTCAGTTCACAGGAAAAAGGATGGCAGATTGAGACATCCCGCTGATGCACCACAGTGGAGAAACATAGACGTAAAATTTCCTGAGTTTGGTAACGAACCGAGAAACCTAAGGCTAGGCTTGTGCACGGATGGGATGAACCCTTACGGTACTTTGAGTAGCATACACAGTACCTGGCCTGTGCTTTTGGTTATTTACAATCTACCGCCGTGGTTATGCATGAAACCAAGACACATCTTGTTGTCTTTGTTAATATCTGGTCCAAAGCAACCGGGCAACAAAATTGACGTATTCCTACAACCTTTGATAGAGGATCTACAACTCTTGTGGAATGAAGGGGCTACGGTTTACGACTCATTCAGTAAAGAGGACTTCAATTTGCGTGCTATGTTGTACTGCACAATCAATGATTTCCCCGCCTATGGTAATCTTTCAGGCTATTCAATCAAGGGGGCGTTGGCGTGTCCGATTTGTGGTGAAAACACTTGTAGCATTCGCTTGAAACATAGTGGGAAAACCGTGTATATGGGCCACCGAAAAATGCTTCCAAAAGGACATAAGTATCGAAAGATGGCGAAAGAGTTCGATGGGAAAACTGATCACAGCATGTTGCGCCAGCCTTTGACAGGTACAGAGATTTACAAAAAGTTGGATAATATTGTGAACAACTTCGGGCCGCCAACCAAAAGTGGTGAAAAAAGTGTCTGGAAAAAGAAATCAATATTTTGGGAACTACAGTACTGGCAGCATCTGGAGGTTAGACATTGTATCGATGGGATGCATGTCGAGAAGAACGTGGGTGAAAGTTTCACTAGCACCCTTTTGAACATAAAAGGAAAGACAAAGGATCATTTGAAAGGAAGAAAAGATTTAATTGAGTTGGGCATACGCACAGAGCTTGGCCCGCAAGAACGTGGAAAACGCACATTCTTGCCTCCTGCCTGTCACACTCTGTCTAAAGAAGAGAAACATAGTCTATGCAGTACCCTTTACAACATCAAGGTGCCATCAGGTTACTCCTCAAACATAAGAAACCTAGTGTCCATGACAGATTTCAAATTAGTAGGAATGAAATCTCACGATTATCATGTCCTACTTCAAGAATTTTTGCCAATTGCACTACGTGGGATCTTGCCGGATGCTGTCAGACACACAATCACAAACGTCAGTGTCTTCCTCAAATCCATTTCGTCTAAGGTTCTTGATGTGGACACTCTGTCTAAATTACAAAAGGATCTTATTGTGACAATGTGCCAGCTGGAGATGTATTTTCCTCCATCGTTCTTCGACATAATGATACATCTCCTCGTGCATCTTGTAAGAGAGATTCTGATGTGTGGTCCTTTGTACCTTCGCTACATGTATCCGTTCGAAAGGTACATGGGTGTCCTGAAGAAGAAAATGAAGAACCGTCGTCACCCAGAGGGTAGTATTATAGAGGGCACTATCACAGAGGAAGTTGTAGACTTCTGCACCAATTACCTAGAAGGTGTCGATACCATTGGACTTCCACGTTCTAGACACGAGGGCAGATTGAAGGGTGTTGGCACGGTTGGAAGGAAACTGAAAAGAATTGACATAGACACTCTTAACAAAGCTCATTTAGTTGTGCTAAGTCATTTTGAAGATGTTGAACCATACTTTGATGAACACTTGTGTGTTTTAAGAGCACAATATCCAAACATGAGTGACGTCAGACTACAAAATGAGCAGAATAGGACATTTGTCCGATGGTTCAATGAGAGAGTGTTGTCCGATCAGTCCACGAATGTGCCTGAACTGATTAAAGTAGTTGCATTTGGACCAAATCTGGATGTAATTTCTTATGAGGGGTACGATGTCAATGGATTCACCTTTTTCACAGAACGTCAGGATCAGAAGTCAACGAATCAAAACAGTGGTGTAGAGCTTGAAGCTTATCAAAACTTATATGACGTCGGTGTCGTGGGTCATAGTCCTGTCTCAGTACACAATCATATTTCAGTGTTATACAAGACATCTGGGTATTGGACTACAACAGCTACGAAATGTGTGTTTTCCGCTGTAATGGGTTAACAACATTCATGGCTACCGTGAGGAGGAGCATGGTATGAAACTGGTTGATCTATCTAGAGCTACTCCCACGGTTGAGCCATTCGTTGTTGGGACAAAGGTTAAGCAGATATTTTATGTAACTGATCCCTGTAATCCTAGATGGTCTGTTGTGCTTAAAGGGAGAAGAGGAATAGTTGGTGTGGATGGTGTGGTTGATGAGGATGAGTATGATGCAGAAGATGAACCTCCAACTGTTCCTATTTCATTGGAAGAGGCTGAGGTCACAGGTCATCGTGAGTATATACGATCAGACCATAACGAGGGAATGTGGGTTGAGAGATAATGGTGTATGTAAGTTATTACTATAAAAATTTATATGAAATTACCACTCTTTTATTTATTGCTTGTTTATGACCATTATGAAATGCTTAATTTAATTCAAATTGTATTTCAATCCTTGCAGGATGGCTGATCAGGACATGGCTGATGCAGAGTTCGATTTATTTTGTCGTGAGGATGAGGAAAATGAGCAGCGAATGGTACCGGTCCCATCTACATCTGCCGCTGCTGCTGTTGCCCCATCCACATCTGCCGCTGCTACTGTTGGCCCTTCCATGAGTGCACCTTCTACGAGTGCTACTCAGAGACCCAGAGGTAGAGGTCCGACCCGTGGGTTGAAACTGCAGAAAGAGGATCAGATTAGTCTTCTGTGGGACCAGTATGGGAGGTATGGTGGGGGCAGCAGGTCAGAGTTCGGTAGTATGCTAGGGACTCTGGCCAGATCACATTGCTGCATCAACCACACATGGAAACAAGTCCCGCAAGAAGTAAAGGAGACCATCTGGAAGAAGGTGCAAGAACGGTACAAGATCCCAGAAGAAGTGAAGAAGACCGTTCTTTCTTTGGTGTCCGGTAAAGCTAAATCATTCCGCCACTATTTGGTTGAGCATTGGATCAACAGGGTGCCCCCACGTGAGCCTCCGCCGTATGTTGTGTACAACGGCATGATCACTGAAGAGGAGTGGAAGGAGTTCGTTGAGCGGCACGCCACCCCCGAGTTCAGGGTATGTTTGTGTGTACTCTTTTCTTAATTAATGCTCATAATGCTTTATCCCTGATTTTCTAATTAATTTCTTGTTGTACTTTCTTAACAGCAAGTACAAGAACAAGCACGGCAAAACCGTGAAGCTAATCTCTACCCCCACACCATGGGACGAAGGGGATATGTGGGCAGCCTCGAGGGATGGAAAGAAGCTGGTTTGCTAACACGGAGGAACGAGGATGGAAGTGAATGCCCGATCGAGGATGTCTCTGAGGCGAGGAGGGTGCAGATGTACATACTGGGACGCCAGAAAACGACCAGCGAAGGTCAGAGGATCTTTCCTAATGCTGCGATGGAAACAACTGGCTAACCAAATTGTAAGTATTTGAAAGTAGCTGTTAAATAATTTACTTATATACTCAAGTGTTTGTTGATCTTAAATTTAGTGTTAACTTCTTTGAAAATTGGACAGTACGAAGCGGCACAGAGAGGAGAAGTAGACTTACACGCTCCTCCTTCTCAAGACGACGCGCTCAATCAAATGCTTGGGAAGAAGGATCACCCGGGGCGTGTTAGAGGATTTGGGGGAGAAGTACGTCAAAGAACGTATTCCCGCCATCTGCTAGGAAGGGTCAGATGAGTGCTGCTGAAGTCGAGGCGATGGTAGAGCGTAAGTTCGCTGCTGAGCGCCAAGCTAATGACAAGAAACAGGCTGCTGAGAGCCGGGCTATCGAGGAGAGGCTGCAGGAAGCGTTGAATGCGATTGCACATGCGACTACTCAGCAGCAGCAGCTAGATCCTCCTCGACTATCTTCCTCGTCTAGTTGTGCTCCGGCCGCTGACCCGTACCCGTTTGCCAACATCCAGGTTAACTTTGTTTAACTATTTTTCTCCTAAAATAAAGTTATTTAAATAGTATTAGATTGGACTCACTTATTTATTTCACGTATTATCTCTGTTTATTAAAGGAGCAAAAAAAATGTCGTCTCCAAATACCATTAGACGGGCACCCTGTAGATGCGGCCTACGGGACGGTGTTGCCGTCAGGTCCACTCACGCTCATCAGTTTCGTACGTCTACCCCCATTCTACGCGCGTGTGACCTTGGACCTGATAGTTGATGGATTTGAGCATGCATACCTTCCGATGGCGTTTGACAACAAATGCACGCTGATCGAAGCGAAGGGAGACATATTGCCTTGGCCAGCATGTTATATTGTTGTCACCGATGAGGTAAGACTGTTTGACAACCATTTAGTATCTAATAAATGCATTATTTAGTATTAAGTATCTAATCTAATCTATTATAGATCCCTGAGTTCCTCGCCGCGTAACCCGGCCCAGACTAGAAGAGACCAGCGCGCCGGCGAATCCTGAGATCCCTGAGCTTCCTCGCCGCGTATCCCGGCCCAGAGAAGAAGAGATCTGCGCGCCGGTGAATCCTGTCAGAAGTACAAGGGTATGTTCTAGATAATTGTTTAATGTTACTATAATAATCAATTAGTAATTATCTTTACATTGATGCTTTACTGTTTGTGTGTGAAGGGTAAGAATCCAGTGAGTCGGGGTGCGAAAGGTAAGAATCCAGCGCCCGTCCGGGGTCGCACCAGGACTTCTGAGGCGCCTAAAAATAAGCTCACACTGCCACAAAAACTTGTTAATGTTTTGGGGCCAAGCAGATGAATCTCTACGACAAGATCATGTTGAAGTCATCTCAAACTAACAACTTCATGATGACGCTTCCAAAGTCGATGTTTCACTACGAAGAAGATATGATGACGGCAATCAACTTTGAGGACATCAGAGAGATGATGTGTGGAGATTATCTGAACATTAACATTATTCAAGCTTATCTAAAGTAAGTGTTCTTTCCTCATACTGTAAAAACATATAGAATAAGTATCTATGAAGTTGCATTGGCTAACTTTTTATAGTACATGTGATATAATAGATGTCTGCTTGAGAGATGTGCTGAGAAGGACATGACCTCCATTACTGCGGTGTGCCCGGAGCGTTTATCGTACGACTCAGTCACTAGGGACCCGGGGAGGTTTTGTGAATACATGATTCATTGCTTCAATGTTGTTGATCAACAGAATAAATTATTCATTCTAATGCCGTATCACCAAACGTGAGTTCTAATATAAAATTACATACTAATTAGCTAACTTTTTTACCTTCATTTCTCATTTCATTTTGTATTTGACATTGTAGCCACCACTGGGCTTTGTTTATATTCTGCGCTGCCACCGCTACTCTGCTCGTTCTAGATCCACTAGGGCAGTGGACAGAATTCAACACTGAAGACTTAATCAAAGAGTAAGTTTTTATTATTATTTAATTGTTTGTAAGTTTTTTGAACCAAAATTAATGTACTTGTTCATTTTGCTAAACGCTTTTGTTAATATATGTAACAGTTGTTACAAAAAAACCCCTCAGGGAGAGTTTGGTGATTTGACCGTCAATTACATCAAGGTTTGGTAATTCATGTATTTCATTCGTGCTGCTATTATCTTTGTACAATTTTTTACATTTGTGAATTTTGGTGATTTAGTGCCCTACCCAAAAGGATTCTAAGAGTTGCGGGTACTACGTGATGCGGTATATGTACGAGTTCTGCGGGTACTTCCGAAGTTTTCAGAATGATATTGACAAGGTAATACGAACGCTGTCTTGTATTTAATTCTTTCGGCAGATTTTTTGTGTCTTTATCTTAATCTCATTATGTTCCATTCCTTTTCTTGTTGCAGATTAAAGAGCATTATGCCAGATTCAAGACTTATGTCCTGCCGACTTGTTGCATGTCAGAGAGAGCATGGCAGCCATGTTTATGAGAATGGAGTGGTAGACTAGCTAGCTCTGATGCTGTAACATATATTTTTTGTTAGTTGCTGCTCTGATTCTGTTAGTTGCTGCTGCAACAGATTATATTGTGTAACAAATTATATTTTTTTGTTAGTTGCTCTGATTCTGTTTGTAATGAATTATGCTAGCTGCTGCTGTAACAGATTCTAGCTGTTGTATTGAATGTTTCTGTTGCAATTGTGCGCAGAAATGAATTTGCAATTGTTATCTCTGTTGCAATTGTGTAACAGATTGAATATGTTACAGATTTTCGATCTGGTGCTTTATTAGATGTTATCTCTGTTGCAATTGTGCGCAGAGAATGAATTTGTGTTGTTGGTATTTGATTCAGGGGGTTCAATTGTGCAGTTTCTGCCCTCTGTTGCTTATCTGTTACAATTCTGTCTCTGTTGCAATTGTGTAGATTTGTAAAAAAAAATAAAAAAAAATTACACTTTAGATTACGGTTCTAACAATAACCGTAATCTAAAGTCCTTTGGGCGCGCGCGCCAAAAGACTTTAGATGACGGTTATTGCCAAAACCATCATCTAAAGTGTCGACTTTACATTACGGTTTTACAAAAACCGTATGTAAAGTCAATGACACGCGGGCCGGAAAAGGGACTTTAATTACGGTTTTAAACCGTAATTAAAAAATGCCATCTTTATTGATGCCCGCGTAGATTACGGTCCAGAACCGTAATTATACACGGTTTTGGACCGTAATTAATGGGTCGCGTTCCACCAGTGTTTGTTTTAACTCTAGTTTCTTTATGTTTGTTCCCACACACTCCTCTCTCTTTATATCTATGATATAAAAGGGAAAATATACTATTGTGGGAGTAATTATAAGGAGAAACCAACTAATGAGTTGGTGTAATACGTAACATGCCATTACATGAATTAAGAGCACAAATAACATGAGGGAATTATAGAACATATTTTAACTAGTCACAGTGAACAGTATACCAATCACTCAGGAACACAAAGAAATGTATCTTAGGACAAGGTAATCAAATTGGTTACAATCTAACACATGAATAAGTCCTAATATACAACTTATGAACCAGTAATATTATAAGGCACCAAATGACAAACATACCCCTCCTAAATATCTAATGTGGCAGGTTTTTGAGAGGGAAAAAGGGGCTTCAAAAGAAAATCCCTCTTAGGAAAGAAGCTTCCTAAGTCATAAAAATTCTTCTACATGTGGAAGCCCAACTCACACACTCGTATACACTCCCCCATACTCTCTCATTTCTCCCTATGCTGCCAAGCCATCCCTCCTCCCTTGGTTGAGTTCTTCTTCATCTTCTTCCTCTAGATCCTTTGTTGCTCCCATGGAAGATCATAAAAGTTAGACAACTAAACACTTGCTTTTCCTCTTAAATCTTCCTCATTTTTTCAAACACCACTTTTATTCCTCATATTACCAAAAATCTAGAGCTTTTTGAAGGCCAAAATTTTGGAGAATTTTGAAGGGCAAAAATTTGGAATGAATCATGGGAAAGTTTAGCTAAAGTTCAGCCAAGTTAAGGTAAGAAAAGTGTCTTAAATCCTAGTTCTTCTCCTTTGATTTAAAGATCCATAAATCCCTCTAATATATACCTATTTTTCGTCACTCTTTCCACACAAAACTTGAGGTTCATCCACTCCTCTTGTTGGCCAAAAGTTCAAGGAAAAACAACTCAAGGACAAGGTAGTCTTCAACCAAGAAGGTAAGCTCTAAAACTAGGGTTATTCATGCTTAAACTTACTTATATTCTTAAATATGTACAAGATATAACTCTTGAATATATTCTTAGTGTGGCCAAAAATTTGAGGGAAATTCCCTCTTGAAAGCTCCAAAGGTAAATCCCATTCCTTAAGGTTCATTTTTGTGCTTTAAAGCCTTAGCTATTCCTTGGATTGTGTTAAGAAGTCTAATGGCCCTAAATTTTATCTTATTCTTCTCCTTATTATGGCTGAAAATGGAGCTTAATAAACCCTTGGTGATGGCCGAAAATACAAAGATAAACAAGGTAGAAAAATCAACCTTAAGCAAGGGTAAGTTTTTGATCTAAAGCCTTAGTGCTTAAAACACTCATTTGATCTTAAAATTTGTACAAAAAATATGATCTCCCCTCATTAATAATGTTAGGGGTCTAAAATTACAATGAGAAAAGTCTACTTTGGAGCATTAAGGGTATGTTTCAACCTTAAGGCTTATTTTAGTGTTTTAAGTTGTTTAAGTTGGGTAAATGGCTATGGCTGAAATGAAGGGCTTAAAATGGGTTAAAATGACCTAAGAATGAACCTAAACCTATACTAACTTGTATAGCATTTTGTATAGATGATTCATGGGCTAAAAGTGTCATTTATAATAAGTTTAAGTGATTTTATGTAAATTATAAACCTTGGGCAGTAAGGAAATTAATTTGGCCAAATATAAATGTTGTATTATGTCTATTTTATGATTATTGTAATTTTATTTTATGGTTTATATTATGACCAAGATTTTAGTCTAAGTTTATTAGCATTTTGGTGTTTTAAGGTTTCCAAAAGTTAAGGGCTTTATGGTATTGTATTAGGTGTATAAGTCTGTTATTAAGGTGCTGTTTGGTTGCTTAAAAACACTTCAAAAAGTTTATGGAAGAATACCTATGAAATTAGAAAGTGTTTGGTTGTGGTTTTAAGGCAAATTTGGGTTTAAAAGTGATTTAGAGTTAACTGGATGCTTTAGTGTTGATATGTTTAAAGGATGGGTTGGATAATGCAAATAAATTGAAGTTAGCAGTGTTAGATGAAAACATAGCTAAATTTAGAGTTTGATTTGGGTTAGAAATGAAAATACACGTTTAAGTAAGATTTGGAAGTAATTTGTAAAGTTTGGGAATGTTGTGGGCCCAAACTATAATTCTGGGAAAATTAGGTGTATTCAGTGTAATACGGTCAAACCTAGATGTAGTTAGGGTGTTGGACAAGTTGGAGAGAGAAAATATTGAAAATTGGACTTAAAAAGAGTTTGTGGAGAATTTGGAAAGTTATGGGGGTTAATTCATAATTTTTGAAAATTACGGGTCATGGAAGGATATACGGTCAAACCTAAAAGAAAAATTGGGGGTGTGACCAAGTAAGAGAAAGAAATATTAAGATTTGAACTAAGGAAAGATTAGTGGTGAATTGTAAGTATATGAAAAGATGTAGGGTCAATTCATAAATGTGAGAAAGTTTAGGGTGAAAATCGGAATAGGCCAGTAGTAGTCTATTCGGTAATTATAAAGGATTTGGGGTTGAAACCTTGGAATTTCTTTGATAAAATGAGGAGATTTTAATATATGTGTAATTTGGAGGTGATTTGTAAAGTTGGAAATATTTTGGTAGAGAAAATGTAATATTAAATGACTTTGGGGTATAGCTGAAAATTATAAGGATTAAGAGTAAGTTAGGTATAATGTTAAGAATCATATTATATAACATTCAGCATAAGTCTTAATGTTAGTGTATTAAGTTTGGAGTAAATTAAGGAGTTTGGTGATTCACATTAAATAATGAATATTTGAGATATTGTGGGAATTATATAATAAGATTGAGAATTAAATTATGGAAGAGAATGGTTAAGGAGCTAACCTATGTCATTAAGGCAATACAGAAAGTTATATATAAACCATTACGCACATGGTTAGAGATGTGGAGTAATTAAAAGGTAATTAACTTAGAATATTCATAAGGTCGTGACAAGTGTAACTTCATTGACCTTGACTAAGTTGACCAAGTCAATAGGTGGACCATATTGCTTTAACCACACCAAGTTGATAAAAAAGAGTCAAGTTGACCAACTCATTAAATTAAAAGAGAACTTGAAAGCCTAAGGGCATTAACACCTAACATTAAATTACATTAATACCATAAAGTAATATAATCTATATGAGTGTGTATATATACATATATATATACCCATGATTAAAAGAGGATAAATAAAGTAAAGGTTAAATCCTAAGGTTGTAGAATTATACAATTGTGTTAGTTACTAACATCATTAGAGGATTTAATAGCTAATCCCGCACTTGAATATTTGAATTAAAAACCTGAATAACAATGAGTGGCGAACACCGGGGTTAGGTACAAGGGATTAGCGTTTGTCAGAAATACCAAAATGGTTTGATGTTTTATTGAGTATTAATACTTAGCTTCATATTCCAGAGCTGAGTAACAAGAGGACGGGCGCGGAATAAGATGTTTGCTTCTCTATCGTCGGTGCACGGTATGTTGTTGTGTGATTCGATTGTTCCCGAGGGTTTCCTTGGGTTCAGAGATGTGTGTATTGTATATCAAGATAATATGTGTGATTATTATGCTTGTGTGATTTAATTGTCGAATACCCTGCGTGATTAACTGTGCGCATTATTATTCAAACCGTGGCAAATACCGAATATAACTTGAATTAAGTTATGAGATGTGGTAAGGAAATCATTACTAAGATAGGATAATGACATACATTATATTATCCTAAGTTAACCTAAGAGATATCTTAGGTAGAGTAACGGTATTACCGTCCTCAAGTAAACGCACATTCGAACATGAGAATATCCTAGATAAATTCTAGGCATACACTAAGACCTAAAAGGCTGGTATACACTTGGGAAATTATTCACTATAAAAGCTAGAGTTGAACCTTAGGCAAGGAGATTAAGAGAACTTAATCATATGGTGAAAGGTTGGTTATTGTGGGAAATCCAAGAGGTTCTTGGTTGTGCATTGTGATCACAAATGAGAGGATGGCTGTTATAGGTCCACTCGATATATTATATTCCAACGGATCAGATTGATCGATGGACGGATGCACTACCGCTGGTTTCGGCTTCGGCCTTTGGTAAACCGCCATCTAATATGGATAAGAAGGAATCAGATGCACTACCATTGGTGTTGGCTACTGCCTTTAGTGACCCACCATCGAATAGGGGTAAGTAATTGATTGGAGACATGTGGTCTTCTAACACGACGACTGTCAAGGATTAAGATAAGAAGAATATGGAAGAGTTAACATCAGTTAAACGTTAGTACGAGACTTCAAGTAACTCTTGCAAGTTGGATAACGAACCAAGGGCCTTGATGGGCGGATAACAAGAACAATCTAAAATAAAACAACCCTCGTATTGTTATTATATGAACTTACTTATTGTATTGATTATACGGATGAGATATATATGGAATTATGTATATGAATGATGGATGAATTGTTGGTCATTTAAGTATTTCTTTTATAGTTTTGTTATAAAAATGGTATAGCATGAAAATGGAACCGCATGTTAACTCGACCAAATAACTCAAGGGGTCTGAGGGCGCATGACGGTTGCATAATAACATACTCAGCAGGGGCTGATTCCATACAAACAAACAATATTACAGGTCCGTAGCTGCAGAAGATCGACACTGGAGCGCAGGTTTTTGGGTAGTTAGTTGTACATTACCATTATACTTTTGGATTATGATTTTGGATATATTGTTGATGCATTTGGAAATGATACAGTTTAATTGCTCAAGTATTTTGGTTAAGGTAGTATTTTTAATTAAACTATCTCTTGGTAATTATAGCATTTGTTGGATTGTATATGTAATTTGGATGCTTCATTACTCACAAACGTGAGTAATGGCGGTAACACCCGGTGTTAATGCGATTGTATTTATTTCCGCTGTGATTGGTTTATTTAATTATGCTAAGTATGGTGGTTAAGATGGGATTACGAGTTAGAGGTGTTACATCTGGGCAATAGAGGCTCGCATCCTAGTTTCAAAGCTTCATCCTCAATGAGTCCATTTGCTTCCTGCACACCTACAAGTTAGCATAAGGGTGTATTACAGAGAGACACCGAGTCACACAACGCAGGTACAAAAAGGGTTACTTCTTTTATGATTGAGATACAAGGCCCGAAGGCTTACATTTACATCGATATGTACAAGTACATTATGGTGTCAAGCTGGTTGTCCTTGTCCTTACAAAATTTAGATGTAACAAACCTCCCCCACCTAAGTCTTTGTTGTCCTCGGCAAATATTCTAAGTACATTTGTATCTCATCTTTGAACTGGCATAAGTTACCCTCTCGCTCCCATGTCGCATCTTCCTTGGTGTCTCCCTTCCAATGGATCAGGAAGTTTGTTCACTGGTTGACTTTCTAACCTTCTCACCGATGAGCCAACACTTCTTGGATTCTTTTTTTATATTGAACTGATATAGTCGACGGGGCCCTGGCTATACTCTCGTGTAAGTTTTGTTCATCTTTTGTTAAGGCTTCAAGAAACTCACATGGAAGGTCGGGTGAATCCTTAACCTTTCCAAAAGTTCAAGGAGATATGCGGCATTGCCGATTCATTGAACAACTTCAAAGGTCCCATCAAAACGTTGGACAAGTCCCTTGCAAAGGTCATCTATTCTTTTTCAAGATTTACGGAGTAAGCTTAAGCATAACACAATCTCCGACTTTAAACTCCAATGACTTTCGTCTACCATCTGCATTCTTCTTCATTTAGTTAGAGGCGAGTTCTAAATTCTCCTTTGCCATCCTAAATAATTCTTGTTGGTCACGAACATATTCATAGGCACCTAGACACTGCTGTGTTGATCAAGCTTTGTGAAATACGAGGCCCTAGACAAATGATCGAATAGGTTATTAGGTCTTAGAATGGGGTACTTATTCTTTACAATGACCTTGATCAAAGCTCTTTAATCAACACAAAGTCAATGAAGAAGAAGAAGAAGAAGAAGAAGAAGAACTCTCTAATGGTTGTTTGAACTCTTGTATACCTTGGCTTTACTCTCTAATGGTTGTTTGAACTCTTGTATACCTTGGCTTTACTCTCTAATGGTTGTTTGAACTCTTGTATACCTTGGGATGAGGTTTCTCCCCAAAATCCTCAAATTGATTTTGTAAACCTAACTCATCTTTGTAGTTGCTTTCTCCTCTCATCAATGCATAATTAATGCTTTAGATTTGATCTCCTATTGCATTTATTGTGATTCCTTGCAAAATTATGTTGTGAGCTTGGGATTAGACAAATTGGGGATGAACCCTAACATTCATTTCTTTAAATTAGGGAGTGAAACATTAGGGCTATTGTTAGGAGCTTGAAATTAATGCTATCAGTGACTCTAGCCTTTCTTGAATTAGGAGGTATTATTAATTAGGTAAGATTTAATTAGTCCAAGATTTGAAGAATCTTTACCTTAGCTCTAATAGACAACTTAGTGAGGTAGAAATGATAGCTTATTCGAGTAATTTAGGAGATTCCCACTATCCTAACGTATACACCTATCTTAGATTAGTTAGTTTAACTTTATTGTTTTTCTTCAATTTCTGATATCTACCAAAAACCCAAAAATCCCCAATTTACATTTATGCGCTTTTGTTTATATTCTTGCACAAACACTAAACTTATAATTGATTATGTAACACCCCATCCAACATTAACATGCTTACAACAAACTGCAGCGGAAAGAACAACCTCATCACATTACTTAACTTGTTGGTGTTACACGCCGTTAGCCACCCACGTGGCTAACAAGGCTAATACATACACAATGTACCGGTCTGATGGGCTAAATTCCCGAGCGACTACACAATACTATCCCTTTCCATTAACAACAACAACACGTACACCTTCCAACTATACCGAGTATTAATAAACTGATGCCGACAACAATTTTGGTCTTACTACACCTACTGTATATATACACTTAAATGTTTACCCATGTACAACGACTACCCGTCCTACTCTCGAACGGCTTCCAGCACTTCGTACCTGAAATAGAAAAGAAGAGAAAGGGGTGGCCCCAAGGGGCTCAGCACCTTTGCTGGTATGGTAATCCCGCAGCCCACATGCTATCGGGCCACGCACAACTAATTGTCGTCTTAACATGCGGTTGATTATATTTAAATCATGCATGTAACAATAAACACACATCACATAACATTTCGCCTCAATGGGCTCAACAACGGATAATATATCCTTACTTAATGAGTCACTCATTGTATACATCATCCCTAGAGTGCTCCTCCTCTGATGGAGCTACTTCCTTAATAGACGACACATACCCTTAATTCGGGTTACCCTTAACGCCTCTTATCACAACTGGGAATCATATCCATGATCCACACCCTTCACATTTTACAACATATACATACACTACATAACTACACTTAACAACACTTTGCACGTTTCCCCGTGACACATAACACCGCAATAGATATTGCATCACAACAAAGATACATAACAGAACGGTAATGGTTCCTCTCAGGAACCGACCCAAACATTACCAATACCTGGTGAGACCTAGAGAATGTTGCCGTTCATGATAAGCTCCGTTACATAACTCGTTACCGTCTCGTTAAATGAACGGTTAACTTAACACAAGGTGTCTCGGATATAGTGATCCAAGCACACCGAAACAACATAACAATAGTATGCCCCTGTGGCCCGACGTGAGTCAGTAATAGCCTTGGTTAAGCTAAAGGGAAGGTTGGGAACCAAATTGGAAACAACCATAACATACAGAGAGGATCGAACCTGCTATGACAACGACCCCCATACTCACACGCGTGGCCGGAACAGACCGGACTCCTCACTCCCCCGTTAGCACTTATTAGAAGTTCAACTTTGAACTTTATTAACAATCACAAACATTGGGTTAAGTCTTATTAGACATACACAAGGGAAGAGAGAGTCATACATTCACATACAAACATCACACACAAACATCACATAACCATTCACGCATAGCCGTGGTTAGAACGTTCCTTAAGTCGGAAACGTTGTTACCGGATACCGTTCTCCTACGTTTACCTAATAGTGGTTAACTAGCCCTTCAAGCGCATTCGAGGTTACCGGTATCGGCACGAAAACATACAATAACAATAACGACTGTAAACTCGTTTCATGATTTATCTCATAACGTGGCAAACTACATAAAAACACATTGGCATACAAGCCGGTGTAATCCGGTAGGACACAGGTTGCAAGAAAACCATACCTGTCACCGGAGTCCACTTACCATGTCCACTTATGTTCCTCGAGCAATTCTCGAACAACTGTTAACATCACATGTGTTTTTATTAACATTGGGGTAACATGTTTGTTTAAAGTCTAACGCTATAACTTTTCCCCCCGTTAACTTGGTTTAAATAACTTTACTTTTAACTTGTTTTACTTTCACATTTTTACAACAACCTTCACCCACTTAATCACCATTAAAACTCACTTATCATGTCCTTAACACCTTATAACATCATTACCTACCAATCCCCATCATCACATATCATTTCATAACCTTAAACCATGTTCTTGGTCCGATCGACCCACCGTCCGACCCACCTTCTGGGTCGGTCCATTACAGAACCCTTTTACTTCCTTATAAACATGCCCGTCCGACCCACGTCCGACTCACTCGACTGGGTCGGTCCATGTGCGAACATTTTCTTCCTTTTTGAGATATGACCGTCCGACCCATGTCCGACCCAACCTTCTGGGTCGGTCCATTGCCGAACACTTACCTAACATCACTTACTCCTTGAACACCACCTTACCTAAACCTTAAACAACTTCTCCAAGACTTTTTCAATACACTCTCAAAACACACATTGAATTCCTAGAACTTCCAAGATAACACCTAAATCCCTCGCATCACTCTAAATCACCTTAATACATGTTTTCTTCTCAAGTAGACATTCAATCACCTTTAACACTTCCTAGTTCACCAAACTTCCTTAAAACACTTAGAACTTCTTACACATCTTCCCAAATTTGGCCATAGCTTCTCTCTTGTATATACTCACATCCAAACACTTAGGTTTTTACCTTATTTCATTCAAAACACCTAAAATCCATCAAACACCTTTTTATACACAAACTTCACACATTAAGCACTACATCACAATATAGTGCATAACTTAAATTGCTTGGCACTTAGGCCCTTAAATAACATGGCTCTTAGGCCCTTAATTGCATAACTTAACACTGAATTTCCCACATAAATAATGCCTTTGACCTGCAAATACATACACCAAAACATATGTTCTTTTACTAGTCTCCTTGAGAACACTTTACTAGGTCACTCCATTGGCTCCTTAGGTATTTTATCAAGCAAATCAAGCTCATTTTCCTAAGGCATTTAAACTACATTGAGATAGCTTTTTTACCTCTTTTCCTCACAAATTTCTTTCTTGTTTCCTTGTAAAACCGGTAGGGCATTTGGTCCCTTTTCAACTATTAAACATTATACAAACAATAGAATGAGTATTCAAGCATTATGCTTCTCTCTCATTGTAAACCCTAGTTACATATTGTTTTAACACATTAAGGTAATTGTTTACCTTGGAATTGGAAGAGAACTTGAATAAGTATCAAGAGAGGACTCCTCCTAGCCCTTGGAAGATTCAATGAAGCTAAACAAAAGTCACATAAAGAGCTCCTTCAATATGTATTTTCGGTTATGGCAAAACAAGGAGGAAACTTGATTTTTATTTGAGATTCCTTACCTAGAAGCCAAGGAGAGTAATAATATGTAGAAGAACAAGCTCAAGCTCCTTCAATGGTGGAACTCCATGGCACCGAAATGGTTGTCTTGAAGTTTTAAGAAGATAGAAATGAAGAGCTTGATGCAAGGAAGAGAATGGTGGTGTTTGTTTTTTGATTTGGACAAGAGAGCAAGATTTGACAAGAGTTCAAAGCTTGAGTTCTAATGGAGGTAGTGGTATTACCGAGAGAGAATGAAGAAGAGGTTGGTGGTGGTTTGGAACCGTGTGAAATGAAGGAAAGGAAGGGAGAATGAAGATAGAGACTTAGTTTTTGAAGATATTTAAGTCTTAAAGCAAATAGTAACTATGAGTCACATTTATTTACTTAACAAGTTAACATACTTGGTGACTCCTCACTACAAAAACCGGCCCCCTTTAATATAAAAGGGTATTTTAGTCTTTGTTTGTCAATTTAATTACTTAACATACATATGTTATATACTAGCTTGTAAAAATTACTATTCACAAATACAAGGCACATAGAAGTGAAATTTTTGATTTCCCCTAATATGGCCACCCAAATGTGATACTATATAGTACACATGTTAATTAAAGAGTAATGATGGACATTTAGCCATTCAAAACTCATTTACAAGACAATTTTCAAAAACGTGCTTTAAGACTCCTTAAAGCACATTTTTGTGTTTAAAACTTGTTTTCAAGCTTGTTTTTCTTTGGTAATTGATTTAATATGTTCATTAACATATTTATAGGTATAGGTATGACCATTAGGTCTTATCCACTTTATCCCAAGCTTAGAGCACATTTTGCTCATATTGACTTTAAGGTATTTATTTGTGTTTTATTTGGTTTACTATCCACCAAAGTTTCCTAAGGACTTATTTAGCCTTATTAAATCATAATTAAATGTTATCAAGTCTTGGTAGGCTCTTTGGGTCCTAACCAAGTTCACTCATAGCTTAGAGCATGTTTTTGCTCAAACTGTGTCTTAATGCTTTATTGCATTTATTATGGTTTAAATTGTTCACTGATGTTACTAAGGCACTTTTTAGCCTTTCATACCATGGTTTGCTATTTAAACCACATATCAAGGTTTGGGGGTATTTCAATCTACCCCCCTTAAAAGAACTTCGTCCTCGAAGTTCACACTTTTCACATATCATTAGATTAGAACACAGTAATCACTTGGAAATAAACTTCCTTAACCAAACACACTTTACATCACAACCTCGGACTTGATGGTCCGGGCAACACATTCACATCCACACATAACATAACATATCCAAATGATAACCTCGGACTCTATGGTCCGGGTATCTTAACAACACTTACACATACATAACAACCCCTTTGACTCACTGGTCTTGGGTAACACAACAACACATTTGGACACATAGGTCCTGGTAACATAACAGTCTTTAGACACATAGGTCTATGTAACACCACACATTTAGACTCATAGCCTTGATAGTATACACTTTAGAAATCCAAGTCAAAACAACATTCATTACACATACCACACAACATGTCAGAGCATGTATAGCAATCAAAAATATCCTTGATATACACTATGATCCCGCAGAACCCGGTCGCGATGGACACCTTCCGTCCCCGTGCCTTTGGAGTTAAACAATCACTTAAATTTAAATTTCTTTGTGAGGTTAAGTAAGAGAACTTTAATTATGTAAAGTATCCATCAACGTTTTATAAATACCAATTTAAAATCCTTTTGAAAACACACACAACTCCAAGTCCAGCTTAAGCTCTTTGCTTTTTTCTTAGCGTGGTTATTTGTGACCACTTATAGGGAGTTTCAAGAATCATCCAACCCTGATGTGATCAGCATCAGTGTTGAACTATCCTTCCACTCCAATTTGTGTTCGGCTTCCCTTGATCACATGCAAATCAAGTTCCACCTCCCACTTCATTTTCAAGCATCAAGTAAGTCACTCATTTCCAATTTTCTATCTTTTAATCATTCTAATCATGATCATACATCTCCAAAGGATAGAACTCCGTCTATCAGTTACCTCCATTCACTTTAATCCTGTTGCCTAGGGAATCTTATTCTCACTAGGTTCTATGTCGGTATCATGCCCTTTCATGCATCACTAACGTATATTATAATATATATACACATATATTTTATCAAAATACTACACACCTGGTTTTACATTTATACACTGTCGGGGCTTTTGTTCCCCGGGAGTTTATCTACTCCCCAACACTTGTACAATCACACACAACTGTTAACAACACACACACTTATCACAATGGTATTCGCATCATCTGTGCGCAGTTACCACAATTAATCCATGATGAATGTGTATGTTTACGTAACCACACACCAATCATCAAAACAATAATAAATTGTGCTATGCACAATATAAATCACATACACTACGTACACTTGTACGGTATATACACTAAGTGGTTTTGCGCTCTACCCCCCCCTTAAAAGGGATTACGCCCACGTAATCAATCACTAAACATTAGCTTAGAATGTTTGCCGTCGTGAAGTATCTTAACTTCCACGCGGTCTATTACACAATGGATTCTGATTAGAGGATCTTAACCATATTGGCGGTTTAGTTCCTAAACCAAGAATTCTCATTGGAGTTTGTTTAAACTCTAGTTGGTTTCGATTCTGGCCTGTTAGGCTTCTAGGCGTTAATAATTAGCCATTCACTCATGTTCACCATGTACATTCAACACTTGAATCACTGGCTCACCAGTTTCTGTCTGCGAAACTCTAATAACTGTAGAGCCTAATTGCTCATTTGTTATTCTTACTGTTATTGTACATCCCCAATTGTCACCTTCATCATGGTAACAATGGTTTCTCACCCGACGCACGTATCTTTTACCCTGAGCGGATTCGGTGAGTTTCACAATTTTCATTCACTTCTCCAATTGCTTACAGCGTAAACTATTATGTAATTCACAATGATTGACTTGCTTCTACCGACTTACTGTCGGTTGAGATTGAGCTACTACCTAGTGCGTAGTGTTCTCTCAGCTATTTCCAATATTTGGGGTATATTCCATACCGATATTTGGTAGTTAGTGCTACTGTAGTCACTTACTGTTAATCATGTCTTCACATCGGTTTTGTACAAGTACTCTTTTATCGGTGCGGCCTTGCATTCCTATGCATCGGCCTTTATAAACATTATTCCTCTATAATTAACATGTCTCCAATTCCTAGCTATCCCACTCGATCATTACTGCAAGTGCAAGTGCAATACCAAAACACTCAGTCATACATGTGCAGAGGCGTAACTCTCGACAGTAAATCCCTTATGCGACTCGCCATGGAATTCACACAATCTGTCCTTCACTGAGACTCTTATCTCGTAACTGGTTCGACCTACCATATTATCATTCAACAACACTTATACAACGGTCGCTTACTGCGCACTGCGCCCGTGCTCTCACTTATTGTATAACACTAACTCACATAGTATTTTACTGTCACATTAACTTCCACACATAAATTTACATTATTCATATTATGGTTCATCCCTCATTTGGATGACCACTGAATGCTCCTTGAGCATCGATCATTCGAGTCACAAGCCGGCGTTATTCAGCCAGGTGCTTCACTTAATACACATACTACTAAGCTAGTTTCTCTTTCAATAACAACATGGTCAATCCTTAACATATTTCTTGAACTTGATTCACATAACTACCGCTCCTGCGGTGTCACAATGTCGAGAGGTATCCCACTCTTAGTGCAGTGGTTCGTTTACCACTCTATTCGCTTATACAACCTAAACTTCTACCATCAATCGAATTTATATATATATCCTGCTTTTGGATTATAAGCCTTATTTGCCTTGAGCTGGGCTCATTATAGGCTGTCCACACCATGTACTTCTCTGTACAATATTACAAGGTCGTTGCATCACGTTTCCTTTCATGGGATGCCCCTTAGGTTTGTCAGTCCCGTCTCCTGACAATTTATGTCTAAACTGGTGTTAGTTTCAACCCTTGTGCTTCTGTCATGCATTTCATTCAACAATTGTTGATGTGAAACCCTTCAAGGATTGCTCCTGGGTGTTGTTAAGTTATGCCTTACATTTGGCTCACACTTTTTGGTACATTCCGTTAGCTACGCCTTTCGCGTTCTTTACTGGTTATTATCTCTTCTGTGAAGATTACATTTCCTGGTAGTGTAGGTACTTATTCTGGGAATTTATCCGTTCATTGCACATTAATGTGTCCACATTAGGCATCTGCTTGCCATGTATAGCTGGGTCACCGTTCCAGCTAACATGTTTTATCCCTAAGGATCCTTAAGACATATGTGGTGTCTTTACATAACAGTTTGTGCCCATCGCACTTCCTAACTCTTAAACATTTCCTTGAAAGGAGTTCACTAATCCTTTTAGTCCTTGCTACTTAACTGAGTTCCTTAGCTTCAACTATTTCTTGGTAATCCTTAGCTCTTGTTTGTTTTATACTGCTGACCGTAGATGAGTCGACTACTTCCCGTGTTTCGGACTCTACTCGTATACATATATGGGGTATCTTACTGATACATTGCTACTTACCCAACTAACCCATAAGTAGGTCTGTCAGGCCCACATGCTCCTATCGGAGTGCGGTCGTCCCACAACACAGTTGGTACACTTGTAGTGTCCGTCACACCGCCTAGGTGAAGTATTCTGTTGTCAACTCCCTTATATTGTCCCGTGACAATTTCATTCCCTGCTTCCCGAACTTAATCGAGGGAAAGTTTATCCATTGTTGTATCCTTGTCAACTGTCCTTGGTTTTACTGTTTGGTTTAAAAGAAGGCTGGAAAGAAGTGTTGGTTTGAAAGAAATCTGGTTTTGAAAAGAAAAGGGTTTTGAATAAATCTGGGTTTAAAAGAAATTTTCATGGTTTCACAACATCTTCTTGTCTTAGCCAGTCTAGCTTCTTGCTGACTGGTGTACTTACAATTACAAAGGTCAGGCTGTTAAGCCCTTCCATGGTATAATGTTCACACTTAACTTCGTGGTACTTTACTAAGTACTCTGTAGTGGCTATAAATTTCCCGAACAGCCCTGTTATAGCAGCACTTGCTATGGCAAGTGCGCCATGCTAATGGCTATCGGTTTAACACATACTGGTTATGGTATTGTCTTACCCATACTGTCAACAGTGGCCTTGTTGGCCCTCACTGATCTTACTGTCTTGATAATAACTTGTCTAGGGTGACTTCTCACTGTATTCACATAATAATCATTAACTAGGGTTTTCCCGTTCTGGGAGACCCCCTTTTTTTGTGTCGTATTCCCTTTATAGCCCGTTCCACGCAATTGTCGTGGTTACTGAGACTTGTCTCTTGTTGGCACTACGTTGTAGTTCCCTTGTCGGTTGGTATACCGTTGGTGTATTATTTACAACTGTGGTCCGTAGACACTTGTCTCGGGTTTCACTACTTCCACTTCTTGCCTGTTGCACGGTCGGTGCGTTGCACTGGTTACTCTCGACTGCTTGCATGTCGACCCAGGTTGCTGGAAATTCTATTCCTCCAATACACAAGATCCTTCATTCCATTGCTATGAAAGCGGTTAACATTATTCAGATGGGAACCGTCCCCGGGATTCCCAGTTTTCGGGATCTACCGTATGACAGGTTCTCCTACCTTTAAAGGTACTTAAAACAGCCAGATCGGGTATTCCCGAGTAAGATGGACTCCATCTCTCTGGCGTTGTTTCCCCAGTTAGTTATATACATGGATTGTGGAGGGTGGGATGGATAACTGTAGGTTTCCAGTATCACTGGTAGTTCCTATCTAGCCGTATCTCTCACGCTATCACTCACCCTTAACCCAAAGTACTTAATTCCTAACTCGGTACTTCCTAAGCTCGGTAATTCAGTCATCAGAGCGATACTCGCTCTGATACCACTTTTTGTAACACCCCATCCAACATTAACATGCTTACAACAAACTGCAGCGGAAGAACAACCTCATCACATTACTTAACTTGTTGGTGTTACACGCCTTAGCCACCCACTGTGGCTAACAAGGCTAATACATACACAATGTACCGGTCTGATGGGCTAAATTCCCGAGCGACTACACAATACTATCCCTTTCCATTAACACAACAACAACAACGTACACCTTCCAACTATACCAGTATTAATAAACTGATGCCGACAACAATTTCGGTTCTTACTACACCTACTGTATATATACACTTAAATGTTTACCCCATGTACAACGACTACCCGTCCTACTTCGAACGGCTTCCAGCACTTCGTACCTGAAATAGGAAAAGAAGAGAAAGGGGTGGCCCCAAGGGGCTCAGCACCTTTGCTGGTATGGTAATCCCGCAGCGCCCACATGCTATCGGGCCACGCACAACTAATTGTCGTCTTAACATGCGGTTGATTATATTTAAATCATGCATGTAACAATAAACACACATCACATAACATTTCGCCTCAATGGGCTCACAACGGATAATATATCCTTACTTAATGAGTCACTCATTGTATACATCATCCCTAGAGTGCTCCTCCTCTGATGGAGCTACTTCTTAATAGACGACACATACCCTTAATTCGGGTTACCCTTAAACGCCTCTTATCACAAACTGGGAATCATATCCATGATCCACACCCTTCACATTTTACAACATATAACATAACTACACTACATAACTACACTTAACAACACTTTGCACGTTTCCCCGTGCACACATAACACCGCAATAGATATTGCCATCACAACAGATACATAACATAACGGGAATGGTCCTCTCAGGAACCGACCCAAACATTACCAATACACTGGTGAGCCTAGAGAATGTTGCCAGTCTCATGAATAAGCTCGTTACATAACTCGTTACCGTCTCGTTAAATGAACGGTTAACTTAACACAAGGGTGTCTCGGATATAGTGATCCAAGCACACCGAAACAAACATAACAATAGTATGCCCCTGTGGCCCGACTGTAGTCAGTAATAGCCTTGGTTAAGCTAAAGGGAAGGTTGGGAACCAAATTGGAAAACAACCATAACATACAGAGAGGATCGAACCTGCTATGACAACGACCCCCATACCACACGCGTGGACGCGGAACAGACCGGACTCCTCACTCCCCCCGTTAGCACTTATTAGAAGTTCAACTTTGAACTTTATTAAACAATCACAAACATTGGGTTAAGTCTATTAGACATACAACAAGGGAAGAAAGAAGTCAATACATTCACATAACAAACATCACACACAAACATCACATACCATTCACGCATAGCCGTGGTTAGAACGTTCCTTAAGTCGGAAACTTGTTACCGGATACCGTATTACCTACGTTCTCCTACCCTAATAGTGGTTAACTAGCCCTTCAAGCGCATTCGAGGTTACCGTATCGGCACGAAAACATACAATAACAATAACGACTGTGTAAACTCGTTTCATGATTTATCTCATAACGTGGCAAACATACATAAAAAAAACACATTGGCATACAAGCCGTGGTAATCCGGTAGGACACAGGTTTGCAAGAAAAACCATACCTTCACCGGAGTCCACTTACCATGTTCCACTTATGTTCCTCGAGCAATTCTCGAACAACTGTTAACATCACATGTGTTTTTATAACATTGGGGTAACAGTGTTGTTTAAAGTCTAACGCTTATAACTTTTCCCGTTTCCCGTTCCGGCTTTGTTAGCGTTAACTTGGTTAAATAACTTTACATTTTAACTTGTTTTACTTTCACATTTTATTACAACCTTTCACCCACTTAATCACCATTAAACTCACTTATCATGTCCTTAACAACCTTATAACATCATTACCTACCAATCCCCATCATCACATATCATTTCATAACCTTAAACCATGTTCTTGGTCCGACCGACCCACCGTCCGACCCACCTTCTGGGTCGGTCCATTACAGAACCCTTTTACTTCCTTATAAACATGCCCGTCCGACCCACGTCCGACTCACTCGACTGGGTCGGTCCATGTGCGAACATTTTCTTCCTTTGAGATATGACCGTCCGACCCATGTCCGACCCAACCTTCTGGGTCGGTCCATTGCCGAACACTTACCTAACATCACTTACTCCTTGAACACCAACCTTACCTAAACCTTAAACAACTTCTCCAAGACTTTTCAATACACTCTCAAAACACACATTGAATTCCTAGAACTTCCAAGATAACACCTAAATCCTCGCATCACTCTAAATCACCTTAATACATGTTTTCTTCTCAAGTAGACATTCAATCACCTTTAACACTTCCTAGTTCACCAAAACTTCCTTAAACACTTAGAACTTCTTACACATCTTCCCAAATTTGGCCATAGCTTCTCTTGTATATACTCACATCCAAACACTTAGGTTTTTACCTTATTTCATTCAAAACACCTAAAATCCATCAAACACCTTTTTATACACAAACTTCACACATTAAGCACTACATCACAATATAGTGCATAACTTAAATTGCTTGGCACTTAGGCCCTTAAATAACATGGCTCTTAGGCCCTTAAATTGCATAACCTTAAACACTGAATTTCCCACATAATAATGCCTTTGACCTGCAAATACATACACCAAAACATATGTTCTTTTACTAGTCTCCTTGAGAACACTTTACTAGGTCACTCACCATTGGCTCCTTAGGTATTTTATCAAGCAAATCAAGCTCATTTTCCTAAGGCATTTAAACTACATTGAGATAGCTTGTTTACCTCTTTTCCTCACAAATTTCTTTCTTGTTTCCTTGTAAAACCGGTAGGGCATTTGGTCCCTTTTCAACTATTAACCATTATACAAACAATAGAATGAGTATTCAAGCATTATGCTTCTCCTCATTGTAAACCCTAGTTACACATATTGTTTTAACACATTAAGGTAATTGTTTTACCTTGGAATTGGAAGAGAACTTGAATAAGTATCAAGAGAGGACTCCTCCTAGCCCTTGGAAGATTCAATGAAGCTAAAACAAAGTCACATAAAGAGCTCCTTCAATATGTATTTTCGGTTATGGCAAAACAAGGAGGAAACTTGATTTTTTATTTGAGATTCCTTACCTAGAAGCCAAGGAGAGTAATAATATGTAGAAGAACAAGCTCAAGCTCCTTCAATGGTGGAACTCCATGGCACCGAAATGGTTGTCTTGAAGTTTTAAGAAGATAGAAATGAAGAGCTTGATGCAAGGAAGAGAATGGTGGTGTTTGTTTTTGATTTGGACAAGAGAGCAAGATTTGACAAGAGTTCAAAGCTTGAGTTCTAATGGAGGTAGTGGTATTACCGAGAGAGAATGAAGAAGAGAGGTTGGTGGTGGTGTTTGGAACCGTGGGAAATGAAGGAAAGGAAGGGAGAATGAAGATAGAACTTATTTTTGAAGATATTTAAGTCTTAAAGCAAATAGTAACTATGAGTCACATTTATTTACTTAACAAGTTAACATACTTGGTGACTCCTCACTACAAAAACCGGCCCCCTTTAATATAACAAGGGTATTTTAGTCTTTGTTTGTCAATTTAATTACTTAACATAACATATGTTATATACTAGCTTGTAAAAATTACTATTCACAAATACAAGGCACATAGAAGTGAAATTTTTGATTTCCCACTAATATGGCCACCCAAATGTGATACTATATAGTACACATGTTAATTAAAGAGTAATGATGGACATTTAGCCATTCAAAACTCATTTACAAGACAATTTTTCAAAAACGTGCTTTAAGACTCCTTAAAGCACATTTTGTGTTTTAACTTGTTTTCAAGCTTGGTTTTCTTTGGTAATTGATTTAATATGTTCATTAACATATTTATAAGGTATAGGTATGACCATTAGGTCTTATACACATTTATCCCAAGCTTAGAGCACATTTTGCTCATATTGACTTTAAGGTATTTATTTGTGTTTTATTTGGTTTACTATCCACCAAAGTTTCCTAAGGACTTATTTAGCCTTATTAAATCATAATTAAATGTTATCAAGTCTTGGTAGGCTCTTTGGGTCCTAACCAAGTTCACTCATAGCTTAGAGCATGTTTTTTGCTCAAACTGTGTCTTAATGCTTTATTGCATTTATTATGGTTTAAATTGTTCACTGATGTTACTAAGGCACTTTTTAGCCTTTACATACCATGGTTTGCTATTTAAACCACATATCAAGGTTTGGGGGTATTTCAGATTAGATAGTTACGAAGTCCCTGTGGATACAACCTTGTTGGACTACAATGACTAGGTTCACTGCCCATTAGTTCGCAAGATAGTTTCACTACTATTTTACACAACATGTACCCATGTTACAATGGCTCGGTCTCTCTCTGTTAGACGCCCTTATGCTAAAATGCAGGTGTGCAGGTAGCAGACATGCCCTTTAGGATGGAGCTTTGAAACTAGGGTGTGAGCTTCTATTGTCCACATGCCGAGAGCTTGCGGCATCAATCGAATATGTCCAGGTTAATCTTACCCTCGATGTGTGGGCTTCACGTCATTAAAGCCTTTGTGGCTCGTACAAGGATGAGTTTGATCAGGGTGGTGATAAGTGTGTTGGTGTTCACCCGACGCCCTCACGCTCCTTTTGTCGGTACTTGCATTGATTGTGTGGGTTAACCTCGTTGTTACCCGGACACCGGTGTTACTCGTACCTGGCATGTGAACTTGGGAAGGAGATGAAAGTGGTGTACATATCCCTTTTGACCTTGACGCATGATGTTTGAGGGAATTGGGATGGCCGGAGAACTACAAAATCTACTCTTATCCTTGTGTATGTGAGTGGTGTGCCCGGCATGCGGGCTATGTGCCGCATCGCCGAGGCCCTTGGTTAAATTACCCTAAGGCTTGTCAAGTTTTTTTCTTGGCGCCGTTAACGTGTGAATGTCTGTTTGCTTGTATGCATATGTTCTATGTCTTTGTGTACATGTGCGCTTTCTTGTTGCTTGAATGTTGCTAAGTGTTTTCCGCTGCGTGATTGCCTGAGTTTTTTTTCGGGAATTCATACGTTAAAATTATGGTTTCAGAGCCTAACCCATCGGTAAACTCTGTTTTATAGGCTTGTGAAGTGTTAAGCTTGTAGTAAGTCCGCGTTGCAAAATAAGTTGAGGCAGCTACTAAAAAATTAAGCTTTGCATACAGATTGCCGATCATGGGTGGACAAGGTCCGGATGCTGCAACTCTTTTGGTTTACTTGGAGGAACTAAGGGAAGTTGTGGTTTATCAAGTGGGAAGACGATAGGGTGGAGCTAGATATGTGATAGGCTGATATTTTACAGTCAAATCTCTTGTCTTTATTGTCGTTTTCCCCTGATTTAGTACTTAACTGAAGTCCATTTCTATATCTAAAAGAAACTTTTAGAAAACGAGTTATTTTGATGTTTAAATGACTTAGGATGGATATTTAGGGAATTTGACATTTTGCGTAACTCAAGTGTCTTCCAATAGCTATTGATGGATGAAGTTAACTGAATAAAGTAACTCCATATTATTTCCAATGGTTATTGATGAAAGAAGATAATTGAATAGAGAAAGTTAAAGGAAGTAGAAGGTCTTTATTAATTTAACAAAACTGAAAAAATTAAAAGAAACCATTAATGGACAAGCGAAAAGTCTTGAATTTAACTTATTAATAAGGAAGGATTTGGAAGAGAAAGGCATCCATCCTGCCAATGATCCATCCATCCACACAACATCAGTTCACTTCTATTTTAGGTTTAGTTTTTCTTTCTTTTTCTCACATTGAGAAGAACACAAGCAGTCGTGAGAGTTCTTCTCCTCCACCATCATCTTCAACCTTCAGCCAGTAAATTGCAGATCTGGATAGCGGGATAAACGGAGGAGTCTTCTTCACCAGATGATTTCTTCTTTATCTCTCTCTATTGGTTTTGTAACATGCTAGGCTATGAGGATTTACTCTATGGGATGGTTGTTTGTTACTGGAGATGATTTAGCAATGTAATTTTGCAGTTATTACATGAGATTTTATGGATTGTTTTAGATTAAAATTATTCTTTGCACTTCTCAATTAATCTCATGAATTATTTGAGTTGTTTTACGAATCTTCTTACAAACTAATCGGTGAGTAATAAGAGGGTCGAATTAATCTGAAAACTGTGGAGAATCAATTTGGATAGATTAGATTTTCCTTCAGGTGCTAATAATTCTTTACGCCTAGTCCACCTATATGTGTTTTGCTTGTTTCTGGATTAGAACTCGCATGTTTTGATAGGTGAGATTTTCCAGAAACTAGGATTTAGTGCAGAAAAGAAATTTATAGAATTAGCCAACCTAAATCTCATGAAAAACTATAGAAATTTTTAAATCTATATAGGAAAATCAACCCGAACCCAGAGTCTGCTCTTTCATATATTTTCATCACCTTTTATATTATTTGATATTTTATTCATTTGCTTTCTTTTAGGTGGTGTTTGTTTCAAGCGGGGAAACAGAATGGAATCGGGAAAGGGAATGGAGAGGAATGGAAAAGAATTCCCTTTGATTTTCCCGGTTGTTTGTTCAGCTGGGGGAAACGAAATAAATAATCGGTCAATGGCTGCCGGTCAACGAGATTAGACTTTTTCTTTACCAAGTCCCTTGATTCAATACCTGGTTACTTAATTACATTACAACTACAACCGGGATTTTCTCTAACTCGTAGGCTCTTGATTTACTAGTTTTCTAGGTTTATTTCTTAGTATTTAGTATATCAAAAATCTTGTTTGTAAAATGGCATCATTGTCGGGGATCGAACTCGGGTCCCGGGCAATGACACCATTTTGCAGACAAGAATTTTGATATAATAAAACTAAATAAATTAATCTAGAAACCAATAAATCAAACGTCTTCAGGTTACAAAAAATTAAATTAAGTAACCAAGTATCAAACCAGGGGACTTGGTAAAGGAAAGTCTAATCCTAGAAAACATGATATTAATGAGGGTTGTTCTTGTTGTTTTGTAAATTAAATTAGTGAGAAAACAAGTAAATAACAAGCAAATAAAAGTGATTAAATTAAATATGTAAGGTGGAACCCTGGGTTCAGGTTGTTTCTCCCTGGATAGATAATTCGAGATATGGATTGACGAATTCTTTAATTTCTTTCCAAGACTAAATCATAGCCACTAAAAAGCACACCTAATAGAACTTGCGAGTTCTAATCTAGATCCAAGCAAAATTCGAATAGGTGGATTACGCACAAAGAATTCTAAGCATCTAAAGGAAAACCTAGTATATATCCGATTTAATTCTCCACGAATTTTCAGATTAAAAAGACCTTCCTAATACTCACCAATCAATTTGTAAGAGGATTCACAAAGCAACTCAATTCATTTATAAGATTAATCAAATAGCACAAAGAATAACTTTTAATCCAAAACAATCCATATAATTCTCCAATTAAAACTGTAAAGTATAAAACTAAAACATATCCAGATTACAACAACCATTCCCTAGAGTTAAATCCTCTTAGCCAGACATATTCAAGAAATTGACAGAGAAAACAGATTCAGAATTCACCCTATAGAGAAGAAAGAACTCACGAATTGTTTGTCTATCTAGAACTGAAATCTGCAAGGCGAAGGTTGAACAGAGATGATGTTGGTGAAGGAGATCCCCTTGTTGCCAGGGCCTAGGGTTGGAGTAGTGTGAGAGAAGAGATGAAGAGTGTGGCACTGTATTTTGTTCATGCCTAAGTTGATTCATTATGCATCGCTTCGCTTATTTAAATAGAAAACTTAAACATAAAATACACACATCCTTGAGGCGTCCGGGTGGCAGAGCTGGACGTGACTTAGAGCGTCAGGCGAGATTCTTCAGAGTTGTGAAACGTCTGGACCACCTGTCCGGGTCAATGAGTCGGACACCTTAGCTGGACAAAAATATGTAAGGAATTCTCCGCGCTGCACTCGTGATCGTAAATATTTTTTCCTTCTGAGAGAGTCCGGATCACAAGGTTGGACATGATGTCTGGACACGTGACAGATTCAAAGGCAACATTCTGGCCCGTCCAGACTTCCGTCCGGGTCAAAGGGTCGGACAAGGACATGCGTCTGGATGAAAGGGTTGGCCGTAAGTCCGGACAAGATACAAACAACATTCAGGCGTTGAAATACCCCGAACTTAAATATAGGGATTAAAATTAATCTAATACGTATTTAAGGGCCTAATGGTACCTAATTAATACTGGTAAGGAAAATAAATCCAAAAGAATAAATAAACGCTTAAAAAGCGAAAACGCTAAATAAGCGTTAAATAACCATAGGAGGTATGAGACCTCGGTTAGAGTATTATATGGATCCCAAAGGTTTAATAACCTAAATAATATATGGGAACAACTCCCGAAGAAAACGGATCCAAATAATGAATTAAAACGCTAATAGAGCTTTAGAGCACGTTTTTTCGAGAAAACCCGAAAACATGACTTTGAGTGGTCAAACGGACCCGTAAAAATTATAAATCATTAAATAAATTTATTAAGCATTTATGGAAGCTTAATAACCAATAAAATAAAGAAACGAGAAATTCCGGAAAACGGGCCCGGTTAGTGAACAGTACCTAAACCGGTAAAATAACGAGCGTTCTCTGTAAAAGACGAAAACGCTCCAACTAGTATAACTGTAGGGGGACCGATTTTTAATAGGTAAATAAACCCCTCACACACTCACATACTAGCTAACTAATTAAAGAAGCAAAAAGCAAAAAGTGAGAAAAGTAAAAGAGTACCTTGCATACCCTCTCTCCTCTCATTTCTCTTTCTCTCTCTCTTCCCATTTCCCCCTTCCTCACCGATTTCTCTCACCCTCTCCCCATGCTGGCAATTTTGAGAGCTCCAACAACAACAATGGCAACTCCACCTTCTTCTCCATGCTCTACCTCCATTTGAGCTCCAATCACAAAAATAATTACATATTTGTAATCCCCTCATCATCCTCTACATTTCTCTCTTTTCAAAATTCGAAAAGGATGAATTTCATCTCCATGGGTTTTCCCCATTAGAAGAGAAAAGCACCATTATGGAGCTTGGAGTCTCCTCTTTCCAACAAGGTAAAAATCTACATGAAAAACTCATATTTCACCATCTCCTTTCATAACCAATTTTACCTCCTTGTAACACTCCACTTTCTCTCTCTCTTTTGAGCATAATGTCAACCTAGCAATGGTGGTGGATTCACCTTCTTGAACCAAGGGCAAAAACCCCTTCTAAAACTCTCCAATGGTAAACCCTAGAAATTTCATTTCAAACACTCCAATGAATTGCCTTGATTTAAGGGTTAGTATATTAATTGTAGTGTTTTGTGTTCATTGGGTGATGGGAATGGAGTTTGGCAACTCCATTCCCAATGTGGCCGATTTGGGCAAGAAAGGAAGAAGGAGGAGAAATGAGAAAGAAAGAAGGAATTAAAAGCTCAAGGTAAGAGCTCCTTCCTAATGTTAGTTCTAATTGCATTAGAGTAATGGGAATGGGTGAACTAATTAAGGAACCCAAAAATAATGTATTAGTAATGTCATTTTGGGAAGTTTGAGTGTTTATGAACTAGTATGTGAATTGTAGGCCTTAGAGCCAAGTATATTGTGTATGTGCATTAGTAATGTGGATTGAGGAAGTAATGGAGTATTAAGATTTTGTATATGTGCTGGTAGAACCCTTGTGGTTTGGCTAGATTAGGAATGAGTTGATGAGAAAATACATATGTGGATAAGTAAGAAATGTAGAGGAACTATGGCAAAATTTTGGTAGGAATATGTATATGTATGGATGACTTGGTGAATGGGAAACCAAGGTGTGTATTGGAGTTAGTAGAGATGTTAGTAGCTATAGAATGGTAGTAGTAGTAGTAGTAGTAGTATGAGAAGTAAGAAGTGTAAAATTTGTAGCAAAGTGTATTAATATGCATTGGAGAAGTTAGGAAAGATTAGTGTGCAAGAATTGGCAAAATGATGTTGGACTTGGGTATAGATGGTGCAATGCTTGGAAATGAATTGGCATGGTAAGGTAATGTACTTGGAATGCAAGGAATGGCATTGGTTGAGAAAGTATTGGATGGTAGTGTTGAGTTTAAAAATCTGTAGCATGAGTAAAACAAACACTGTTACAAGTGTGGAAAAGAAGTTAGGTAATTGTGTAAGTTGATTGATGGATTTAGTAATGGATTTGGTGGATGAATTAAGGTGATTTAGAATGTTTAAATAGTACTAAAACATGTTAGGATGTATGTAGGAAGATTGGGGAAGCAATGGGTGAAATTGGGAAAAAAATAAGGGCTGTAGCATGGTTCTGCTACCGTCCGACCCAGAGTCTGGATCGGACGGTGGGTCGGACGGGGCTTAAGGAACGACAGTAAACCTTTCTGGAATGGTCCGACCCAGAGCCGTGGATCGGACGTGGGTCGAACAGGCAAAAAAAAAAATCGAGGACAAAGTTACTAACTTCGTCTGACCCAGAGTCTGGGTCGGACAGTGGGTCGGACGGAGTCTGGACCACAGAACGAAACTTACTGGAACGGTCCGACCCATAGGTTGGGTCGGACGGCCCCAACTTATAAAAAAATAAATAATATAAGGGAAAATACATCGGCCATCCATGACGTTTGGTGAAATTACCAGCCCACCCACGAGGTTTCGGAAATTACTTTGCCCACTCATGTGGTTTCCACAATTTTACATCCAACAACTTTTCTAATATTTGATCAACTTAAAAGATGGTTAAATGATATCCAAATTGATGAAACTTTACATGGATGATGCTAAGGTGTTATATTTTTGTTCAATGCCAAATCCAAAGTTTTTTAAGGTCATGTATTACCTGTGGGACCCAATGAAACATGAGATTGTTCATCGGGTCCCACGGATCATATATGAGCTTAAAAAACGTTGGATTTCACGTTTTACCAAAATATAACACTTCAATATCGTCCATGTAAAGTTCATCAAATTTGGATATCATTTAACCATCTTTTAAGTGATCAAATATTAGAAAAGTTACTGGATGTAAAATTGTGGAAACCACATGGGTGGGCAAAGTAATTTTTGAAACCTCGTGGATGGGCTGTGTAATTTCGCCAAACGTCATGGGTGGGCGATGTAATTTCCCATAATATAATAATAATAATAGTAGTAACATAGTAAACATATGTATGTATATATATAGATATGTACATATATATGGGACTTAGTAATACACCATTAATGTAACACTAATGGTAAAGAAATAAGTATGTAAATAAGAGACAAGTAAGAGGATTAGTTAAGAGTGGGAAGTAAGTATAAGAACGTTGAGTTAAACCAAAGCAATGGGATAACGGGGTAAGCACGAGGAGTAGTAGCTATGAATGTATTGTAATGCTTAGAATTGATTGAACCATTTGGCATGTAGTCATTGGTTCGAGACTAAGGCTCGAGGAACAAATAAGGAACTATGGAGCAAGGGAACACCCGATAAAGTAAACCAACGGTGAAAGGTATGATTTCTTCATGCCCTGTATCCTAATCTGGTTACCCCGATTTGTGTGCTTTGATCACCTAAATAAGATAAATGCATGAATCGGACTATATTGCACTTACTCGTGCTTGTTTACATTGTTCTTGATATTTGTCTTGAACAATAGTTTGTATAATTCATGAAATATATGAATGATGATGACTTGTATTCGAATCGTGTATTGTACTTAAGTATTGTATTGTATTTTGTATAAATGAGTATTGAGCATTGTAATTGTGTATGTGGCTTGCATGAATGACTTCTGCTAATTCCTAACTACCTAACTCCTAACTTAAGTGAGTAAACTGGAATGAGTAGAAGTCCGATATAGCTTCGGCCACGCGTGAGGATGAGGAGACACAAGAGGTTGGATCCGATTCCTGACTCTTAAACTGGTCCGCGGCCCAAATCCCTTAAATGGGTAGCATCCCGGATTGGTGAGTCAAGTAAATCCCGGAGGTGGGACGGAGTAGTCCCCAGGGCCGGAGGTCCCGACGACTTAACATGAGTAAGAGTAAGAGTAAGTAAGTATGTATGAGTATGAGTATGTATGTGTATGTGTATGTATGAAGTAACGAGTAAAAGAGTAATCTCCACCCGATTAACCCGGGTGGACCAACGAAGCTAACAAGAACTGTACTTTGTGTATGTAATGGGTATGTGTATTCGGAAGAAGGTAAGTATGTATTGGATGGTTAAACTGTATTCCTTATATGTAATGAACTGTATGTATGTATGCTTGCGTAAGTGTTATTGTATTGTGTATAAGAGCATGTATGCATGTATGTTTGAATGAAAATGAACTACATGTATTCGACCAAGTGGTCGGCGTACCCTCACTAGTACGCGGGGTATGCGGTTATCATGCGCAGCGAAAGCTGACCCCCTAGGGGGAACGTTTTTAGTGTGCAGGTACCCGAAGCGGATGTGGTCAAGGTAAGAGACCGGCGGCGCACCCTTGTACTTAGAAAGTAAGTAGTTGTGAGGAATGGGTAGATGTAGACTCTTAGTGAGTATGTATGAACTTGGAAGAGATATTATAATTGTATAAGGATCCTAGTAGACTCGGTTAAGTATATGGTATTGTATGAATTATGGAGGAGCGAGTATTGAATGGAGCATTGTTGTATTTGATTGATGTATGGAGTATGTATTATAGATGTGTAGTACTCGGGATTCCGGTCCATCAGACCGATGCTGTATGTAGAAGTAGTAGCCTTGTTAGTCACGTGGGTGACTAACGGCATTGTATCACCAGCTGTATTAAGTATGTATCCGCTGCGTGTATCTGATGTGTAAGGAGATTGGACGGTAAGCATTGTATTAATAGGGGTAGGGGTGTTACAAAAAGTGGTATCAGAGCGAAGTATCGCTCTGATGACTGGAAATACCGAGTTTAGGAAATACCGAGTTAGGAATTAGAAGCTTAGGGCTAAGGGCTGAGTGTTAGCATTAGATATGCTAGTTAGGAACTACCGGTGAGTACCGGATACCTACAATACCAGTCCCGCCCGCCGCAAACCCCACTGTATAACTTGGGAAAGGACGCCAGAGAGAAGAAAAGCCTCTCATACTCGGGAAAACCCGATCTGGCAGTTGTGAAGCAATCACACGGTAGACAAGAACTGACAAATAGTAGATACCAAGAAATGGAAGACCCGGAGATGGATCCCGGTTGAACCACAATACCCGCACTTAATAGCGTGGAATAAGCACTCCAACCACTAGGGGGCTACAGCTTACAACAGCATGGGGTGACATGCTTAGCAGTCGCAGAACCTAGCTAAACAACTAGCAGCAGGAAAAGAAGCACTAATCGTGCAACGGAATGGAAAAGGGAGCAGCAACGGAACCCGAGACACAAGTCTACGGGATAGTAATACTGAATAATACCACCAACAGTATGCTAGCTGACGAAGGACATAGTCGGAAGCGGTTAACTCCCAAAACTACGACGCCATTAAGGTTGCAATACCTGGCCAATATAGCTCAGACGACTAAAAGAATAACCATGAGATATAATCCAATAGGACTACAAGAGTAGTACCTAAACAAGGAAGGCTCAGTGACCACCACAAATGTGTGGGAACGAGCCACAAGGAACGACACTAAACCAAATAGAGTGGGAATCTCCCAGTATTGGAGAAGTACCCAGATTTACGACAGCCATGTCTAGACCACCAAGAAGCTACCTAAAGGATCGAGTATACCAATTGTAGATCAATAAGATCAAAGGAAGAGTCGACAAGACTACCAAATGCAAGCGGAAACCCTACCAAGATTGGTATAGGATTACCAAAACACGCACTTGCCACGACAAGTGCAGTAAGGACAGAGATACGTAAAAAAGCTCACACACCACAGGTACATAGTAATGTACCGTGACTACAATGAAGCAACTATGGGATCATAAATCCTGAAACTGAAGGAATGGAACCTTGGAAAGGCCTAACGGCCCGACCACTGTATTTAGAACATACCAGTCAGCGAGAAGCTGGACTTGGTCAAGATTTCGAACATGGTTATGCCATGTAGGACTTCTTTAACACTGAACTGTTATTTTTCAAAACCAAGTTTTCTTTCAAAAACCACAAACTTTCTTTTAAACCTTGGATTTCAAAACCAAACTAACAAAATTACGGTGAGTATCATACATTGATACAAGAGGAGTTGACAATAGAATACTTCACCTAGGCGTGTGACGAACACTATGAGTGTACCCAATTACGGGATGTGGGACGACCGCACTCCGAAGGAGCTTGCGGGCCTGACATATAGTTGGGTAAGTGGTAACGTATCAACAAGGTACCCACGTATGTATACATGTAGTGTGCGACACACGGGAAGTAGTCAACTCCGTTCTACGGACCATGAGTGAGTTCAATCAGAACAGCTGGACACCTCAGACGATCAAGTATCAAGGAACTGGAGATGAGGAATAAGAACTAGGAAGTGCAAAAAGCACATACTAGTAAGTATAGACATTGGGTATGTCTCAAATAATCCAAAAATTACCTGACAGCTGGATGGAATACCCAGCCTAAACACAGTAAGGCGAACGCCTAACGGGAACCTAACGATGTTCAACAAACGGGGCGGAATTCCCAAGAGCAACCCCAAGATTATCACAAGTATACTCCATCATTGAAGGGGATACCAAACCTAGTCTTAAGCACTAGAAACAAGTATAAACAGTCTACCAAAGGACGGGAGACGTCATAACCCAAAAAGGGACAACTCAAGTACAATACCACAAGACGGTACAATGGACAACATATCATAAACGTTAGCCGGATGTAACGGCATAATCTAACAACACCCAGGAGCAATCCTTGAGGGTGACTGGATTAACAACAGTCAAACAAAGCGTCAAGACAAGAATACAGGAGCTGGAACGAGCACTCGGTTAAGACACCGAAGGGATTTCACTTGACAGGAAATACCCTAGTCTACAAAAGACACTGATCAGCACCAGATTGCCTAAGAGTCTCCTATGAACGGAAGCGTGATGTCACGACTTACCACGAACCCAGCAATACCTCCAACCTATGGGGTATACATGGAGTGGAGACATGTACAAGCAGCTTGCAAGGAGCATAGCTCGCAGCAATAAGGCTCAGAAGCCGTAAACCAAATACGTGATATAAACTTAAACGGTTGCAAAACCTACACCAGTTATTAGCAAGACGTACGAGAGGTATTGCCCCATACGACAAGAAATCAACAACTGGACCATCAATTCAAACCCAACTTTATGAGTGGCTTGAACTGATGGCTATCTCAATGTCACTGTCACTAGAGCACCAGTCTAGTATACAGTTGACAAGCCGTTAATTGCCTTCATGTCTTCTGTAGCAATTGTACACAGAGGCATAAGAATCAGGATAATGCCAACATTGGCCTAGTCCACATTTGGACACTACGAGAAACCCCAGGGAAGGTACCCCTCGTTAGCCAAAGACCACCAATGTGGTGAAGATGTGAACCTTAGAAAGGCTTCCATCTATTATAACGGAAAAGCTTACGCATATAGATATTGCCAAGGGGCGATGGAATAAGGAAATGAGATTTCCAAACCATTATGACTTAAGGAGTAAGCATACTCCGTATGCACCCAAGCATGTGGTGAACCATTGTATAAACACTAACATGGTAAACCTTGTCATGAGATCTATGAGTGGAAACAAGACTCTCAACAAGAACTTCATTTATCAATGAGAAAACGGGACCAGAAAACCCTTGAAGTTTCTTGGGATGTCCCGGTGATGTACATACAAGTAGAACTACACAGCTAGAGCCTATACCCAATGCTCAGCACGGAAAGACAATAATTGTCAAAACAATCAACGGGAATGCACATTGCACACCATGAATGACCAGCGCTCAAGAGAGCTTGTAACCCGATAAATTGCTTTATCCTTGGTCAACCAAGATACTTGGTAAATTGTATCACAAATGATGATAGAATGTGAGATAAGTTAACCTACACATAAAACCTAAGTGGAATAAGACATCTCCACATTGGGAAGATAATAAGATTGCCGTATGCTACGACAACCGTCATACACACAAACACAGGAAACTCCTAGTGTATTTACACCATAAGGAATGTGCCAATGACAATGTCACTAAGTAAAAAGGAACTACCACAGTAACAGAAACAGTAAAAACAATGTTGTACAATGAGTAAGAATACGGTGCGCGCAACAAGCAACCGCTATGACGGAGTAATAGATAATGACACGGAGTATAAGTATGAGAAGACAGACAGAAATATTCTTTCCTATCACATAAGTGACTTACTGCCAAGCGTTTACGCCTCTGCACTCTGTATGACTGGGTGTTTTGGCATTGCACTTGTGCAACTAATGACCTAATGGGATGGCTAGGGATATGGAGAATGTAAATTGTAGTAAACCTTTTTCACCACAAACATGGCATAAGCCAGTCAAGCATTCTTAGCAACAGACCGTGCGGCCTAAGGCCAAAGGAGCACGAAGAGTGTGAAACACACTGACAATCACAGTTGTGAATTCCAGGGAATAAAAGAGTGAAAAGGGACTTAAGAAAGTCACAAGGACCGACGCATAGAAAATGCAAGGTCATACAAGTAAAGAACACTTGTACTGAACCAGGAGAACTGGTATAATTCAGAAGCTATTGACAACAGAGGAAGTACTACAACTAAGTAGTGACTTAACCTCGCCCGACAATAAGTCGGAGGAGCTTAGCGAATGATCGTGGAGGTACAAATAGTGTATATACTAGATTGCCAGAGAGCTGGTTATAAACCTACAACTCATTAAGTTCAAACACGGTAAAAGAATACTGCATTTGTTTAGTAAACCGTATCCTCATAATAGACGGATAAAAGTGATGCATAGCACATTAAGGATAACACGAAGGGTAAGTAACCCGAGTTATCAGGGTCGGCAGCAGAAGCTAGTGGGCCCTAGCTAGGAGACAATATACCTAGTAAGTATAGCAAAATGGCTATTAATGCCTTGAAGCCTAATAGGCTAGAACTGAATTAATTATGAGTTAAATAAACTCATATAGGAATCCTCGGTGCAAAGACTAAACCATTGGTATGGTTAAGACCCTTTGACCAGAGCATATTGTATAGTATACGGTAGTGAAGCTAAACGCTTCAGTTGCCCAGACTGATTAAACCAAAGTTTAATAATAATAACATATGGTAGATTACGTGGGCGTAATCCCTTTTAAGGGGGGTAGAGCGAAAACCGCTTAATGTAAGTTTTGTGAATAAAACACATAAACCATAATGTGCATAGCACAAATGAGAGAACCAAATTGATGATTGATACTATGTTAAATAAACATAAGTATTCACCCATATTGTAATTATGGTAACTAGGCATTAGATATGCAAATACCATAGGATGAATATACCCATCTTGTAACACTAGTGTAAGAGTAATGGTAAGGAAGAGTAATGAGTAGTGGACGGAGCTCCACAAGTATTGTAGCCTTTGAGGAAGTACGAAATGAATGAGATAGTAGAGTGAGAGTAGTAGATGAGTGAAGTTATGAGTAGTGGAATCGTAAGTAAATTATTTGAAGCAAATTGAAGACAACTAAATCTTATAAGTATGGTAATCCCTAGTTAGAATAATTGAAATGATGGAGAGTAATGGAGGGAAGTAATGAAGGTTGATGAAATGAGCATTTAGGTATTGAACCATGGAGTAAAGCATTCGGGAAGTAGAGTGAGGATGATTGATGGATTGATTCCATCCTTTGGAGATGTATGAATTCGTATCACGACTAGAAAGAGTAAAAAGATAGAAAATGAAAACAACTAATTAATTGCTTGTTTGAAACTGATGTGGGAAGTCGAACTTGATCCTGATCAGATCAAGAGAAACCAAACACAAATTGGGGTGGAAAGATAGTTCGACACTGGTGCTGATCACATCAGGGTCGAACGATTCTTGAAGCTCCCCTCAAGTGGTCACAAGAATCACGCATAGGATAGAAGTAATGAATGTAACTTGGAACTTGGAGTTGGATGCTTTAGAAAGATTTCTAATTAACTGTTGGGAAGGATTTCCCTTAGACCGAGAGTAAGGATTCGGCTAAAAGCTTATACCGGAGAAGATAATAGTGTAGCAGGTTGTATTATTCCAAGGCAGCGGGACATAGAGGAGTCTGTGTCTAGATGACCTGAGTGTCTGCGGGATTGTAATGTGTATTGCATTGCTTTGGGAATAGCTTTGCACTGTATGTATGTATAAATTTTGTAATAAGGAACTGGATGGTTGATAGTAATATGGATTGGAGTAATTATGGTGCATTGGTATGAGATGGAAAGGAGAAACCGTGAGTAACGGTTTGGGAATTGTAAGGAGGAAGAAGGTATGGCTTTGGTATCGGAACGTAAGAATGAGTAAGCGTTGAAAACCTATAACCTCGAACAACTTTGAGGACAAAGTTCTTAAGGGGGTAGATTGAAATACCCCGAACTTAAATATAGGGATTAAAATTAATCTAATACGTATTTAAGGGCCTAATGGTACCTAATTAATACTGGTAAGGAAAAATAAATCCAAAAGAATAAAAAACGCTTAAAAAGCGGAAAAACGCTAAATAAGCGTTAAATAACCATAGGAGGTATGAGACCTCGGTTAGAGTATTATATGGATCCCAAAGGTTTAATAAGACCTAAATAATATATGGGAACAACTCCCGAAGAAAACGGATCCAAATAATGAATTAAAACGCTAATAGAGCTTTAGAGCACGTTTTTTCGAGAAAACCCGAAAACGTGACTTTGAGTGGTCAAACGGACCCGTAAAAATTATAAATCATTAAATAAATATTATTAAGCATTTATGGAAGCTTAATAACCAATAAAAATAAAGAAACGAGAAAATTCGGAAAACGGGCCCGGTTAGTGAACAGTACCTAAACCGGGTAAAATAACGAGTTGTTCTCTGTAAAAGACGAAAAACGCTCCAACTAGTATAACTGTAGGGGGACTGATTTTTAATAGGTAAATAAACCCCTCACACACTCACATACTAGCTAACTAATTAAAGAAGCAAAAGCAAAAAGTGAGAAAAGTAAAAAAAGACCTTGCATACCCTCTCTCCTCTATTCATTTCTCTTCTCTCTCTCCCATTTCCCCCTTCCTCACCGATTTCTCTCACCCTCTCCCCATGCGGGCGATTTTGAGTGCTCCAACAACAACAATGGCAACTCCACCTTCTTCTCCATGCTCTACCTCCATTTGAGCTCCAATCACAAAAATAATTACATATTTGTAATCCCCTCATCATCCTCTACATTTCTCTCTTTTCAAAATTCGAAAAGGATGAATTTCATCTCCATGGGTTTTCCCATTAGAAGAGAAAAGCACACCATTATGGAGCTTGGAGTCTCCTCTTTCCAACAAGGTAAAAATCTACATGAAAAACTCATGTTTTCACCATCTCCTTTCATAACCGATTTTACCTCCTTGTAACACTCCACTTTCTCTCTCTCTCTTTTGAGCATAATGTCAACCTAGCAATGGTGGTGGATTCACCTTCTTGAACCAAGGGCAAAAACCCCTTCTAAAACTCTCCAAAGGTAAACCCTAGAAATTTCATTTCAAACACTCCAATGAATTGCCCTTGATTTAAGGGTTAGTATATTAATTGTAGTGTTTTGTGTTCATTGGGTGATGGGAATGGAGTTTGGCAACTCCATTCCCAATGTGGCCGATTTGGGCAAGAAAGGAAGAAAGAGAGGAGAAATGAGAAAGAAAGAAGGAATTAAAAGCTCAAGGTAAGAGCTCCTTCCTAATGTTAAGTTCTAATTGCATTAGAGTAATGGGAATGGGTGAACTAATTATGGAACCCAAAATAATGTATTAGTGATGTCATTTTGGGAAGTTTGAGTGTTTGTGAACTAGTATGTGAATTGTAGGCCTTAGAGCCAAGTATATTGTGTATGTGCATTAGTAATGTGGATTGAGGAAGTAATGGTGTACTAAGATTTTGTATGTGTGCTGGTAGAACCCTTGTGGTTTGGCTAGATTAGGAATGAGTTGATGAGGAAATACATATGTGGAGAAGTAAGAAATGTAGAGGAACTATGGCAAAATTTTGGTAGGAATATGTATAGGTATGGATGACTTGGTGAATGGAAAACCAAGGTGTGTATTGGAGTTAGTAGAGATGTTAGTAGCTATAGAATGGATATAGTAGTAGTAGTAGTAGTATGAGAAGTAAGAAGTGTAAAATCTGTAGCAAAGTGTATTAATATGCATTGGAGAAGTTAGGAAAGATTAGTGTGCAAGAATTGGCAAAATGAATGTTGGACTTGGGTATAGATGGTGCAATTGCTTGGAAATGAATTGGCATGGTAAGGTAATGTACTTGGAATGCAAGGAATGGCATTGGTTGAGAAAGTATTGGATGGTAATGTTGAGTTTAAAAATCTGTAGCATGAGTAAAACAAAACTGTTACAAGTGTGGAAAAGAAGTTAGGTAATGTGTAAGTTGATTGATGGATTTAGTAATGGATTGGTGGATGAATTAAGATGATTTAGAATGTTTAAATAGTACTAAAACATGTTAGGATGTATGTAGGAAGAGGGGAAGCAATGGGTGAAATTGGGAAAAAAAATAAGGGTTGTAGCAAGGTTCTGCTACCGTCCGACCCAGAGTCTGGATCGGACGGTGGGTCGGACGGGGCTTAAGGAACGACAGTAAACCTTTCTGGAATGGTCCGACCCAGAGCCGTGGATCGGATGTGGGTCGGACAGGCAAAAAAAATCGAGGACGAAGTTACTGACTTCGTCCGACCCAGAGTCTGGGTCGGACAGTGGGTCGGACGGAGTCTAGACCACAGAACCGAAACTTACTGGAACGGTCCGACCCTTAGGTGGGTCGGACGGTGGGTCGGACGGCCCCCCAATATAAAAAAAAATAATAATATAATAATAATAGTAGTAACATAGTAATCATATGTATGTATATATATAGATATGTACATATATATGTGACTTAGTAATACACCATTAATGTAACACTAATGGTAAAGAAATAAGTATGTAAATGGGAAACAAGTAAGAGGATTAGTTAAGAAGTGGGAAGTATAAGAACGTTGAGTTAAACCAAAGCAATGGGATAACTGGGTAAGCACGGGAGTAGTAGCTATGAATGTATTGTAATGCTTAGAATTGATTGAACCATTTGGCATGTAGTCATTGGTTCGAGACTAAGACTCGAGGAACAAATAAGGAACTATGGAGCAAGGGAAACCCGATAAAGTAAACCAACGGTGAAAGGTATGATTTCTTCATGCCCTGTATCCTAATCTGGTTACCCCGATTTGTGTACTTATTTGATCACCTAAATAAGATAAATGCATGAATCAGACTATATTGCACTTACTCGTGCTTGTTTACATTGTTCTTGATATTTGTCTTGAACAATAGTTTGTATAATTCATGAAATATATGAATGATGATGACTTGTATTCGAATCTTGTATTGTACTTAAGTATTGTATTGTATTTTGTATATAATGAGTATTGAGCATTGTAATTGTGTATGTGGCTTGCATGAATGACTTCTGCTAATTCCTAACTACCTAACTCCTAACTTAAGTGAGTAAACTGGAATGAGTAGAAGTCCGATATAGCTTCGGCCACGCGTGAGGATGAGGAGACACAAGAGGTTGGATCCGATTCCTGACTCTTAAACTGGTCCGCGGCCCAAATGCCTTAAATGGGTAGCATCCCGGATTAGTGAGTCAAGTAAATCCCGGAGGTGGGACGGAGTAGTCCCCAGGGCCGGAGGTCCCGACGACTTAACATGAGTAAGAGTAAGAGTAAGAGTAAGTAAGTATGTATGAGTATGAGTATGAGTATGTATATGTATGTATGAAGTAACGAGTAAAAGAGTAATCTCCACCCGATTAACCCGGGTGGACCAACGAAGCTAACAAGAACTGTACTTTGTGTATGTAATGGGTATGTGTATTCGGAAGAAGGTAAGTATGTATTGGATGGTTAAACTGTATTCCTTGTATGTAATGAACTGTATGTATGTATGCTTACGTAAGTGTTATTGTATTGTGTATAAGAGCATGTATGCATGTATGTTTGAATGAAAATGAACTGCATGTATTCGACCAAGTGGTCGGCATACCCTCACTAGTACACGGGGTATGCGGTTATCATGCGCAGCGAAAGCTGACCCCCTAGGGGGAACGTTTTTAGTGTGCAGGTACCCGAAGCGGATGTGGTCAAGGTAAGAGACCGGTGGCGCACCCTTGTACTTAGAAAGTAAGTAGTTGTGAGGAATGGGTAGATGTAGACTCTTAGTGAGTATGTATGAACTTGGAAGAGATATTATAATTGTATAAGGATCTAGTAGACTCGGTTAAGTATATGGTATTGTATGAATATGAGGAGGAGCGAGTATTGAATGGAGCATTATTGTATTTGATTGATGTATGGAGTATGTATTATAGATGTGTAGTACTCGGGATTCCGGTCCATCAGACCGATGTGTATGTAGAAGTAGTAGCCTTGTTAGTCACGTGGGTGACTAACGGCATTGTATCACCGCTGTATGTAAGTATGTATCCGCTGCGTGTATCTGATGTGTAAAGAGATTGGACAGTAAGCATTGTATTAATGGTAGGGGTGTTACAGGCGTGTATAGGACCACGGTCACCATGTGCGGGTAGGTTGTCGGACGGTGGTCCGGACAAGTGTATGACTTGTGCTCCTTTGCTTCAAAACTTGCCCAATTCCCCTTAGATCAAGTTCTAACTGATAAAAACACCAAAACAAGATAGTTTAAGGTATTTTCTCCTCAATAAATACAAGGACTTCATATAAACACATACTAAGAAAAAGGCAAGAAAAAGGGGTTTAATTAGTTAAAAGTATATCAAATGTCAGTGCATCAATATGAACTTGATAAGTGTTGTCAAAGGAGTTGTGAATGACAACAAGTTCCTGAAAAACGTTGTTAATGCGCTGGTCAACGATGTTGCACAGCTCAAATTGAGATTTGAGAAAGAAAAGCAAGAAGATGATTCTGAGGCTCGAGCGGATGAAACATGCTCGTTGGCTAAGAAAAATGCTGATCTGTCGAAGAAATGAGCAAGGCGCTTGATGTCTTGGCAAATCATGGAGTCCCCTTTGTTGGTTCAAAAGTTAAACCAAGGGATCCAACCCCTTTGATGGGACCCGTGATGCTGAAGCCATTCAGAATTTTTTACGATATGGAGAATTACTTTGACACCTCTAGGATAAGAGATGACTCGAAGATCCTAGTGGCTAAAACTTATCTGGTTGGGCATGCCAAAAAATGGTGGCGATTGAAGGAAGATACTGACCGCATTAATGGGAAATTGGACCCAGGAACTTGGGAAGATTTCAGGAGAGCCTTAAGGGTACACTTTCTTCCCTTGGACACTGGTCATAGGGCGAGGACTCGTCTCTAAGCCCTCAAACGTTAGGTTCTATTCGAAAATTATTGAGGATTTCATCTTCAGTATTTCTGATCTCCCAACATGGATGAAAGTGATAAAGCCCATGCTTTTATTAAGGGATTGAAACCTAGCTCAAAATGAGCTAAGGAGGAGCAGGGTGACCACTGTCTCCCAAGCTATTGTGGTTGCTGAAGGACTGGTTGATTTTCGACAGGAGTCATCATCTTGAAAGAGTGGCTCTTCCAATCCAATAAAGGAGGGTGATTCCTCCTCACGGAAGAGTAATTGGTCCACAACTTAACCTGGGAAGAAATCTAGCCACTCGAGATTGATGAAGACTAATGTGATGGTTAAGTAAAGGGAGTCAAAGCCTTTTAACAAGAACGTGAAGAAGGTTAAGTCCAACTTTACCCCAATTTGTTATTGTAACACCCCTACCGCTAATACCGTCATTACCGTACAATACTTACCTTCGCAGCGGGCATTAATACTCAACGGCGGGTGTACAATGCCGTTTAGTTACCCACGTGACTAACAAGGCGAGTTACAATCCTACATACTATCGGTCTGATGAATATGAACATACCGAGTACTCTACACAATACAATACTTCCCATTGCATACTCAACCATAATCCAATTACAACTCCAATACATTACTATAACCGAGTATACTACAATCCTTACATTACCGTTACAGTTTAGACTTCCAAATTCATAATACGTTACAAATACAATTCCTTTTACTCAACTACCCATGCTTATGTAGCAGTCCCCGTCCTACTCTCTCGAACGGTGGTCAGCTTCGAATACCTGCGCACTAAAAACGGTCCCCCTAGGGGGTCAGCTTACGCTGCATATGAAATTCGCATATACCGCGTGCTAACCACGGTACGCCGACTACTTTGGTCGGATATACATGGAGTTCATTTTACATGCATACATACATACTATTACTACACAATACAATCACAACACGTACACACATGTACAAGGTTTCATACTTATTAGGGTATACAATTCAAAAGTCCACCATTCGTGTTAATTACTTACTCATTACTCCTTCGTTACATTACTCACTACTCTGTTCGTACTGTGTTCAATACTCGTTACTCTACTCGTACTTACTCCTCACTCGATATTCATCCATTACTCTTGCATACTCATCACTCAATGCTCTTTACCTTACTCGCACAGATTCCTTACTCCTTACTCGTTACTATACTTGTGCATACTCACTGCTCAATGTTCCGTACTTACTCATACATACTCAATACTCAATACTTACTCATACATACTCAATACCCGGTACTCATTACATACTCATACTTACGCAATACTCAATACTCATTACTTTGGTCTCTGGGCGGAGTCATACACAAGACTCGCCATCGGGCCTACAATTCGAAGGCTATACACTTAGCTCCTCAAATATACAATTGTCCCTTTCTACCGGACTACTCAAATTCCCAACACTCCTCTCTCGGAGTATCTTAAAATCTCAAGGATTAGCCTAGAAGTATCTCTCTCGATAACCTCCACTAGCTTAGGGAATCGCCACCATCTAGTATTCTCAGGTTTAAGGGTTTCCCCAACGTATCGAATACCCTCATGTTCGGGACATTACTTACATCAGTCGGGTCCTGTCATAGTGGGTCGACTAATTTGCTAAGGGGGTTTGAAGATCCCTCATCATTCTTTACCACTCTCATGATTCATGACTTGCACCAGCATTTTCCTCTAATAGGGTTATTTACATACTTCCACTACTTAATGTTTGTGGATTGTTCATTTCGGTTCTCCTACCGTTATCGGGAGGTTACTACTCCCGTACACTCTCTCACATTCTAGTGAGTTCATTGGTTTACGTTAACGTTCGTTGGTTCGTTAGTTTAGTGTGTTTCTACTTTACCGTTAATTCACAACATGACTCTTACCATGAGTCACTAAACAACAAGACTCATCTATGAGTCGGTCTACGCACTAAGTGAAGCCACACAATCAATCAAGAAGGGTTAGCTCATACAACATACAGCGAGACATACAATGAAAGGCAATAAACCATTTTCATGCTTTAGTCTTGATTAGCCGGCATACAGCACACAAATCAACGTAACTCGGTTAGCATACGGGGCATGAGAAAATCATACCTTTCACACCGGAGTTAGCTTTACCATGTGTTCCCTTGTTCCTTGGTTCACACTTGTTCCACTGATAATGTTTCCAACATTGTTATTAATACTAGGTTCATACAATACACAAATAATTACTACTCCCGTACTTACCCCGTTATCCCGGTATACTTAATTTCACTCATGTCAAACTATGTCCTTACTTCCCATTCATTTCCTACACTTGTTTACACTTCTTAGGACCTTTAAATATCACCAAACAAGGCCTTAACAACTTCTAAAACCATTACCAATCAATCCCCCATGTTTAGAAGGCTTAAAACAAAAAAAATTCTTCTCTGGTCTGGACCGCCCCTCTGGGGCGGTCCCAGGGCGGTCCACAACAGAAGCTACCCATTTTTTTGTTTTCTTCTCTTCTCTGCACTGGACCTCCCCACAGGGCGGTCCCTAGGGGCGGTCCAAACAGACCCCATTTTAAAAACTATTTTTCTACACATTCTGAACTCCAAATTCACCCCAATTTTTTCCCACTTATTCCACAATCTTTCCACATGTTTCCTACATGTTTAAACACACTTAAACACTCACTAAAACTCCTTAAATCCATGGTCCAATACCCACTCAACTTCTTGTTCAAATTCTACAAATTTTCCATTCTCATTTTCACACTTTGCACACTTGTGCATTCCTACACTTCTCTTTGCATTTAGCATCTTGTCCTAACTTCATCTTACCATTTCAATTCTTTCCAATCAACTACACTACCCATACCCAAGTACAACTCTATTTTTAAAAAATCTTGCGCACTAGTTTTTCTCTAGTTTCTACAATGTTTTACTACACTTCTTGCTACAGATTTTATACCCTTTCCTTTTTATACTACAACCACTACTCCAAGGTCATTAAACATCTCTATTATCCCCAATACATACCTTGGTTATCCCATTCACCAAGTCATCCACAAATGTACATATTCCTACTAAATTTTGCCATAGTTCACCTACAATTCTCACTTATCCACACATACCCATTATCACCAAAATCATTCCTATTCTAGCCACACCCATACAAGGGTCCTACAGCAATACAAAGCAATCTTAATACATCATTACTTCCTCAAAACACAATATCAATACACATACACAATTCTTTGGCTCTAAGGCCTACAATCCACATACTTGTTCACAAATACCCAAACTTTCACAACTACAATTCTAACACATCATTTTGGTTTCTTTAAATTGGTTTACCCATTCCCATTATTCTAATGCATTAAAATTTAGCATTAAGGAAGAGCTCTTACCTTGAGCTTATATTTCCTTCATTTCTTTTCCAATTCTTCTCCTTCTCTTTTTCTTGCAAAAATCGGTCATGTGGGGGATGGAGTTTCCAAACTCCATCCCCACACCCAAATTACATAAAGAGAATATAATCAAACTTCTAATCTCTTAAAACTTCACTAATTCAATGAAGGGTTTAAATTACCATTAGTTAGGGTTTTTACCTTGGAGCTTTTAAGAGAGGTTTTTAAGCCTTGAATGAAAGGAAGAGTTCCTCCACCATTGGAGAGTTGAACCAAGCTCAAATCAAGAAGAAGCAAGGCATTACAAAGGGGGCAAAATCGGCCACTATAGAGAGTGAAGAAAAACGGATTTTTCTTGAAACTTTTTACCTTAGGAGGAAGAGGAGACTCCATGCTTCGAAATGGTGTCATTTATTCTTCAAGTGCTCAAAACCCATGGAGATGAAGTTTCCCATTTTCGGATTTTGAAAAGATAGGAATGTAGAGCTTGAAGAGAGGAGTTCAAATATGTATTTTATTTTACATTTGGAGCTCAAATGGAGTTAGAGCATGAGGAAGAAAGTGAGAAGCCATTGGAGCTATTTGAGAGCTTCAAAATCGCTGTAAGGGGGGGGGGGAAGAGGAGTCTCACGATGGGGGAAGGAAAGAATAGAGAGAGAGGAGGAAATAAGGGGAGAGAGGGCTACTTTTTACTTTTGTGTACTTTTTGTTTTCTTGTCTTCTAGTGTGTGTGAGAGAGTAATATTTAATTGAGTGTGAGAGTGGGTATTATACCCTATAAAAACCGGCCCACTTATACTGTTAAGCTGGAGCAGTTTTTTTTTGGTCTTTTACAGAAAATGCTCATTAATTTACCCGGTTTAGGTACTATTCACTAACCGGGTCCGTTTTCCGGATTTTTCTCGTTTCTTTATTTTTATTGGTTATTAAGCTTCCATTAATGCTTAATAATAGTTGTTTAATGATTTATAATTTTTACGGGTTCGTTTGACCACTTAAAATCACGTTTTCAGGTTTTCTCTCGAAAAACGTGCGCTAAAGCTCTATTAGCGTTTTAATACCTTATTTGGATCCGTTTTCTTCGGGAATCATTCCCGTATATTAATTAGGCATGAGTAAGCCTTAGGAATCCTTATAATACTCTAACCAAGGTCTCGTACCTCCTATGGTTATTTAACGCTTATTTTAGCGTTTTCCGCTTTTTAAAGTGTTTTCTTTATTTCTTTTGGATTTATTTTCCTTACCAAAATTACTTAGGCACTATTAGGCCCTTAAATACCATATTAAAATAATATATTCACCATATTTAAGTTCGGGGTATTTCAATTATTTTTGTGGTGATGCACATTTTGCCACATCCTGTCCCAAGCGAGACAATATTTCTGCGCTTTTGATTCCTTTCAATAAGGATGCTCTCAAGGATGTTGTCCCTACAACTTTTGCTGGCTCCATTTTGCATCCGTCTTAGGTAACTCGTTCTACGATTTATGCCCGTAGTCCACATCCTGATTTACAGTATGTCGCGATAAAAATTAACCAAAGTCATACTATTATGGCTACGGTTGATACAGGAGCCACGAGCAACTTCGTCGACCTAAGTGCTGTGCAGACACTTGGGATTTTGGCAACTCCAACCCATGTTGTTGCGATGGCCACAAATGAAGAAGTTATGCCTGTTCTTGGCACATGTAATTACGAATAAAAGTCGATAGATAGGTGGAAGTTGAGACTTTTGAGATGTTAGAGATTCTAAGATTTCCTATGGTCTTGGGATCACCTTTTGCAGTATCGTCTAAAGCTAAGCCCACGATACATCTTCAGGGCATTTGGATCACAGACGAGCGTTCCCCCTGTTTTGTTGATGTTGTCCACATCGGATTAGTTGGTTCTCCGAGTTGCCTTACTGGCCTGGTGGGTTCGATTGACGCTTGTGTGGATTGGTCCGGTTGTACTAGCTATGGTAAAACCTAAAAAACTGATTTCAAGTGAAGTTTTCTTTGAGGAGTTGAAGTCTCTTCTTGAAAGATATAAAGATTTGATGCCTTCGGAGCTACTGAAAGGTTTACCCCCCCCCCCCCCCCCAAGACTGGCAATAGACCATAAAATTCAGTTAGTCTCAGGGGTCATCCCTCTTGCACATGCCCCTTATCGCATGTCACCAATGGAACTGAATGATCTAAAGGCACAACTCTCCGAGCTTCTAGCGTCTGGAAAGATCTGTCCCTCGACGGCACCGTATGGAGCTCCGGTGCTTTTCCAGAAGAAGGCTGATGGTTCACTTCAACTTTCTGTTGATTATAGAGCTTTGAACAAGGTCACTGTAAAAAAAAGTACCTCATTCCAAGACGTGATGACTTGTTCGACCGTTTGCCTAAGGTATCGTACTTCACGAAGCTTGATCTTCGATCAGGGTATTAACAAGTTCGTATAGCAGAAGGTGATAAAGGGAAGACTACATGTGTAACCCGTTACAGGTCTTTTGAGTTCCTTGTAAAGCCTTTTAGGCTATGTAATGCCCCTGCTACATTTTGTAAGTTAATGAATGATGTTCTTTTTTGCAACCTTGATGTGTTTGTTGTTGTCTATCTTGATGACATTGTTGTATATAGCAATACCTTGGAGGATAATTTACGTCATGTGGAACTAGTACTTGATCGATTGCGCGGCACATGAGCTATAAGTGAAAAGGGAGAAGTGTTCTTTCAGATAACATGAAATTGTTTTCCTCGGGCACATCATCTCCGCCGGGGCGGTTCGTATGGACCCATCCAAAGTGATAGCGATCCTAGAGGGGACCACTCCGAAAGATGTATCTGAACTCCGTTCTTTCCTGGGTTGGGCGAACTATGATCATAGATTCGTGGAAGGGTATTCTCAAAAGGTAGCCCCTCTTACCGACTAGCTCAAAAGGGTAAAACATTAACGTGAACGGGTGCGCGCCAGGAAATGCAAACAAACTTAATTATAGTTATTAAAATTATCCTAATGGGGTAATTAAGGGCCTATTAGTGCCTAAGGAATATTGGTGAAGGAAATAAAACCAAAAGAAAAGAGAAAACGCTCAGAAAGCGAAAAGTGCAAAAATGAGTGTTACGTAACCATAGGAGTTATGTGACCTTGACTAGGATCCAAGGTGGATTCCTAGGGATTATTTATGCCTAAATAGTATGTAGAAACAATTTCCAAAGAAACGGATCCATAAAATGGATTAAAACCACAAACGAACCTTAAAGTGTGTGTTTTTCAAGGAAACCGGGAAAACGTGACTTTAAGCGGGTTAAATAGACCCGTAATAATTTTAGTCAATCAAATGTTATAATTAGACATTATTGAAGGTCTAGAACCATTAAAATTAATTAAACGAGAAAATTCCGGAAAACAGACTCTAGTGAGTGAATAGTGTAAAAACGGGAACTTTGGGGTATAAATTTAAATAGAGCAAAATCCCCCCCCCCCCCCCCATTGTGAAAATAAAAGGCTGGAACCCATATTATGTATAGGGGCCACGTTTTCCAGCCTCTCACACTCACTCACTCACAAAAACAAACACAATAAAGAAAGAAAAAAAGTAAAGGAGTACAAAAGTAACTTTATACTATCTCTCCTACCCATTTTTTTTTCTCTCACGGTGGAAGCCTCCCCTCACCTGCCTTCTTCTTCCTCCCAAAATCCATCCATGGCGATTTTAAAGGGAGCACCAGCCCCCCTCTTCTTCCTACATCTTCAAGGTGCAAACAAAGTCCAAATCTCAAAAAAATTACACCATTGGATTCCCCTCTTCTTGGAGCACATTCCATCTTTTCAAATATCGAAAAGCTCACACTTCATCTCCATGGGTGTGGCTCATTTTGGAGCTTGAAGACCACCATTGAGACCCCCTCCATCTCCACATTGTTCTAAGACAAAAATAGTCTCAAAAGTCCCTATTTTTCCAGCTTTTATTTGGAAAACGGAAATACAAGTTGAGCCTTGTTTTTCTTCCCCTTCCAGCCGGTTTTGGTTGGCTATCTTGGAGCTGGAAACCTTACCTCCATTCTGTCCAAAAGTTCCACTAAGGAACACAAGGTAATACCCCCTTATAAATCCTAACATGTATTAAGTTCTAGATTGGTTTAAGGGTTAGTTTTGCTAAGCTAGTGTGGTATGTGTGGATGGATGTAGCATTACCGAATTGGTGACCCAAGAACAAGAATAAGAACAAGGAAGAAGGAAAAGAAGAGAAGGAGAAAGGAAGAAAAGAAAGAAAACTAGCAAGTTCAAGGTAAATGAACTCACATTTGAGCTAGTTTTGTATGTAGTGAGAAAACAGATTTTGAATGCTTGAAATGTGGAAATGGAATTGTTTTAAGTAGTAGTTGGTTGTGGTATAATGAGTAAGAGAACTAAATTGTTTTAGAGCTTTTGAATGATGATTAAAGGCTTGGAAGCCAAGGGAAATAAATGTGTATGTGAAGGAATTAGGTGTGATGTGATTTAAGCATTATGATGTATGTGTAGAATTTGATGAGCATTGATGGATTATGTGTGCTGGTAGAACCCTTGTGGGTTGAGGTTAGTTTAGGTTGAATTGTTTGACATGAGCTTGGACAAATGTTAGAAAGTAGTCGGGTTATGGCGAAATTCCGGTAGAAATCTAAGTGATTTAAGTGATGTCTTGAGTGGAGTGTAACCTAGGGAGTATGACTAGGTATTGTTTGTAGGGGTTGATTTGGTTGGCTAATCACCCTAGAGTGTTAGATTTGGGAGTACATTAAGTAGTAAAAATCTGTAGCAAAAGAGGGTGTAGTGCAATTGATTTCTTGGAAAAAGTTTAGTGTGCATAACCTTGAAAATGGAGTATGGACTTGGGTATTGTTATACCTAAAATTTCAACCCCCCCCCCCCCCAAGAGTAGTCTCTACTAATAGGCTAGTAGCGCGGGTTCCCAGTTCGATCGACACATTTCAGAGTACTAGGGACAACTTAGTCATCTCCAGGGGCATTTTCGTAATTTTTCAAGGCTCTAAGCCTCCTATAGGCTTTCTCTCTCCTCCAAATAAGGGTCAAACAAATTCAAAAAATGCTTTGAAATTTTAACCCATGATAGAGGATGACATTTGAAGCGTAATGGCGTTGGAATTTTGATTTTTTGAATTTCCAATAATTTTCTAGCAATTTCTGATTGAATCTGACGAGAAATTGAATTTAAAAAATATTCCAATATCCAAAAATTCGATTCCACTTTAAAAAATCAGAAATATCATCCTTTACCCATGTGTAAAATTTCATAATCAAATTCCTTTTGGAAGCCCTTGTGCTAAAACGTCGGTAAATCTCGGTTTTTACCGGATTTTTTCTATCTTTAAGGAAGCCTATATAAGGAACCTTATCCCATGATCAAATCAGAACCTCAAGAACCCTAGACTCTCAAAGAAGGCAGCCGTCTCATTCTCTTCACGTTTTTACACATCCAAGCACCAAAATCACATCAAAAAATCCCCCGAAATCACCATCTAAACACATTTTTCAACTCCCAACACATCAACAATCATCAAACATCACCAACCAACCACCTCCAAAACGTGAAGAACACCTTCAAAAATCAACAACCAGAAGCTCGGGTCGAACTCAATCCGGAACCGGCACCATCGGAGCCTCCGAAGAATCCCAACGTGAAGAATCCTCTTGAATTCGAAGGTAAAACAGGTTACAATTCTACTTTTCTAACTCCCCACGACCATACTAACTCTCTGTCAAATTTTGGGTTCAAACTAACCTTTTTACGCTTCTGTATTGCTAATTGCTTTTTTTTTGCCTTGTTACTTGTTCGTCAAGTTTCGTGCATAATTCGGCTTCAAATTGCAGTCTTTCAATTACTACTAACGTCTTGTATACCTTTCAGGCTACACGTGCATAAATTTTGAGCGGAAAACACTGTAACACCCCAACCACAGCAACAACACACTTAACAACAAACCAGCGGAAACATACTTCATCTTCATCACATTACTTAACTCGTTGGTGTTACACGCCGTTAACCACCCACGTGGCTAACAAGGCTATTACATATACATTGTATCGGTCTGATGGACTAGATTCCCGAGCGACTGCACATTCTATCCCTTTCCATTTACAACAACAACATACATATGCCTTCCAACTGTACCGAGTATTTACAAACTAATGCCGATAACAATTTCGGTCTTACTACACCTACAATACATACACAATTTAAATGGCTACCCATGTACAACCACTACCCCGTCCTACTCTCGAAGGCTTCCAGCTCCTTGTACCTGAAATAGGAAGAAGAAAAAGGGTGCCCCTCAGGGGCTCAGCACCTTTGCTGGTATGGTAATCCCGCAGCCCGCATGCTACCGGGCCACGCACAACTATTTGTCGTCTTAGCATGCGGTTGGTTACATTTAAATCATGCATGCACTCCAATAACACAAAACACATTACAATCCACAACCGTGGTCACAACAAATACAGACAACACATCTACACCTAAAAATCACTCTTGTGTTCTTTGACCTTAGAGTGTTTCTCCTTTAATGGAACTATTTCCTTAATAGACGTCACTTACCCACTAGTCGGGTTTCCATAAACGTCTCTTTTACCAACTGGGATTCATATCCATGATCCACATATTTCACATTTAAACAACATATAACATCACATCGCAATAAGCATTACAGTACATCAATAACACATAACATAACGGGTACGGGTCACTTTAGGAACCGCCCCTAACATAGTTAGTTCACTGGGAGAGCCTAAAGAATGCTGCCAAACTCATGCTAAGCTCGTTTACATAACTCGTTACCGTCCTGTTAGACGAACGGATAACTTAACACAAAGATGGATCGGACATAGTGATCCGAACACACCGTACATAATCCCCAACAGACGTGAGTCAAAAGCCTTGGTTAAGCTCAGGGGTGATCGAAGACCAATGAAGGAAGATAACCAACAGAGAGGAAGCTGAAGAAACTGTATACAATAACTCCTAACAACGCGCGACCGGAACTACCGGATTCCTCACCCCCCCCCCCCCATAATATATATATATATTCACAGATAAAGACTCCGTTGTGGAACCTATCACATCAGCACACAATACAGTATTACAACTAAGTTAATCACACAAAGGAGAGTCATACATTTACAGCAACCTCACTCACAACATCACACAACTAACTCACGCATAGCCGTGGTTAGAATGTTCCTTAGGTTGGAAATGTTATTACCGGATACCGTTCTCTTACGTTTACCTAATAATGGTTAACTAGCCTTTCATGCGCATTTGAAGTTACCGGTATCGGTACGCAAACACACAACAACAATAACGACTATAAACTCGTTTCATGATTTATCTTATAACGTGGCAAACATACAGAAAAACACATTGGCATACAAGCCGGTGTAATCTGGTAGGACACAGGTTGTAAGAAAACCATACCTGTCACCGGGGTTTTCACTCTAACGTGCCATCACATGTTCCTCGTAACATCTTTGAACAACTGGTAACATTACATTTACTTTCATTAACACCGGGGTAACTTGTTTGTTTAAAGTCTAATGCTCATGACTTACTCTCCATTGATCAGTTAAATAACTTCACATTTTTAACTCGTTTTACTTTTTTTTCATTTTAATACAACAACTTTTCACCACATCCAATTATCATTATAACTCACTTATCATGTCCTTAACCACCTCATAACATCATTACTTATCAATCCCCATCATTAGATATCACTTCACTAACCTTAAACAAAGTTTTTGGTCAAAACAGCACCTTGTCCGAACTTGTGTCGGGACTTCCCAAGTTCGGACGCATGTCGAGACTCAAAAGGGTGTAAACTGACGACTGTCCGAACATGTGTCCGAGCTTCCCAAGTTCGGACACTGTTCGAGGCCAAACCAGAGAATAGAGATGGGTGTGTCCGAACTTCCAAATTCGGACGGTAGTTCGGACGCAGCTTTAGAACTCAGGAAACTTACGCGCAACAGGGCATGTCCGAACGTCCCAGTTCGGACGGAAGTTCGGACGTGACAAAAACCTCATTTTCTATACCCTTAAACACTTACTCATTTCTTGCCAAAGTGCCCAACACTTATAATGTTTCCCCCCTTAGGTTTATAACATGTTCCCACTCTTTATTTAGCCCACCAAAACACTTTGTGTCTTCCAAGATTTTTCTCCACAAGTTCAAACATCTTCCTTACAACACCTTACTTCCTCATTGTTACCAACCTTTGTATAAATCCTTAACACAATCTCACCATGGCTTGAAGTATCCTTAACTCTCATTTGCATTCTAAATCCTCCAAGATAATGACCAAGACACTTTAACACTTAAGAACACCTTAATTCACCTTCTTTCACCAATTTAAACCTTAATCATTCCTAGTTCAACCTAGGTCACCAAACATCATTTAGACACTTAAAACTCCTTGTTCATTAACCAAATTTTGCCATAGCTTCTCTTGTATCACCTAACACCAAAACACATAGTTGTTCACTTTAATACAACCCAAGAACACTCAATGTCTTAATTCACATCCTTATACACAACACATGGCTTTTCATCCTTTAACCATCAAAGACACTACTTTACAAGGAACACTCTTTACACACAACTAAACCTCAAACTACACTACATCACAATATAGTGCATGAACTTAAATTGTTTGGCACTTAGGCCCTTAAATAACATGGCTCTTAGGCCCTTAAATTGCATAAACCTTAATCACTGAATTTCCCACATATATATTGCCTTTGACCTGCAAATACACTCACATCACATATGCCTTTTAATATTCTCTTGAGAATAATTCACTAGCTCATTTTCCATTGGCTCCTTAGGTATTTTATTAAGCAAATCAAGCTCATTTTTCCTGAGGCATTTAAACTACATTGAGATAATTTGTTTTCCTCTTTTCTTCAAGATTTTTACTTGAACACCTTTGTTCTTCCTTGTTTGGAAATCGGCAAGAGGACTTGGTTACTTGTCAATGTTCTAATCAATACACAAGTAAAACCAATGAGCATTCAAGCTTCATGCTAAACTCATTTTACAAACCCTAGGTTATATATATATTGTCTTAACACATTAGGATAGTTGTTTTACCTTGGAAATAAAAGAGAGCTTGAATAAGCATCAAGAGAGGACTCCACCAAGCCCTTGGAAGATTGAAATGAAGCTATGAAAGAACCAAAAGAAGACACCATTACATGGTGAATTTTCGGCCAACACAAAAACAAGAAAATGGAGTTTTTCTTTGATTTTCCTTACCTTGAAGTCAAGGAGAATGACAAGGCATGAAAGATGAGCTCAAGCTCTATCAATGGTGAATCTTCATGGCACCAAAATGGAGTTCTTGAAGATTTGAAAAGATAGAAGTGTAGAGCTTGGTCTAACTAAGACAAATATGGTCTTAGAATTTGATTTGGAGCATAGAGTTGGATTTGACAAGGAAATGAAGATGAAGAAGAGAGGTTGCTGTAGCAACTCGTTTTTGAAGAAGGGAGGAGAGGATGAAGATGGTGGGAACAAGGAGAAAAGAAGAGAATGAGGTGAGAGGTCTACTTTTGAAGATATTTATCATATAAAGGTAATTTCTTCTTTTTACTCACTTTTCCTTCTTTTATTTACTTATCTTGTACATGGTGGTGAGTCACCACTTAGGAAACTGGCCCCCTTCTTATAATAGGGCATTTCATGACTTATGTTGACCATGTAATTAAGCTAAGTTGACTTAAGTCAAAACTAGCACTATTTGGGCATTATTCACTAACCAAGGCACATAATTGTGAAATTTTGATTTCCCATTGATTTAGACCTCCTAATGTGATACTAAGTAGTACACATGTTAATTAAAGAGTAATTATGGACATTTAGCCACTCAAAACTCATTTACAAGACAATTTTTCAAAAATGTGCTTTAAGACTCCTTAAAGCACATTTTGTGTTTTAACTTGTTTTCAAGCTTGGTTTTCTTCAGTAATTGATTTAATATGTTCAATAACATGTAAATAAGGTATATGTATGACCTTTAGGTCTTATACAAACTTATCCCAAGCTTAGAGCACATTTTTACCCATATTGACTTTAAGGTATTTATTTATGTTTTGTTTAGTTTAATTGTCCACCAACGTTACCTAAGGACTTATTTAGCCTTATTAAATCATAATCGAATATTATTAAGTCTTGGTAGGCTCTTTGGGTCCTAACCAAGTTCACTCCAAGCTTAGAGCATGTTTTTGATCAAACTGTGTCTTAGTGCTTTATTGTGTTTTACTATGGTTTAAATGTTCTCTCTGATGTTTCTAAGGCACTTTTTAGCCTGTAAATACCATAGTTTAATGTTTAAACAACATATTAAGGTTTGGGGTATTTCAAACACCTTCGGGAACCACCATAAAACCCATTGTCCGTGGGTGGTCCGGGACCTCGGGCCTATGGTCCGGGGCCACGGACGGGTTGTCCGTGGCCACGGACACCCACGGACGGCGGCGGGATTTTAAAATTTTAAAAAAATTAGGTCTTGCTAAACTATGTCCGGGCCTACGGACATCCTGTCCGTGGCCCCGAACTTTTCAAATTTTTGTTTTCTGTTTAATTCGACTTTTATTTTCACATAGGTTAACTAGGTCTGTGGTTACGGACATTAGGTCCGTGGCTACGGACGGAAACAAAATTTGACCTAATTCTGCCTCTGAAACCCTAGTTTAGGTAATTTCAACTTTCACTTTTATTTTCTGTCAAAAATGCTAAAAAACACAAAAAACAGAAGCTCGCGCACTTAGGTTAAAACGACTCGTAATAAGCCGTAATTAAACTAAGTAGAGGAAAACGACTTCTAGGGGTAATGAAACTAATTGAACCCTAAATAAGTCGAATACCAATCCCCCAAACCCAAACTCTACCTTTCCTAATTTACTCTAGGTTAAAATCAGGTGGCGACTCATAATAGGTTCCAGTGAGCTAGCTTAGGTTTTAATAATTATTGTTATATGACATAGTTATTAATCATAGGTTATAAGTGGACCTAAAACCCGGTTAGATCCCAATCTGCTTTAATCAACATAGGATAGGGTTTAAAATCGAGGCTCACAGACTGGCGACTCTGCTGGGGACAAAATTCTTAATAATAACTTGTTTAATTTTAAGAAAGAGGGCTAAACTCGAAAAATTGTTTATTTAGGCTTTATTACTTTGTTTGTTTACTTTCGTGCGCACTTTAATTCCTGCATCTTTGCATCATATGAGAGCGAGGTCCACACAAAACGGTTCTACCCCAGGACCCGTTTGAGGGTCCCCTGTCAGGGACTCACACCTTTTAGGTGATGTGAATAAGTGGGGGAAAAGAGGAGGGTGTCTCTAACCACACCCCCTTAATACCTGGGCTTTAGCCCCTAGCATTTTCTTGGCAGTATCCTTACCTAGCCCATTGTTTAGTCAGTCAAAGACCCGACCGTAGACGCACACCCTCAGGTGATGTGAAAAAAGTGGGGAAGCCCAAAGAGAATAGCGTGCAAGCCCTATTCCTTTGTGGCAACCTGGGTCCATGCCCCAAGCACCTCTCCGGATCGATCCATACCCGGTTTGATTTTAACGTCTAGTGAGGACATGTTGAATTTGTGTGGGCCTTGTTTACCTGCATGATCGGCCCACTACCCAGCCTAGAAATTGATAGGAACTTTTCCTACATCAACTCAGCCCAACCCAATATCGCGGCTTTATTGTTTGCGGCCCAAAGCCTTGCTTGATTTGAATGTGTGAGTTATGTGTTCGGGCTTCGGCCCAAAAGTTTATATTTAGGTGATTTCTCTTCTGGCCCAATTTGAATTATCCAATTAGTTCTAGGCCCATAAAAAGAAATTCACCTGAACTTGAAATTACTCACAAGTCCTGAAAATAAAACCTTCTTTGGCTTAGCAACCATCTTCTCTCTCTGGCCCAAGAAAGTTAGGCCCATTTGTGATTTAGGGACCATTCTAGCCCATGTGCTTTACTTCAGGCCCAAACACATTCCGGCCCAAGGGCTCATTCTAGTCTAGGTAGACTTCTTATCATGACCCTAACCAAAACCCTAGATCTAGGTGTCACCTCTCAGGCCCAATCAAAGCCATGTGTTTAGATTTCATTCAGTCCAAATTCCAGTTCATAGTCTGAAAGATACTTCAGCCCAAACCCCTCATTTTCTGGGTATCCTGGCCCACTTGCTTTCAGCCTAAGCCTGTTTCGATCTACCTTGTGAAGTGTTATTCTCACCTTAGTGTCTTTCAACCCACTTCCTCTTGTTAGCTAATAATGGACTTCTTGGAAATAGGCAAGCTCAAATCCAGATATGGCAGAAGGAGGAAATCCGATCAACACGGATGCCCAGTTGGCCGCTGTGCAGCAAAGGTGCAAGGTCTTGGAGTCCATTGTCGAGGAATTTGGAGTAAGGCTAATCTCCAGGAGAAAAATCAGCACACTCTGGAAAAGCTTGTGGATGAAAATCTTAACCGTAGTTACATCGAGATTGACTCCGTTAGGGCCCAAGATCCTCAAACACGTGTGGGGAAGGATGTTCCTAACAACCAACTAGCTGCAGAGGTTAAAAGGGTTTTTAAAAGGATTGAGCGCATAGAGAAAGCCAACAAACCAACTGGCTTCGATTATTTCTCCACGGCGTCGTATCCTGAAGTTGATCTTCCCCCAAAGCTGAAGCTGCCCACACTCGCTTTGTACAAGGGTCCCTCGGATCCACAGATTCATTTGGCTATGTTCGACTGGGAAATGTTCATCTTGGGGCTCAACGACATGCAAAAAGCTAAAGTTTTCGCACGCTATCTAGACGAGACTCCTCAGCGTTGGTATCTCACTCAGAAGATGAATACCAAAACCTACGAAAAGGTTTGCGAGGCTTTCCTAAATCATTTCGAGTATGCTAAGAACCTTGAGGTCACCAGAATCAATCTGGCAGGAACTTGACAGAAAGACGGTGAGTCCATGTCTGACTTCATCAAGCGTTGGAGGAGAAAGGCTGCGGCCATGCCTACCAAAATGGATGAGCAAGAGCAAATCCGCATGATAATTGAGAACATGCGAAACAACACAACCATGTGCTAAAATTTATGTACTTTCCGAGTTTGGACATGTTGATGGGATAAGTCGGTATTCTAGAGGAAGGATTCATAAGGAAGGGTTGGAGCTCGAATGCTCAAGAAACTCCGGCAGTGGCTCCAAATTATCTAAGCTAGGACCAGAGAAGGCTTATCTTCAGCCAGTAGCTTGCGCTTAAAGCAGTTTCCCCAAGTGAATGTGGTTCAATGACCTAGAGCTCCGCATCGAAACTTTAGGACGGTACCCTTACCATGCCGAGACTCATCGCAAAGGGAATTCACCAACATTGGCCGAGCACCAAGTCAGGCGTTTGAAGAGCTTCAGAAAGGAAACTTGCTACAGCCCTTGGCCCCTCGGCCTGGAACCACTCATTTGGGAAGGCATCTTAATCAATTCTGCCACTACCATCAGTTGCCTGGCCATTATGCTGACAATTGCCAAGCATTGAAGCACAAGATTCAAGACCTCCTCGAGCAAGGAGTCCAATTTTTCTAAGTATGCAGATCGTTTTATTTATGTTTTCTTGCATCTTCAAATTTTTCTAGTTGCTTATTTTCTTAGTTAGTTTTCAGTCACCTCAGATTGTAATCTTTACGTTTCTTTCATGATTCATAAATAAAATCATAGTTCCATTTTCACAATTCCTGTACAAACCATTTTCATTCATCGAAAAAAGAAAAAAAAAATTGTTTTTAAGGAAAAGGATCACGGAGTAATCATTTCCCCGACTATGGAACAGAACGACTTGTCTTTTGTTTCTAAAAGGCTGAACATGCGTTGCCAAACACCACAACCTATCCCAAAGCATCCAAAATAACCCACGAAGCGGTTCCAAATCCACATCTGCTTAAGTGTTGTCATAAACCCAGGTCAATACTGGGGGCAATCTGAGTTCAGGATTGTCATCTTTAATCTTTCGCTTAAGCGTGTGAACTAGTCTCTAAGTGAAATTCACGAGAGTGTCTTGTGCGGAAAAACCATGAGTGAACGAGCGTGTCATTTTTACACGACTCCGGTGAGACCACATACAAAGGAAAGGTAAATGACATAACTCCACCGAAGGAGATAATTTGTAAATTTACTCTTAGACCTGCGAAAAGTAAAAAGAACGAATACAACACTATCAGGAATGACGAAGCACCTAGGTACAGCACCACATAGCCAAAAGCTTGTAAACCCTGTCATTAAACCCTAGGCACCCCGCTGAGCCTTTCATATATCCCTTTTCGATATTATGAGCTCCACAAATCACCCAGCCAATGATGAATTACCGACCCGGCGACCAAAGGAAGCGAGGAGCCCGACTCTCTGATAACAATCTAATCATTCCAAAGAAGCGATGCCGCTATCAACATGACGAAGCGATCCGCAAATGGTCCAAAGTGGCACAAGACCCAGAGAGCTCACATCAAAACAGCTCTCAAAACTCAAAACCGGGAAGCACAAGAACCCCGAAGGCAAAGCCAATAAAGGATAAAACAAAAGGCAAACCCGAAGTGCCTCGAAGAAATCCAAATGATGAAAAGAGAAATGGTGTAAAGGACAACTTCAAAAGTCCAAGTCCAGAAGCTCGAAAACAATGTCAACATGAAGCAGCTAGACGACTTCAAGACAAGGAAGATGAATCCGAGAGAAGACGCAAGTTGCAGCTTTGGTCACCCATTTAAGCTCCACATACTTCAAATATCCCTCCATGATCTAGTCATCTTTCATCACACCCTATGGCCACGTTATAAGCTTTAAAGACTTACGACTTGATAGTTGTGTATCTAATCACGTGAAAGTAGCAGATCGAAAGCGTAAATCCACCAAATGTCAAATTCAATGGTCTAAAAGTTGTGACTGTGAGCAGGAAACAAGTACAAGCATCAAACACGCTGAGTGTAGGTTAGGAAGCACCACATCAAAACATAAGCCTTGACCTGTGAGGATGATACTCATTCACGCGTTTAATCAAATAAAAATACTGGGCCAATCGATCGTTCCGATCGAAACGATCAATTGCCATGAACTCTAGCTCAGATTGTCCTAAGGGAAAAATACTGGGGGCAATTGTTGGTTCCAACAATTGCCATGTCAACACCAATTGAAACCCAAATCTTGAGTACCACCATCCCACCACAGGCACACATAAACCCTTACCACCACACACACACTCCCAAGCCCGTCAATGGCCTTACCTCCACAAAAACATCAGGCCCGTCATAACCCTGACCACCATCCAAAATCACACCCAATCCCAGGTCTATCACGAATCCTGAACACCGGCAAAAACCTTTAGCACCACAAACAAACACACACACTTCCACCAACGGCATGTTCATTTCTTAAGAAACAAATTGCAGATATGAAATTTTTAGTCAGGAAATGATCATTTCACTTTCCTTTTTCAGCAGAGTCTTTATCAAGCGTTGCCATGTTTGGCACATTTTTCAACAGTTCCTTGTTTTGGGCAAGCTTCAACAAACACTCTAGTTGCATTTACATAACACCTCAACATTACCATGTTTGGCACCTTTTCCAACAATTTCCTGTTTTGAACGAGTATCTTTCATATATTTTGATTGCATACATCTTATCATCATTGCCATGTTTGGCACTCCAGTAATCAGTTTTCAACATTTGCACGAGACCATTATCTTCCTAACTTATTTTTAGTTTGAGACCCAAAATCTGTGCGAGGCCTTGCAGTTTCCTCATTCAGTACGAGACCTAGCATCTTCATTCAGTGCGAGACCTAGAATCAGTGCGAGATCCAGCTTTTTTCTTCATCCATTTAGTACGAGACTTCAGTGCGAGACCCATCTTATTCATCAGTGCGAGACCCCCATCTTTATCAGTACGAGGCCCATCATTTTCTTCAGTGTGAGACCATGCATCTTCATTAGTGCGAGACCGAGCGTCATCATCCAGTGCGAGACCAGTACAAGACCTAGTATCATCTTCAGTGCAAGACAAGTACGAGACAGAGCGTGATCTAAGTTGGCGGGGCAGAGGCAATAAGTCGCCATCTTCATGTCAACTTCTTGGGAGAAACAACTAGTGGGCAGTGGCAATTAGTCCCCTTGGTATCTAGAAGTTATCCCAGCACCCCAGTTGGTGGGCAGAGGTAATAAGTCCCCATTGTATACCAACCAGGAGCATTGGAACGGGTTTCGGTCCCCAGAAGCATCCGAGCATCATCAGCTTATCAGCACATCATCATCGTCAGCATCATCAGCATCATCAGCATCATTAGCATTTCAACATCCTTGCATTTGCATACCACCCAATTTTCACTTGTTAGGTTGTCAACGCCTTAGAATAGCTTGACATCATTTCATTCATTATAGGTAGTCAGTGCCTTAGAATAGCTTGACATCGTATCATCCTTAAAGGTAGTCGGCGCCTTAGAATAGTCTCACATTACTTCATTTCATTTTTACCTTTAGGTGGTCGACGCCTTAGAATCGCTCGACATCCTTCCACTTTACTCATAGGTAGTCAGCGCCTTAGAACAACTCGACACAACTTATCGGATTCCAATTGCATGTGGGGTCTTTTAAGATCCAAATTTTAAGGGTATCACTCAAGCATCAACTAGCCTTTTCATTTCCATTACAGTCTAGTTGACGGGGGGCAATCTGTATACCCAAAATTTCAACAACCCCCCCCCCCCCAGAAGAGCGGGCTCTACTAATAGGCTAGTAGCGCGGGTTTTCCCTCCCCAGTTTTGATCGCACATTTAGAGTACTAGGACAGCTTAGTCTCTCCAAGGGCATTTTCGTAATTTTTCAAGGCTCCTAAGCCCCCTATAGGCTTTCTCTCTCCTCCAAATAAGGGTCAAACCAATTCAAAATGCTTTGAAATTTTAACCCATGATAGAGGATGACATTTGAAGCGTAATGGCGTTGGAATTTCGATTTTTCGAATTTCCAATAATTTACTAGCAATTTCTGATTGAATCTGACGAGAAATTGAATTTAAAAATATTCCAATATCCAAAAATTTCGATTCCACTTTAGAAATATCATCCTTTCCCCATGTGTACAATTTCATAATCAAATTTCTTTTGGAAGCCCTTGTGCTAAAACGTCGGTAAATCTCGGTTTTTACCGGATTTTTTCTATCTTTAAGGAAGCCTATATAAGGAACCTTATCCCATGATCAAATCAGAACCTCAAGAACCCTAGACTCTCAAAGAAGGCAGCCGTCTCATTCTCTTCACGTTTTTACACATCCAAGCACCAAAACTCACAAAAATCCCCCGAAATCACCATCTAAACACAATTTTCAACTCCCAACACATCAACAATCATCAAACATCAACCAAACCACCTCCAAAACATGAAGAACACCTTCAACAATCAACAACCAGAAGCTCGGGTCGAACTCAATCCGGAACCGGCACCATCGGAGCCTCCGAAGAATCCCGATGTGAAGAATCCTCTTGAATTCGAAGGTAAAACAGGTTACAATTCTACTTTTCTAACTCCCCACGACCTTACTAACTCTCTGTCAAATTTTGGGTTCAAACTAACCTTTTTACGCTTTTGTATTGCTAATTGCTTTTGTTTCTGCCTTGTTACTTGTTTGTCAAGTTTCGTGCATAATTCGGCTTCAAATTGCAGTCTTTAAATTACTAACGTCTTGTATACCTTTCAGGCTACACGTACATAAATTTTGAGCCGAAAACACCTTCGGGAACCACCATAAAACCCCTGTCTGTGGGTGGTCCAGGACCTCGGACCTATGGTCCGGGGCCACGGACGGGTTGTCCGTGGCCACGGACACCCACGGACGGCGGCGGGATTTTAACATTTTTTAAAAATTAGGTCTTGCTAAACTATGTCCGGGCCTACGGACATCCTGTCCGTGGCCCCGGACTTTTCAAATTTTTGTTTTCTGTTTAATTCGACTTTTATTTTCACATAGGTTAACTAGGGTCCGTGGTTACGGACATTAGATCCATGGCTACGGACGGAAACAAAATTTGACCTAATTCTGCCTCCGAACCCTTTCACTTTTATTTTCTGACAAAAAATGCTAAAAAACACAAAAAAACAGAAGCTCACGCACTTAGGTTAAAACGACTCGTAATAAGCCGTAATTAAACTAAGTAGAGGAAAAACGACTTCTAGGGGTAATGAAAGTATTTGAACCCTAAATAAGTCGAATACCAAGCCCCTGAACCCGAACTCTACCTTTCCTAATTTACTCTAGGTTAAAATCAGGTGGCGACTCATAATAGGTTCCAGTGAGCTAACTTAGGTTTTAATAATTATTTTTATATGACATAGTTATTAATCTTAGGTTATAAGTGGACCTAAAACCCGGTTAGATCCTAATCCGCTTTAATCAACATAGGATAGGGTTTAAAATCGAGGCTCACAGGTATAGTAATTGCAAATGGTTATAAAGGAATTTGAATGGTCTAAATGGGTGAGAACAAGAGGTAGGCTGTCAAGAGAAGTTTAGAAATGCACTAGAGTGCATAAGTGCAAAAATGAGTATTGAAATTTGTAGAAATTGAGCAAGAATTTGAGTAAGGAAATTGAGTAATGATTTGAGGGGTTTAGAGCATGATTAAGAGTGTTTTAAGGTGGTTAAACATGTTAGGAAGCATGTGGAAGGTTAGGGAAGAAATTGGGAGAAGATTGGAGTTGAAACCAAGTCAAAATGAGCATTCTGCCTTCGACCTACCCAGAGGGCTGGGTCGGTCGGTGGGTCGGTCGGACTGGAATAGCTTTCTAACTTCGACCTACCCAGGGGTCTGGGTCGTCGGTCGGACCCAGACACAAAAAAAATAAATTTAAATTTAATTAGATATATATGTACATACATATAGATATGTATAAGTGAGGCATTAGTGCTAGAGTAATGGTGGTAAGAAGTAAATAATACGCACCAAAGAATATGAGAAAACAAACTTGAGAAGTAAATGGAAGTAAGTAACAAATGTAAGTAAATTTGAAATGTAAAGGGGTAAGTAATTGTAAGTCGGGGAAACTCTAAAGATTAAAAAAGTTAGGTTAATTATAGGGAATTAACCATCCGACTCCATGCATATTATAGGGTTCGAAAGGTTGGACTCCGAAGGAACATCGGGGATCGAACAACTACGGTGAACGGTATGATTTTCTCTTGCCCTGTATCCTAACCTAGTTACTCTGATTTGTGTGCTTATGTGATCACCTAATAAGATAAATGCACGAATCAGGTTTTATTGCACTTACTTGTGTTTGAACTATATTGTTCTTGTTGTAATGTCTTGAACATCTAGTTTGTATAATTCATGAAATGAATGGATGAGAATGAGGTGTATGTGTAGCTTGTTGTGTACTTGTGTAGTGTGTTAACCATTGGTATGGAAGTAATGACTTCTACTAATTCCTAACTACCTAACCCCTAACTTGAGTAATGAGTAAAATGGAATGAGTAGAAGTCTGATATAGTTTCGGCCACGCGTGAGGATAAGGAGACGCAAGAGGTTGGATCCGAATCCTGGCATTAATCCTTCCGTGGACCAAACCCCTTAAATGGGTAGCATCCTGGATTGGTGAGCCACCCTAAAGCCCGGTGGTGGGATATAGTAGTCCCTGCCCGGAGGTCATACCGACTTGACTTGAGTAAGTAAGTAAGTAAAGTCTTGTATGAGTAATGGTCTTGGCTAGTGTAAGTCATTGACCTAGAGTAAAAAGTAATGTACACCCGATTAACCCGGGTGGGAAAAAGAAGCTAACAAGCATTGTGTATGTACTGGAGAAGCGTATCTCCGTAACGGTAAGTGTGAATGGTTGACTTGTAATGTCTTTCTTGTATGTATTGAAATGTATGTATGAATGCTTTGTGATGTATTGTAATATTGTGTATAAACGTATGCATGTATGTATGATTAAAATGAACCGCATGTATTCGACTAAGTAGTTGGCGTACCCTCGCTAGTACGCGGGGTATGCGGATTTCATATGCAGCTTTTTGCTGAGCCCCTTGGGGCACTGTTTTTATTTTCCAGGTACCCGAAGCTGTTATGGTCATTGTAAGAGACCGGCTGCTATGCTTAGTTAGCTAGGGATAATTTGTGGATGGTAAAGAATTGTATAAGGCTTGTAGCCCTTTGAAGTGTCGGTGTACCAAGCGGTACACCCTTTTGTATTTAGAAAAGTATGTAGGTTTGTGAGGAATGGGTAATATGTTAACTCTTAAGGAGTATGTATAAACATGTGGAAGATGTTGAACTTTGGTATCGTACTTAGGAACTCGGTATATTGTAAGGTAAGGATTGAGTAATGTATTGAATGGAGAATTGTAGTACTCGCTTTGTAAATGAAGTATGGATTGTATTTGTTTAGTACTCGGGTATTCCGGTCCATCAGACCGATGCTGTAATGGAAGTAGACCTTGTTAGTCACGTGGGTGGCTAACGGCATTGTATCACCCGCCGTTGTGTAAGAAAGTATCCGCTGCGTAAGTATGAAAGTACGAGGAGATTAGACGGTAATGACGGGATTAGCGGTAGGGGTGTTACAAAAAGTGGTATCAGAGCGAAGTATCGCTCTGATGACTAGAAATATCGAGCTTAGGAAATACCGAGTTAGGAATTAGAAGCTTAGGGCTAAGGGATGAGTGATAGCGTGAAAGATACGCTAGTTAGGAACTCCCGGTGTGTACCGGATACCTATAACATCAGACCCGCCCTCCACATCCCCATTGTATAACTTGGGAAAGAACGCTAGAGAGAAGGAAAGTCCTCTCATACTCGAGAAAACCCGATGTGGCAGTAGTGAGATATTCCTATAGGAGGAAAGAACCTGTTATATATTAATCTCAAGAATTGGATGTCCCGGAGATGGTTCCCGGTTGAACAACAACACCCACACTTAATAGTAGTAGAATGAGTACTCTAACCATACGGAGACTACAACTTACAACAGCATGGGTCGACATGCTTAGCAGTCGCGAAGCCTGGCTAGTCAACCAGCAGCAGGAAAAGAAGCACTAAGCGTGTAACAGAGCGGAAAAAGGAACAGTAACAAAACCCGAGACACAAGTCTACGGGACAGTAATAGCTAAATAACACCACCAACGGTAGGCTGACTGACTAAGGACATAGTCGGGAGTGGTTAACTCCAAAACTACAACGCCAAAAAGGTTACAATACCTGGCCGACATAGCTCAGACAGCTACAAGAACATTCATGGGATATAATCCGACACAACTACAGAAGTATTGCCTAAACAAGCTGAGGCTTGGTAACCACGGTAAACGTGTGGGAACGATCAACAAAGTAAAACACAAGACAAATAAATAAGGATCTCCAAGGATTGGAGAAGTACCCCGATCAATGGCAGTCATCTCAAGATCACTGAGAAGTTACTTAAAAGATTGGGTATCCCAAACATAAATCAATAGATCAAAGAAAGAGTCGACAAGACCACCAAATACGAGTGGAAACCATACCGTGACCGGTATAGGTTTACCCAAAAACCACCAGTACCACGCACTTGCCACGGCAAGTGCAGTAATAATAGGACGGTTCAGAAAGACTTTTAACAAACCACAAGTACTTAGCAAAGTACCGTGATCGCAATGAAGCAACTACAGGATCGCAGATCCTAAGGATTTGAAGAATGGAACTAGGAAGGGCCTAACGGCCTGACCAGTGCATTAGAGGATAAACCAGTCAGCGGGAAGCTAGACTCGGTCAGAACCACCCGGCATTGAAATTCCATGAAGACTTTAATACCAAACACAATTTTTCTTTCAAAACCCAAACTATTTCTTTTAAACCCCAGCTTTTAAAACTAATCCGGTAGATTCACAATAAGATACCATAAGACAATATAAGAGGAGTTGACAACAGAATACTTCACCTAGGCATGTGACGAACACTACGAGTATACAAAAATGAGATGTGGGATGACCGCACTCCGATAGGAGCTTGCGGGCCTAACGGACCTACTTATAGGTGAGTCAGGTAAGTAGCAATGTATTAGTATGGTACCCCACATATGTATACAAGTGGTGTACAAAACACGAGAAGTAGTTGACTCCGTTCTACGGACCGTAAGTAAGTCCAAACCAGAACAGTTGGACACCTTGGACGATCAAAGAGGAAGAACACAGTTGAGCCAACGAGTATAAAAGGAATCAGAGAATTCATCTAAGGACAACGAATAAGAGCTAGAAAGTGCATGAGGCACAGGATGGTAAGTATAGACATTGGTTATGTCTCAAAGATTTCAAAGCAAGCGTATAATAGCTGGAAGAAATACCCAGCCTAAACATAGCAAGGCGAACGCCTAACGTAACACATCAATGTTCAATAAACGGGATAGAACTCCCTGAACAATCACCACGGCTACCGGGAATGTTATTCTTCGCCAACGAGGATTTTGAACCCAGTCAAGAACACTAGGAGAAAGTATAAACGGTCTACCCAAGAACGGGAGACGGTATAACCCTAAAGGGGATAGCTCAAAATATGATACCGCAAGGCGGTATAGTGGACATGACATATCATAAACATTTGCCGGATGTAACGGCGTAACCTAATAACACCCAGGAGCAATCCTTGAAGGGTGTCTGAGTTAAAAACAGTCGAACGAAGTGTCGTGATAAGAGCACGGGAGCTAGAACGAACACTCGGTTGTAATACCGAAGGGATTCCACTTAATAGGGAATACCCTGAATCACTATGAGGCACTGATTATGCCAATTGCCTAAAGGGCCTCCCATGGGCGGAAGTGCAATGGAACAACCTCGCCATGGAGCCCAGTAATAACTCTAACCATGTGATGGTATACAAGGAGGCGGAAACATGTATAAATAGCCTGCAAGGAGCATAGCTCGCAGCAATAAGGCTTAAAAGCCCTGAACCAACTACGCCATGTAGATTTAAATGGTTGCAAACCCGCGTTAAATGATAAGAAGAAATGCCGAGAATGCCAAGTGGACAAATGTTATTTCCTACAATGAGCAGAACGACAATCGAAACGCGCAATTTGGATTCAATGTAATCAGCGGCTTGGGGTAATGGCTACCTCAGCGTCACTGTCGCTGGAGCATCAGCCTAGTATACAGTTGATGAGGCTTTTAATTGCCCTTCATGCCTTCTGTAGCAATGGTAGCACAAGGCATAGGAATCGTGATGATGACAATACTGGTCTAGTCCACACTTGGACACTACGCGAAATCTGAGGGAAGGTACCTCTCGTTAACGGAAGACCACCAATGCGGTGATGATGTGAACCCTTAGAAAAGGCTTCACCAACCATAACAACGAAGCTTGCGCATGTAGATATTGCCAAGATACAATTGAACAAGAAAATGAGATTTCCAAACCACTATGACTAGAAAGAGGCTTTGAGAGCAACTGTGAAAACCGAAGAAGAGACGGTTTAGAAGCAAACATGGAATGTGTATAATGGACTGTAGAAGCACATCGCTTAAAGAGCATAGAGGCTTGAAGGAGTAAGTATACTCCATAGGCAACCAAGCATATTGTGAACCATTGTATGAATGGCGAAGGTACATAAGCAAAGACTAGCATAGTAAACCTTGTCATGAGACTTATGAGTGGAAAAAAACCTCTCAACAAGAACTTTCACTTATCAGTGATAGAATACTCTTCAATTGAAGAACGGGACCAGAAAACCCTTGAAGTTTCCTTGGGATGTCCCAATGATGTGCATAGAGAAACAAGAATGCATCACCAAACCTTATATCCAATGTCAGGATTTAGAGGGAAGTGAGCGTCAAAAACAATCAATGTGAATGCATATTTTGACCCGCGAATGACCAACGCTCAAGAGAGCTTATAACCCAATAGATTACTTCACCCTTGGTCAGCCAAGTCACATGGTAAACGAAGTCATAAGTGATGCAAGAATGTGAGGTAAGCTAACCTACCCATGAAACCTAATTAAAGCAAAACATCTTCACATTGGAAAGATAATGAGATTACAGTATGCTACAGTGACCGTCATACACACGAGCATAGAAACTCCCGATGTGTTCACACCACAAGGGGATTGAGCATAAAACGTAACATAGAAGTGTACGGTTGAGTAATGATGCCAACAGCAATGACAATGAGTAAAGGCAAGCTACCACAGTGGCAAAGGCCGTGAAAACAATGTTTGTGTAATGAATAAGAAGATGGTACACAACAAGCAACCACTATGAGAATGTAGTTAGACAATGACATGGAAACAAACCATGAGCTGGACCCAGAGGAGTCGAGATGTAGGAATTGGTAGACATACTAGGCATTAAGGTCTATAATCTGAACCATATAACAAGGATCACACAAGTAACGCATTGTTCATTCCTAATGTAACATCATAAGGAGCTAAAGGCGTATACCTAGTGGATCAACACAATCAGAGGAACAATAGCTTGGGATAAGAATACCCAATTTCAAAACAACGAACCATATTGAATACAGAAAACTTTCAAACGCAACAACGAACATGGCACACGCCAGTTTCAGCGTAAATCTAACAATAAACCGTTCGGCCTTTCGGCCAAAGATGCATGAGGAACATTGGAGATGCCAACAATCACAACCTGTGAATTCCACCGGAATAAAAGCAAAAGCGAAATCATAAACGCTACAAGGATCCATGCGTATGAAATGCAAGATCGTGCAATAAAAGGAAACTGGTATAGCACTACATGAGTGAATAACCGGAAACTAATGATCGGAGGAAGCACTACACATGCGTAGTAGCTCAACCTCAACCGACAGCAAGTCGGAGGAACTACATGAGTAATCACAGAAATATACAGTAGTATGTGCGATAGATTTCTCGAAGCTGAATAGAAAATCTATAATACAATGAGTTCACGTACGGCAAGAGTCACCACGCGCCGGTTGAGAAACCGTCTATCCCAATATAGAAGGGATAAGAAGTGGATGTATGACACAGTTAGAATAACAAAAAGGGCGAATTAAGCTCAAAAGTTATCAGGGTCGCGCAGCAGAAGCTAGTGGGCCCTAGCTCAGAGGTTGAATATACCTAGTAAGTATGAGAGAATGGCTATCAATGCCTTGAAGCCTGTTAGGCTAGAACCGAATTGGTTATGAGTGAAATTAACTTCAAATGGGAATTCTTGGCGTAGGGACTAAATCGTCAGTATGGTTAAGACCTTTTGACCAGGAACCATTGCATAATAAACCGCGGGAAGCTAAAACACTTCAGGATGCCCGAATTGAGTGAACCATTGTTCAATGAAACATATGGTAGATTACGTGGGCGTAATCCCTTTTAAGGGGGGTAGAGCGAAAAACCGCTTAGTGTAAGTTTCATGTATTAAACACGTAAACTGTAATGTGCATAGCACAAATGGGAATTGCTTGATGATTGGTATGTATGTTACATAAACTTATGCACCATTCATGGCCTAGTTATGGGTATTGCGCATAAGTAATGCGAATATTATGTATATAAAAATATACCTATCTTGTTAACTCGTGTGTGAGTATACAAGGAGAAAGGAGTAGAGAAACTCCTGGGGAAAGAGAATCCCTATAGTATGTGTGTCTAGTGAGATTAGACATGGCACTGTGATGCATGAGTTGGTATGAAACCGATGTAGAACCTAGAGGGAATTGAGTTCCCTAGGTAATTGTTTGAGGTGAATTGAGAATGTTTTGTGGACGGAATTCCACAAGTATTGTATTCCTTAGATAGATTATGTGAGATGATGGAGAGTAATGGATGAAAGTAGCAATAGTCGATGAAATGAGTCCCATAGGCATTGAATCCCGAAGTAAAGTATTTGGAAGTAAATTGAAGATGATTGATGGACTAAATTCCATCCTTTGGAGATGTATGAATTTGTAATTATGACTAGAAAAGTAAAAGATAGAAAATGGAAACAAATTGAATTATTTGATTGTTTGAAATTAATACGGGAATTCGAACTTGATCCTGATCAAATCAAGGGAAAGTGAACACAAATTGGAGTGGAAAGATAGTTCAACACTGATGCTGATCACATCAGGGTCGAATGATTCTTGAAGCTCCCCTCAAGTGGTCACAAGTAATCATGCATAGGATAGATTTAATGAACTAAAATTGGAATTTGGAGTAGGTGTTGGTGTGTTTTAAAAAAAATTCTAATTAGTGGTTGCGAAAGGATTTTCCATCAGACTTGAGAATAAGGATTTGTGTGAAACCTCTACCGGAAGAACGGTAGTGGTGTTGTTATACCCAAAATTTCCCCCCCCCCCCCCCGGAGTAGTCTCTAAGGCATACGTGTTACAAAGGGCAAAAGGGGTCAAAAAGCACCAAGGCGGGATTTTCCAAGGACATTATCGGGATTTTCTATTTTCATATGACTTGTACATTATCTCCAAACACTTCCAAATATCATGGTCATTATGAAAGGTATTTCATGATTCTCTGATAATATTTATTCTGGAAATCTAGCTTTTAATTCATATTATAAGCTAATTTCTTTAATAATTAACACATGAAATAGCCTCAAAATAGAAATTAAAAGGTTTCCAAAAAAAATAAAATTGTCACATGGTTACCATGACTACATACAGTCATAAACCTGAAATTATTTTATTGGGAACCTTATCCCAAAATTTAAAAGAGAAATTCAATCATTTTTGCAATTTTCTCTCTCCTCTGGAAAATACCGAAATCAAAACAAAATGTCATGACATTTTAACACAAGGTATAGGATGATTATTAGAGACTAATGCCGTTGGAATTTCGTAATTTCGACTTTCCAATAATAAGTTATGAATTTTGGGAGATTCCAGATTGTGAGATTTTTATCTAATCGGTTATTTATCAAAATAACTCGATTCTAACTCGGCCACCAACGAAGCTTTCAGAGATTCCTAACGTGAAGGAACAACAAGTTTTCGAAATCAAAACAGGGTAAAAACCAAATTCTCTAACCCTTCTGGTCAAAATACGATTCTGGTTGAAATTGCTAACCGAATTGATTTTTCCTTGCTTCTGAATTAAGATTTGTTTGTGTTTCTGCCTTCTAACTTGTTCGTTAAGTTTCGCATTAAATTCGATTTCAAATTGAAAACTTTCAATCACTAACATCTTGTACATCTTTCAGGCTACACATCCATAAAATTTGAGCCAAAAACACCTTCGGGAACAGCCTCAACGCCGCCGTCCGAGGGCGGTCCGCACCCGGACGTCATGTCCGGGGTCCCGGACTCCCTGTCCGTAAGCCCGGACACCCAAGGACAGCGGCGGGATTTTTTAAAAATTCAAATTTAGGTTTTCTAAAATAATGTCCGTGGCCCCGGACCTTGCAAAATTGTGTTTTCTGTTTAATTCGACTTTTATATTCACATAGGTTAACTAGGGTCCGTGGGTTCGGACATTAGGTCCGTAGCCACGGACGGAAACAAAATTTGACCTAATTCTGCTCTGAAACCCTAGTTTAGGAATCTTTAATTTTATTTTAATTTTCTGTCAAAAAATGCTAAAAAACACAAAAAAAAACAAAAGCTTGCGCACTTAAGTTAAAACGACTGTAATAAGCCGTAATTAAACTAAGTAGAAGAAAAACGACTTCTAAGGGTAATGAAAGTAATTGAACCCTAATTAAGTCGAATATCAAGCCCCCGAACCCGAACTCTCCTTTCCTAATTTAATCTAGGTCAAAATTAGGTGGCGACTCATAATAGGTTCCAGTGAGCTAGCTTAGGTTTTAATAATTATTGTTATATGACATAGTTATTAATCTTAGGTTATAAGTGGACCTAAAACCCGATTAGATCCTAATCAACTTATCCACATAGGATAGGTTTAAAATCGAGGCTCACAGACTGGCGACTCTGCTGGGGACAACTTCTTAATTTTAACTTGTTTAATTTTAAGAAAGAGGGCTTACTCGAAAATTGTTTATTTATGGCTTTATTACTTGTTTATTTACTTCTGTGCGCACTTTAATTTCGGCACCTTTGCATCATGTGAGAGCGAGGGTCCACGCAAACCAATTTCACCCCGGGACCCGTTTGAGGGTCCCCTGTCAGGACTCACACCTTTTAGGTGATGTGAATAAGCGGGGGAAAAGAGGAGGATGTCGTCTAACCACATCCCCTTAATACCTGGGCCTTAGCCCCAAGCGTTTTCCTGGCAGTGTCCTTACCTAGCCCATTGTTTGGTCAGTCAAAGACCCGACCGTAGACGCACACCTTTAGGTGATGTGAAAAAAGTGGGGGGAAACCCAAAGAGAATAGCGTGCAAGCCCTATTCCTTTGTGGCGACCTGGGCCCAAGCCCCAAGCACCTCTCCGGATCGATCCATACCCAAATTGATTTAACCGTCAAGTGAGGACATGTTGAATTTGTTTGGGCCTTGATTGCTTGTATGATCGGCCCATTACCTAGCCTAGAGATTGATAGGAACTTCTCCTACATTAACCTAGCCCAACCGAATTGGCGGCTCTACTTGTTTGCGGCCTAGAGGCCCTGTTTGGTTTAACATGTGAGTCGTTCGGGCTTCGGCCCAAAAGCTTAGACTTAGGTGATTTCTCTTCTGGCCCAATTTGAATTATCCGATTAGTTCTAGGCCCAAAAAAAAAAAGAAATCCACCTGAACTTGAAATAACCCACAAGTTCTGAAAATAAAATGTTTTTCTGCTTAGCAACCATCTTCTCTGGCCCCAAAGAAGTTAGGCCCATTTGTGGTTTAGGGACATTCCAGCCCATGGCTTTACTCCAGGCCCAAACACATTCCGGCCCAAGGGCTCATTCTAAACTAGGTAAACTCCTTATTCGGGTCCTAGCCCCAAACCCTAGATCTAAGGTGTCACCTCTCATGCCCAATCAAAGCCATCTGTCTAGGGTTTCAGCCCAAGTTCCAGTTCATAAGATACTCCAGCCCAACACCTCATTCTCTGGGTATCTGGCCCACTTGCTTTCAGCCTAAGTCTGTTTCGATTATCTTGTGAAGCATCATGTTTCAGCCCACATCTTTGTTAGCTAATAATGGACACCTTGGAAACAGGGTAGACTCAAGTCCAAGTATGGTCCAATCGACATGGAAGCCCAGCTCGCATCGGAACAAAGCACATGGCCACCATTGAAGCCATGGAGCAGGCATAGTGCATGGACGCCGTGGAATCTAACTACGTTGCTGTTATCGAGAGTTAGCAAAGGCTCTTTCCCTCGAGTCCGAACGTCAAGCTCGGGATGAGTTAGTGGACAGGCTTCTCAACCCTTTATGACTGCATTGAAGTTGGCTCCATTAGGGTCCGAGGATCGGAGGGGAATGTCAAAGAAAATGACAGAACTCAGGAAAGTGATCAGACAACCAGGAGCAGCAACTTGCATCCAAAGCTGCACCCGTAAGAGAACCAGGCAACATGAGGAAGACAGTGATCGACAGTCAAGAGGACCTGGTTGGAGCGTTAGGACAGTAGAACCATCCCGACGGAGTTCTCGACAGGAGAGTTTACAGACATCGGCCGAACATCAAGAGAAGCACTTAAAGAGCTTCGAGGAAGATATCCGATGCAACCGCTTGCCCTGAGGCCAGGAACTACTCATTTGGGGAAGGATCTTAATCAATTTTGTCACTTTCATCAGCTGCCCGGTCATGACACTGACCACTGCAGAGCCCTACAACAAGAATCCAGGATCTAATTGACCAAGGGTTCCAATTCTAAGAACATGGTGGAGAGCGCAGAGCACGCGTGCCCAGGCATCATCAGAAATGTTGTTTTTTTTTAGTGTTTTTCTCATTAAATGCATTTCTTTTCTTGATTAGTTGTCTTTCAACTTTTGTAGTAGTTAGTTCCCTTGAATCATTTTCGGTAGTTTTCCTGAGTTTGTAATTTCCAACGTTATTCTTTTTGTTGAATAAAACATAGTTCCTTTTTCATAATTTTTGTACAAAGCATCATTCGTTTATTCGGAAAAACTTAAAAAAAAAAGAGCACTCACGTCCTTCAAGGATCACGAAGTAATCATTTCTGACTATGCAATGGAATGACTTGTCTCTTGTTTCTAAAAATTTGAACATGCCTAACCAAACACCACAACTCACCACATAATATCCAAACAACCCACAATGAGGTTCAAGGCCCACATCTATCAAACTGTTGTCACAAACCCCAAATTAATACTGGGGGCAATCTGAGTTTAGAATCATTGTCTTCGAATCTTTTGTTTAAACGTGTGAACTAGTCTCTGGGAGAAATTCACGGGAGTGTCTTGAGCGGAAAAACCATGAGCGAACGAGCGTGTCATTTTTACACGACTCTGGTGAGACCACATTCAAAGGTGAGGTAAATGGCATAACTCTGACCGAAGGAGATAATTTGTAAATTTACTCTTAGACCTGCGAAATGTAACAAGGAACGGATACACAACTATCAGGAATGACGAAGCACCTAGGTACAGCACCACGTAGCCAAAAGCTTGTAAACCCTATCATTAAACCCTAGGCACCCCCGTTGAGCCTTTCGTATATCCCTTTTCGATATTATGAGCTCCACAAATAACCCAGCCAATGATGAATGTCCGACCCGGTGACCAAAGGAAGCGAGGATCCCGACTCTCAGATAACATTCTCATCAGTCCAAAGAAGCAATGCTGCAATCAGCATGACGAAGCGATCCGCAAATGGTCCTAGAATGACACAAGATCAATAGAGCACACATCAAAACAGCTCACGAAGCCCAAAACCGGGAAACACAAGAACCCCGAAGGCAAAGTCAAGAAAGGATAAAACAAAAAGGCAAACCGAAGTGCCTCGAAGAAGTCCAAATGACAAAAAAAGAGAAATGGTGTAAAGGACAACTCCAAAAGTCCAGGTCCAGAAGCTCGAAAACAACATCAACATGAAGCAGCCAGACAACTTCAAGACAATGAAGATGAATCCGAGAGAAGACACAAGTTGCAGCTTTGGTCACCCATTTAAGCTCCACATACCTCAAATATCCCTCCATGATCCCGTCGTCTTTCATCACACCCTATGGCCACGTTATAAGCTTTAAAGACTTCCGACTTGATAGTTGTGTGTCCAATCACGTGAAAGTAACAGATCAAATGCGTAAATCCATCAAATATCGAATTCAATGGTTTAGAAGTTATGACCATGAGCGAGAAATGAGTGCAAACACCGACCACATCGAGTGTAGGGTAGGAAGCACCACATCAAAGAATAAGCCTCAACCCTGTGAGGATGAAACTTGTTCACACGTTTAATCAAAGAAAATACTGGGGGCAATCGATCGTTCCGATCGATTGCCATGAACTCTAGCTCGGATTGTCCTAAGGAAAAATACTGGGGGCAATTGTTGGTTCCAACATTTGCCATGTCAACACCAATTGAAACCCAAAGCTTGAGCACCACCATCCCACCACAGACACACATAAGCCCTTACCACCACTGATAAGTGCAAAACATATAGACTTATTAAGGTTTAATCACCTTAATAATTGTAGCATTTTTAGTAATGTTTTTCACTTATCTTGGGTTTTTCCTATATTTATGTTGTTATATTAACTGATGTATTATATGTGTTAAAATGTAGGAAAAATACCAAATACACACATATATTATATAGAGGATTCAACAAGTCTCGCAAGCAGTGGTGCAACCGCATGAGTGTGACCGCCAGGTACATAGGCGGACATACAAAGATGAAGAACCGCCCTGATAAACACCTTCTATTCAGGCGGACAGGACAATAGAGGAGAATGCCATGGCAACCGCCTGAAACCTGGGCGGTACTCAAGGAGGCGGACGTGAACTCAGGCAACCGCCTGTTGTTTGGGCGGTCTGGGAGGCGGTACCATAGGCGGACAACAGCACCCACACAAGACAACCGCCTCTACCACAGGCGGACAGCAGGAGGACACCACGCGGACGCGTGTAAAAATTCCAGATCTGAGACGCGAACAGTTATCTTCTTCGCGTCGATTTCGCCCGTCGTCGTCTGCAACTCGCGCCGACTGTCTGCAACTCGTCCAACTTGCAGCGCCTACCTTAATTCATGCCTGTGTTCAGCTGTCTGTCCCCTGCAATAAATGAGCAATCAACGAGCTCAATCATTTCTTCAACTGGCTCACGCGTCTGTTTATCTCCTCTGCTGCTTCTTCGCTTCTCTATAAACCCACGAGCCTTCATCAATCCACAGCCATCACCCATACAATCCACGACCACTTCACCACACGCCATCTCATTTCTCTTCTCCCGCCTTCTCCATTTTATTTATTTTACAGTCCACCAAATTCACCTCTAGCCCTACGTACACAAAATAGCAGAGTGAGACGGAGTGATTACGGATGATTCTATTACTCTCGTCTCTATCTATCTATTTAATATGTTAGGCTAGTTTACGTTTACTCTGGGAATAGTATTATGTATCTGTATTAATTATGCAATATTTCTACTGGTTTATTTATATACAGTTTGTTACGTTTTAAAGGTTATCTCGCCTATTTAATAAATCTCATGAATTTATTAAATTGCTTTACTAAGTCTGTTTTTAATTTCATCGGTTAAAGCAGATGGGTTAATTAAACCGTAAAACTGGGGGAAACTTATTTTCATCGTTTAAGTTAGTACTCAGTTGCAAATGTAATTCCTCAAATACTCCTCTGCCGTTTGCAGGCTTTTGCTTGAGTTTTCATCGGACCTTGCATTACAGGTGAACGAGTTCTTATGAGTTTTCATCGGACCTTAAGAAAATAACAGGAACCTTGCCAAATTATTAGAACCAGTAGAGATAGCTTAATTATGCAGATTATATTAACCTGACCCAGAGTTCCATTTTATTTATCTGTCAACTTAGTTTATTTTATTCTTTCTTTTTATTTATTTTACAAGTCAATTAATCCCCCCCTCCTGTGACACGCTTAGGTACTATTATATGTATATTAGTCCCACGGTTCGACATCCGGTTGCTTACATTTTCACTATACTACTGCGACCGGGATTTATTTGCAGCCCGACGTTATTTTTTGGGTTTTAATTTCTTTCTTTTATGTTAATTACACCTGTTCTAACCACTCAATATAACGTCTGCAACCACACACACACTCTCAAGCCCATCATTGGCCTTACCTCCACAAAAACATTAGGCCCATCATAACCCTGACCACCATCATAAATCACAACCCAATCCCAGGTCTGTCACAAATCCTGAACACCGGCAAAAGCCTTCAGTACCACAACAAACACCACACACTTCCACCAATGACATGTTCATTTTTCAAGAAACAAGTTGCAGATATGGAATTTTTAGTCAGGAAATGATCATTTCACTTTCCTTTTTCAGCAGAGTCTTTCTCAAGCATTGCCATGTTTGACACATTTTTCAACAGTTTCTTGTTTTGGCAAGCTTCCAACAAACACTTTAGTTGCGTTTTACAACTTTTTCATAACACCTCAACAATGCCAAGTTTGGCACCTTTTCCAACAGTTTCCTGTTTTGAACGAGTATCTTTCATATATTTTGATTGTATACATTGCCATGTTTGGCACTCCGGTAATCATTTTTCATCATTTGCACGAGACCATTATCTTTCTAACTCATTTTTAGTTCGAGACCCAAAATCAGTGCGAGACCCATCATTTTCAAGACTTTAGTACGAGACCTAGTATCATCTTCAGTGCGAGACAAGTACGAGACAGAGCGTGATCTAAGTTGGCGGGGCAGAGGCAATAAGTCCCCATCTTCATGTCAACTTCTTGGGAGAAACAACTAGTGGGCAGTGGGAATAAGTCCCCTTGGTAATCTAGAAGTTATCCCAGCACCTCAGCTGGTGGGCAGAGGCAATAAGTCCTCATAGTATACCAGCAAGGAGCATTGGAACGGGTTTCGATCCCCAGAAGCATCCGGATATCATTTTCCTATCATCCATATCATTTGCATCATTTTCATCATCTACATTTGCATTACTTTCATTTGCATCATTTTCATACATTTGCATTACTTTCATTTGCATCATTTTCATCATCTACATTTGCATCACTTTCATTTGCATCATTTTCATCATATACATTTGCATCACTTTCATTTGCATCATCTTCATATCGTTCATCTGCATTATCCAGGCGCGTCACAAGACCTGGCGACAGAAAAGTTGGCGAGGTGATGGCAATAAATCCTCCTGTGCGATGTCAAGTTATTTTGGGATCAACGAATGGTGGGCGATGGCAATAAGTCCCCAGGGTTTTTACCAGGAGTTATCCCTGCACACCGGCTTGGGGGGCGATGGCAATAAGTCCACATTGGGTCCAGCCAGGAGCATTAGCACGGGTTTCGGTCCCCAGAAGCATCCGAGCATCATCAGCATTCCTGCATCTACTTCATCTTTTAGGTTGTCAACGCCTTAGAATCGCTTGACATTTCTCAGGTAGTCAATGCCTTAGAATCGGTTGACATTATTTCATTTTCATCATTTTCAGGTAGTCAACGCCTTAGAATAGCTTGGCATCATTGACATCATTTCTCAGGTAGTCAACGCCTTAGAATAGATTGACAACATTTTCACCATCTTTAGGTAGTCAGCGCCTTAGAATAGCTCGACAGCGTTTTGTTGTTTAGGTAGTCAGCGCCTTAGAATAGCTCGACAACGTTTTGTTTTTTTAGGTAGTCAGCGCCTCCGAATAGCTAGACGCAGTCAACGCGGTTTCGCACAACATGGAGAATTTCGTGGAGTCCAAAATTTTGGGGCATCACTCAAGCATCAACCAGACTTTTCGCATCCACTACAAAGTCTAGTTGACGGGGGGCAATCTGTTATACCCAAAATTTCACCCCCCCCCCCCCGGAGTAGTCTCTAAGGCATACGTGTTACAAAGGGCAAAAGGGGTCAAAAAGCACCAAGGCGGGATTTTCCAAGGACATTATCGGGATTTTCTATTTTTATATGACTTGTTCATTATCTCCAAACACTTCCTAATATCATGGTCATTATGAAAGGTATTTCATGATTCTCTGATAATATTTATTCTGGAAATTTAGCTTTTAATTCATATTATAAGCTAATTTCTTTAATAATTAACACATGAAATAACCTCAAAATAGAAATTAAAAGGTTTCCAAAATTAAAATAAAATTGTCACATGGTTACCATGACTACATACAGTCATAAACCTGAAATTATTTTATTGGGAACCTTATCCCAAAATTTAAAAGAGAAATTCAATCATTTTTGCAATTTTCTCTCTCCTCTGGAAAATACCGAAATCAAAACAAAATGTCATGACATTTTAACACAAGGTATAGGATGATTATTAGAGACTAATGCCGTTGGAATTTCGTAATTTCGACTTTCCAATAATAAGTTATGAATTTTGGGAGATTCCAGATTGTGAGATTTTTATCTAATCGGTTATTTATCAAAATAACTCGATTCCAACTCTAAAAATTCCTAAAAATAATTCTTTATCAGTTAAATTTTCATAGTTTTTATCGGCTTGCAACATATTTTAAAAAATCAGATTCTCTTAGAGCACAAAATCAAGGTTTTAGATAAAAATTCTGTTCTATCAACTTGGCCATGCTCTTTCTATAAAAGGCCTTCCAAAAACGACCTAGGGCAAGGTAGATGATCCCCATAGTCAGAAAACACAGCCGTCTACTTGCCTCCCACGTTTTCAACACTCCCAACACCGAAACTCTACCGAAATCATCCCAAAATCACCAAAAACACATTCTTTCTTCTCTCATTGAACTTCCAAGCATCAAAACACCACAAATACAGAACCAAAACGTGCTTAACAACACAAGGAAGAAGAGGTCAGAAGCTCGGGTAAAGTCGAACCGGATCGGCCACCAACGAAGCTTTCAGAGATTCCTGACGTGAAGGAACAACAAGTTTTCGAAATCAAAACAGGGTAAAAACCAAATTCTCTAACCCTTCTGGTCAAAATATTATTCTGGTTGAAATTGCTAACCGAATTGATTTTTCCTTGCTTCTGAATTAAGATTTGTTTGTGTTTCTGCCTTCTAACTTGTTCGTTAAGTTTCGCATTAAATTCGATTTCAAATTGAAAACTTTCAATCACTAACGTCTTGTACATCTTTCAGGCTACACATCCATAAAATTTGAGCCAAAAACACCTTCGGGAACAGCCTCAACGCCGTCGTCCGAGGAAGGTCCGCACCCACGGACGTCATGTCCGGGGTCCCGGACTCCCTGTCCGTAAGCCCGGACGCCCACGGATGGCGGCGGGATTTTTTAAAAATTCAAAATTTAGGTTTTCTAAAATAATGTCCGGGCCCACGGACATCCTGTCCGTGGCCCCGGACCTTGCAAAATTATGTTTTCTGTTTAATTCGACTTTTATATTCACATAGGTTAACTAGGGTCCGTGGGTTCGGACATTAGGTCCGTAGCCACGGACGGAAACAAAATTTGACCTAATTCTGCCTCTGAAACCCTAGTTTAGGAATCTTTAATTTTATTTTAATTTTCTGTCAAAAAATGCTAAAAAACAAAAAAACAAAAGCTCGCGCACTTAAGTTAAAACGACTCGTAATAAGCCGTAATTAAACTAAGTAGAGGAAAAACGACTTCTAAGGGTAATGAAAGTAATTGAACCCTAATTAAGTCGAATATCAAGCCCCCGAACCCGAACTCTCCTTTCCTAATTTAATCTAGGTCAAAATTAGGTGGCGACTCATAATAGGTTCCAGTGAGCTAGCTTAGGTTTTAATAATTATTGTTATATGACATAGTATTAATCTTAGGTTATAAGTGGACCTAAAACCCGATTAGATCCTAATCAACTTAATCCACATAGGATAGGGTTTAAAATCGAGGCTCACAGGTGTATGGTGTAGTATTATTACAAGGGCAGCGGGACATAGAGAAGTCCTGTGTCTAGATGACCTAAGTGCTTGCGGGATCATATGGAAGAGTATTCTAGCATTGCTTTGGGGATAGCTTTGCATCGTATGTACGTATAATCTTGTATTGTAAAACCAGATGGTTGGTTATAATGTGGAGTGATTGTAGTGTACTTGCATGGTATTGAATGTAGAAATCTTGTGTAACAGATTTGGGAATTTGTAAGGATGAGGAATGTATGATCTTTGGCATTAGATATGTTCGAATGAGTGGGGATAGTAATCCTTCAACTTTGAACAACTTTGAGGGCAAAGTTCCTTAAGGAGGGTAGATTGAAATACCCCGAACTTAATTATAGTGATTAAAATTATCCTAATGGGGTAATTAAGGGCCTATTATTGCCTAAGGAATATTGGTGAAGGAAATAAAACCAAAAGAAAAGAGAAAACGCTCAAAAAACGAAAAGTGTTAAAATGAGTGTTACGTAACCATAGGAGTTATGTGACCTTGACTAGGATCCAAGGTGGATTCCTAAGGCTTATTTATGCCTAAAAGTATCTAGAAACAATTTCCAAAGAAAACGGATCCATAAAATGGATTAAAACCACAAACGAACCTTAAAGCGCGTTTTTCGAGGAAACCGGGAAAACATGACTTTAAGCGGGTTAAATAGACCTGTAATAATTTTAGTCAATCAAATGTATATAATTAGACATTAGTGAAGGTCTAGAACCATTAAAATTAATTAAACGAGAAAATTCCGGAAAACGGACTCAGGTGAGTGAATAGTGTAAAAACGGGAACTTTTGGAGTATAAATTGTAAATAGACCAAACTTTCCCCCCATTGTGAAAATAAAAAGGCTGGAACCCATATTGTGTATAGGGGCCACGTTTTCCAGCCTCTCACACTCACTCACAAAAAATAAAACAATAAAGAAAGAAAAAAAGTAAAGGAGTACAAAAGTAACTTTATACTATCTCTCCTACCCATTTCCTTTTTCTCTCACGGTGGCAGCCTCCCCTCACCTGCCTTTTCTTCCTCCCATACTCCATCCATGGCGATTTTAAAGGGAGCACCAGCCCTTCTCTTCTTCCTCCATCTCAAGTTGCAAACAAGTCCAAATCTCAAAAAAATTACACCACTGGATTCCCCTCTTATTGGAGCACATTTCCATCTTTCAAATATCGAAAAGCTCACACTTCATCTCCATGGGTGTGGCTCATTTTGGAGCTTGAAGACCACCATTGAGACCCCCTCCATCTCCACATTGTTCTAAGGTAAAAATAGTCTCAAAAGTCCCTCTTTTTCCAGCTTTTATTTGGAAAACGAAAATACAAGTTGAGCCTTGTTTTTCTTCCCCTTCCAGTCGTTTTGGTTGGCTATCTTGGAGCTGGAAACCTTACCACCTTTCTGTTCAAAAGTTCCACTAAGGAACACAAGGTAATACCCCCTTATAAATCCTAACATGTATTAAGTTCTAGATTGGTTTAAGGGTTAGTTTTGCTAAGCTAGTGTGGTATGTGTGGATGGTTGTAGCATCACCGAATGAACAAGAATAAGAAACAAGGAAGAAGAAAGGAAGAAAAGAAAGAAAACTAGCAAGTTCAAGGTAAATGAACTCACCTTTGAGCTAGTTTTGTATGTAGTGAGAAAACAGATTTTGAATGCTTGAAATGAGGAAATGGAATTGTTTTAAGTAGTAGTTGGGTTGTGGTATAATGAGGAAGAGAACTAAATTGTTTTAGAGCTTTTGAATGATGATTAAAGGCTTGGAAGCCAAAGGGAAATAAATGTGTATGTGCAGGAATTAATGGTGGGATGTGATTTAAGCATTATGATGTATGTGGAGAATTTGATGAGCATTGATGGATTTATGTGTGCTGGTAGAACCCTTGTGGGTTTGGTTAGTTTAGGTTGAATTAAGTGATGACATGAGCTTTGGACAATGTTAGAAAAGTAGCCGGGTTATGGCGAAAATCCGGTAGAAATCTAAGTGATTTAAGATGTATTGAGTGAAGAGTAACCTAGGGATAACTAGGTATTGTAAGGGGTTGATTTGGTTGGCTAATCACCCTAGAGAGTTAGATTAAGGAGTACATTAAGTAGTAAAAATCTGTAGCAAAAGAGGGTGTAGTACAATTGATTTCTTGGAAAAAGGTTAAGTATGCATAACCTTGAAAATGGAGTATGGACTTGGGTATAGTAATTGCAAATGGTTATAAAGGAATTTGAATGGTCTAAATGGGTGAGAACAAGAGGTAGGCTGTCAAGAGAAGTTTAGAAATGCACTAGAGTGCATAAGTGCAAAAATGAGTATTGAAATTTGTAGAAATTGAGCAAGAATTTGAGTAAGGAAATTGAGTAATTATTTGAGGAGGTTTAGAGCATGATTAAGAGTGTTTTAAGGTGGTTAAACATGTTAGGAAGCATGTGGAAGGTTAGGGAAGAAATGGGAGAAGATTGGAGTTGAAACCAAGTCAAAATGAGCATTCTGCCTTTGACCTACCCAGAGGGCTGGGTCGGTCGGTGGGTCGGTCGGACTGGAATAGCTTTCTAACTTCGACCTACCCAGGGGTCTGGGTCGGTCGGTCGGACCCAGACACAAAAAAAATAAATTTAAATTTATTTAGATATATATGTACATACATGTATATATATACATACATGTATATATATATACATACTTATAGATATGTATAAGTGAGGCATTAGTGCTAGAGTAATGGTGGTAAGAAGTAAATAATACGCACCAAAGAATATGAGAAAACAAACTTGAGAAGTAAATGGAAGTAAGTAACAAATGTAAGTAAATTTGAAATGTAAAGGGGTAAGTAATTGTAAGTCAGGAAACTCTAAAGATTAAAAGAGTTAGGTTAATTATAGAGAATTAACCATCCGACTCCATGCATATTATAGGGTTCGAAAGGTTGGACTCCAAAGGAACATCGGGGATCGAACAACTACGGTGAACGGTATGATTTTCTCTTGCCCTGTATCCTAACCTGGTTACTCTGATTTGTGTGCTTATGTGATCACCTAATAAGATAAATGCACGAATCAGGTTTTATTGCACTTACTTGTGTTTGAACTATAATGTTCTTGTTGTAATGTCTGAACATCTAGTTTGTATAATTCATGAAATGAATGGATGAGAATGAGGTGTATGTGTAGCTTGTTGTGTACTTGTGTAGTGTGTTAACCCTTGGTATGGAAGTAATGACTTCTACTAATTCCTAACTACCTAACCCCTAACTTGAGTAATGAGTAAAATGGAATGAGTAGAAGTCCGATATAGTTTCGGCCACGCGTGAGGATAAGGAAACGCAAGAGGTTGGATCCGCATCCTGGCCTTAATCCTTCCATGGACCAAACCCTTAAATGGGTAGCATCCTGGATTGGTGAGCCACCCTAAAGCCCGGTGGTGGGATATAGTAGTCCCTGCCCGGAGGTCATACCGTGAAATACCCAGGAAATTCCAAGCTAGGAATAATATAGTATATGGTATGAGTGACATGTCTGAGGTTAGTTAAGGCCCAGGGAATTAATATTTCTCCTTAAAGTGTTTCTGAATATTGGTAACGTTTTGCCGTAATGGATTTAATTATATTTCGAATACTAAATGATATAGTATTATTTCCCTCTCCTAATTTCCCTAAGTTATTTAAACTCCGAAGTACTATTCTAGAATATTCTTTCCAACTTATTTTAAGTATTCAGAGTTCGAATTCTATTTGACTACTCAAAAATATTCTGTTAACTCTCCTTATTCTTCTCTCAGTAATTATATTATTGGCATTTACATTTATCCTTTTAACGAGATTGTTCTCCTTCTTTGTTAAACCTTTAAATTATTTACAACATCTCTACTCTTTCCTAAATTATTTCCTCCCAAATAAATGTTTATTAATTGATTTCTCGATGTTGTTTCTCGTTTTAATTTATTCCTTCCTGAATTACTTCACTAATCTTCTTTTACTGATTTCCCTAATTTAACGAGATCTATCCTTTGGAGATATTTTAAATTCCAAGAGTTAGAACTCTTTCTTAATTATTTTATTTGTATTTCTTTTTGTATAAATCTTTAATTAGTTTATTCCTTTTCATTATACAAATAATTCTATTTAAGGGTTGATTTCTCTTCATTATTCTCCATCCTCAATACGCCGCTCTTGCGTTTACACTCTGCCCATTATTTTCACGCTCTTTCTCTTAAACCCTTGGTGAATTCTCGCTAGTTCCGTCGAGGTCTGATTATTCCCTGGTGTCCAGTTGGTAGATTGTCGGGTAATGTGTTCTACTTAGTTGTTTAGTTATCCACTCGTTGATCGATGAATTCTGATTGTTGATTTTGGTTACCTAGACGCCGATTACATCGACGAGTGCTATCAATAGTCTGGAGCAGTTGGGCTCTTGAGGGATTTGGTTGTTCCAGGTAAATTCTATGCTCAATGATTGTTTGACTAATGTTTTGAAAAACAATTGGAAAAGGTTCTGTTGTGTTTTATGAGTTCTCGATTGTGGTTTGAGGATTTGGGATTGCTTCCCACGTTTTGGAATTGAGGAATTGGATTGAGATTGTGGTATTTCAGTTATGGTTTTTGGGAGTCTTTCACAGGTTGTATTCTGTTGTTTGGGAGCCCATAGGTGCTCCCCATTATTGTTATTATTTGTGCTGCACACATTGTTGCAGTTAAGCCCTTTGATCTACTCTATGTTACTGCTGTCTCATAGGGGGTTGCACACTTAAGGACTTAGGGTGAGGTGGTTGTTTGACGGTCCCATAGGTGACTATCCTGGAATTGTTGTTTGGGGTCCCATAGGTGACCCCGTGTTTAGAATTGTGGTTACCTTCTGTTGAAAGCTCCCTACTGTGGCTTCGGTATTGATATGTTTCTGGAAATTCATCAACTGTTCAGTAACATCTTCTCATCTGTTTATTAAAGGCAAATGAGTTCTAAAATGTATTTTACAGTTGAGGTGGAATTTACTCAGTTTTTTTTATTTGTGCGATCCTTTTGTGTTTTGTCTATGTTTTATGATCACAGGTATGGATGACTGAATGTGGGGATCGGGACAGCGAATCACATAGTTTAGGGACTACGAATAAATAAGGCGATGTTTTGAACTTCAGTGATTAAGAGATGTTGTGTTGTTCTCAAAGTTTTATACATTGAGTTTCTATTTTGCTTCCGCGTAACTTGAAGTTAACTTTTGTTTTTAGTGTTATTTAGTTCATTAGCCTGAGCACCCATGGGAATTTGGTGTGGCGGTAATGCCCTGGACGTTTTGAGATCCGCTGCTGTGTTAAAGGTTATGTTCATTTGAGTTCTTGGCTAAAAGAATTTATTGGCATTTATGAATCAGTTTTATCAAGTTTGAGCTTTGTATTGATTATTTGATAATGATCTTATCTGTTCAGGAGTTCCTCATGTTGTTATTGTGTTTTATATCAGAGTTTCTAATGGTTTTTTGTTTCTGTTTACGTTTTAAAAACTGCACTTAAGGACCTGTCCGAACGTCCGTCCGGACATCAATGTTCGGACAGGCCCCGAAAGTTTTCAAGGATTGTCATCGTTTGGCTATGTCCGAACATCTGTCCGAAACATACAGTGTGCGAGGACGGGTTCAACTTGCAAGTCTCGACCTATGTCCGAACTTGCAAGTTCGGACCAATGTTTGGACCACGTAAGGATTTTTCCGAAGTTTTGAAACTCGACTCGTGTCCGAACTTCGAAGTCCGGACACAAGTTCGGACGCTTGGTTTTCCGCAGTCTGTTTTCTTCGGCTTGTGTCCGAACTTACCATGTCCGGACACAAGTTCGGACCAGCTCTGTTTTGCTCTTTTAGGACTCGTTTGAAGTCCGTTTTTAATGCCGTTTGCGCCGTTAGATTTGTATTTTCGTTAGCTATCTTTTGAGGTAAAAATCCAGGGTGTTACAAGGTGGTATCAGAGCCGTGTTTTCGAAATAAGATAAAACTTGAGTAAACCGGATTAAAAATTTGGGGATAAGTCGTTTGGGAAGTTATGATGGATTATGTGTTATTTTGTGAGCTGTTGAGTTATATTGGACATCTTGGTGTGATGTTTGAAGATTATACAGGGATTGTTGTTTACTATCTAATTGTTGACTTGTATCATACTTATTATATATATCATTGTTATATCAGAATTATCTACCCGTGGATTGGGGTAGTGAGATTGTAGTATAACTAGAAGGGGATTGTTATGGGGGATTTAAGAGCCCTTGAAATTCTTGACTCATAATCAGGAGTCCACCTTGAGTAAGGTAGACTGGCAGACCGACTGAATTTCCCCTACAACACCAGAAGTCGAAGCGGGAGAACTACCATGGCAGCCAACGACCCAATGAGACAGCTTCAGGAGCTTGCCTTGAACCTGGGCCAGATTGTGCAACGCCAAGCCCAACGAGACAATGTGCCAGAAGACTACACGAAGAGGATTGCCCACTTGAAGCCAACTGCATTCAAGGGGAGGAGGACCCAGTACTGCTGGAGGATTGGCTGCGTGAGTTTGACAAGATCTTTGAGGCGGTCAACTGCCCTGCTGATAGGAGAGTCAGCGCCGCTGTGTATTACTTCAGGAGCGAGGATGACATCTGGTGGTCTGCCAACAAGGATGCTCTTTTGGCGGGACCTGACTTTGGATGGGAGGCACTGAAGGAGGCCATGCGAAGGCGATTCTACCCTGAGCATGTCCGGATGCAGAAATACCTGGAGTTCTCTGAGCTCAAGCAGCAGGCCCGGAGTGTGAAGGAGTACCACTCCAAGTTCCTCGAACTGGAGAGGTTCGCGCCGACGATGGTCCCTGACGAGGCGTCGAAGGTGTAGAAATTTGTGGGGGGGCTCAACTGGAGTCTCCAGGAGGCTTTGAGCGTGCTGACGATACCCACCCTCCAGGACGCATATGGAAAGGCTGCTAACCTGTATAGGGTGCAGCAGAAGAGGAGGGAGGTACAGGCGGGCCAGAAGAGGAAGATGGAGGACGGGGAAGAATCCCGGAGTCGAGACGACCGACATTAGAGGCCCCATCAGGACAAAAGATGGAGGCTAACTCAGGTGATGGGAGGAGGTTCGATGTGAACCAGAGGAATGATCAGAGGTGGAATGATAGGCCCCAGGGGCAGGCTCAGAGAGCAGAGTACGGGCGTAGCAAGCACTTCCACTGCAGGAATGCCACAAGGATCACCCGGGGAAGGACTGTGAAGGAAACATGGTGGCGTGCTTCCGGTGTGGCAAGAAGGGCCACAGAGCTTTTGAGTGCTTCCAGGATCCTCAGGGAGGCATTCAGCAGAAGGGAAATGGCGGAGACCGGACTTACAGACCAGCAGACCCCCAGTCTCAAGGCAGAGATCAGCACCAGGGCCAGAATCAGCGAGGGGATGCTCCCCAGCGTGGCAATGGCGGGGGTGGAAACGGAGGTAACCGAGGTCCAGGGGAGAACCGAGACAACAGTAGAGCTCCTGGGAGGATCAATGTTATGAGCCGGGCCGAGGCGGAGGCCGAAGCAGAGGTGCTAGCAGGTACCTTTTCTGTTCATGGTACTTCTGCCCGTGTTTTGTTCGATACTGGAGCTTCATATTCTTTCATTTCTGAGAAATTTGTTAAGAAACTGGGTCTAGAAACTTGTAAGACTTCTACCATAGCGGTATCTATACCCTCGGGGCGGGTTATCTCTTGTAATCATGTATTGAAGGATGTGGGGGTAGACATAAAGGGGGAAACTTTTGTAACTGACCTGATCCAGTTCGTCCTCCCCGACTTCAATATCATTTTGGGGATGGACTGGCTAAGCAAGTATAAGGGGAAGATCGATTGTGGAGAGCAGAAGATCATCCTGAGAGGACCAGCGGGCCGAAGAGTCTCCTACAATAGCGTGGAGAAGAAACCGGGAGTAAAGATAGTTTCAGCTATGTCAATTCTCTCCCAAGTGAAGAAGGGACAGCAGGCATACCTTTGCCATGTCCAGGATCTGAGCCGAGCGCCGAGCCCATTAGAAGAGATTCGGGTGGTGAATGAGTTCCCTGACGTCTTTCCAGATGAGATTCCTGGTATGCCGCCAGACAGGGAGGTGGAGTTCAGCGTCGACCTTGTGCCAGAGCAGCGCCTATCTCCAAGGCCCCATACCGTATGGCGCCATCAGAGTTGAAGGAACTGAAAGTCCAATTGGAGGAGTTACTGGAGAAGGGATACATTCGCCCGAGTGTATCGCCATGGGGAGCTCCTGTCTTGTTCGTAAAGAAGAAGGACGGGAGCATGAGGCTGTGCATAGACTACCGGGAGCTGAACCAGATCACTGTGAAGAACCGGTATCCCTTGCCCAGAATCGACGACCTCTTTGACCAGCTTCAGGGTGCAGGAGTCTTCTCCAAGATAGACTTGAGGTCGGGATACCACCAGCTACGTGTTGCAGAGAAGGATATTCCGAAGACTGCCTTCAGGACCAGATATGGGCATTTTGAGTTTCTGGTGATGCCCTTTGGATTGACGAATGCGCCGGCAGTCTTCATGGACCTCATGAACCGGATCTTTAATCCCTATTTAGACCAGTTGTGTGGTATTTATAGACGATATCCTCATCTACTCCAGGGATAAGAAAGAGCACGAGGAGCACCTGAGATCGGTCTTGTAGATTTTGAGAGAGCAGCAGCTTTACGCCAAGCTAACTAAGTGTGACTTTTGGTTGGATCGAGTGGCATTCCTAGGCCACATCGTCACCAAGGAAGGAATCTCAGTGGATCCGGCCAAGATCCAAGCAGTGAAAGAGTGGCCAAGACCGAGCAATCTGACGGAGGTTCGTAGCTTCTTGGGTCTAACGGGGTACTACAGAAGATTTGTGAAGGATTTCTCAAAGATAGCTAGACCCCTTACAAACCTCATGAAGAAGGTAACCAAGTTTCAGTGGGATGATGACTGTGAGAAGGCGTTTCAGACATTGAAGGAAAGGTTGACCACAGCCCCAGTATTGACCTTGCCTTCGGGGACAGACGGATTTGAGGTTTTCAGCGATGCTTCCAAGTATGGCTTGGGATGTGTCTTGATGCAGCATGGGAAAGTCATAGCCTACGCATCGAGACAGCTGAAGGAGTACGAGACCAGATACCCGACGCACGACTTAGAACTTGCAGCAGTAGTCTTCGCCCTGAAGATTTGGAGGCACTACTTGTACGGTGTCTCCTGCAAGATCTACACCGACCACAAAAGCCTCAAGTACATCTTCACTCAGAAGGAACTAAATATGAGGCATAGGAGATGGTTGGAGCTGATCAAGGATTATGATCTGAAGATTTTATATCATGAGGGGAAGTCTAACCTAGTGGCCGATGCTCTGAGTAGGAAGAAAAGCCATTCTGTGAATTCGATGTGGGTTCTTCCAGACGAACTAGTTCGTGACTTTGAGAAGCTGAACTTGGAGGTGATGGAGGCGGGAGGAGTAGAGCGCGAGGTGAGGTTGTACCACATGAGTGTCTCTTCCGACATCTATGGGGAGATACTCAAAGGACAGCCTGGTGATGCGAAGCTGGAGCGCATCAAGGAAAAGATGAAGGAAGGGAAAGCTGAGGGGTTCGAGACCCACGGTGACGGCAGCCTGAGGTTTAGAGGCCGATGGTGTGTACCTCAGGGGTGCGTGGAGGTAAAGGAGAGACTGATGAGGGAGGCTCATAATACTCCCTATTCAGTTCATCCTGGCGGTGGTAAGTTGTATAAGGACCTAAAGAAGATGTTTTGGTGGCCCAAGATGAAGAGGGAAGTTGCAGAGTTTTGTGTCGAAATGCCTTACCTGTCAGAAAGTCAAATTCGAGCACAAGAGGATGGGAGGTTTATTGCAGCCGTTGGAGGTCCCAAAGTGGAAGTGGGACTCCATTTCCATGGACTTCGTGATGGGTTTACCACCGGCGAAGGGAGGGGTCAATCAGATTTGGGTGATAGTGGACCGACTCACTAAGTCTGCACGGTTCATACCCATGAAGAAGACGTGGTCCATGAGCCAGTTGGTGGATGCTTACATCAAAATGTGGTGAGATATCATGGGGTACTTGAGACCATCATTTCAGACAGAGACTCGAGGTTCTTAGCCCATTTCTGGCAGCAATTTCAGAAGGCGATGGGCACCAAGTTGAAGTTGAGCATTGCGTTTCATCCAGCCACTGATGGTCAGACAGAGAGAACCATCCAGACCTTGAAGGACATGCTTCGGGCATGTGTGATGGACTTCCAGGGTTCGTGGGCTGATATGCTACATCTGATAGAGTTTTCTTATAACAACAGTTACCACACCAGCATCAAGATGGCTCCTTATGAGGCTTTGTATGGGAGGAAGTGCAGGACACCGTTATGTTGGAGCGACATTAGTGAGACTGTTGTTTTGGGGCCTCAGTTGATTGAAGAGACTATGGAGCAAGTCCGGACGATCCAGAGACGAATGAAGGCAGCCCAGGACAGGCAGAAGTCCTATGCTGATCTCAAGCGCAGACCAGTTGAGTTCGAGGTGGGAGATAGAGTTTCCTGAAAGTATCTCCTGTGAGAGGAGTAACCAGGTTCGGGAAGAAAGGAAGCTCAGTCCCAAATTCGTTGGACCCTATGAGATCTTAGAGAGGGTTGGAGAGGTGGCATACCGACTAGCGCTTCCTTGTGAGCTGGAGAAAGTTCACAACGTCTTCCATGTATCCCAGCTGAAGCGGTATGTTCCCGACCCTTCGCATGTGTTGCAGCCAGAGGTCTTGGAGCTAGAGCAGAATCTATCCTATGAGGAGTATCCCATCAAAGTAATGGACACTAAGACCAGGGAGACACGATCGAAGTCCATCTGTATGGTCAAAGTCTTATGGTCTAATCATGGTACCGAAGAGGCTACATGGGAGGTAGAGGAGGAAATGAGGAAGAGGTACCCACAGCTCTTCGATCAGGTAACCGCTCGAAACAGTAATTCGTTTAGCAGTTTTTCGCCTTATGGATAAGTTTCAGCTTCGAGGGCGAAGCTTTCTTTTAAGGGGGATGAGATGAAATGCCCAGGAAATTCCAAGCTAGGAATAATATAGTATATGGTATGAGTGACATGTCTGAGGTTAGTTAAGGCCCAGGGAATTAATCTTTCTCCTTAAAGTGTTTCTGAATATTGGTAACGTTTTGCCGTAATGGATTTAATTATATTTCGAATACTAAATGATATAGTATTATTCCCCTCTCCTAATTTCCCTAAGTTATTTAAACTCAGTACTATTTTAGAATATTCTTTCCAACTTATTTTAAGTATTCAGAGTTCAAATTCTATTTGACTACTCAAAATATTATTCTGTTAACTCTCCTTATTCTTCTCTCAGTAATTATATTATTGGCATTTACATTTATCCTTTTAACGAGATTGTTCTCCTTCTTTGTTAAACCTTTAAATTATTTACAACATCTCTACTCTTTCCTAAATTATTTCCTCCCAAATAAATGTTTATTAATTGATTTCTCGATGTTGTTTCTCGTTTTGATTTATTCCTTCCTGAATTACTTCACTAATCTTCTTTTACTGATTTCCCTAATTTAACGAGATCTATCCTTTGGAGATATTTTAAATTCCAAGAGTTAGAACTCTTTCTTAATTATTTTATTTGTATTTCCTTTTTGTATAAATCTTTAATTAGTTTATTCCTTTCATTATACAAATAATTCTATTTAAGGGTTGATTTCTCTTCATTATTCTCCATCCTCAATACGCCGCTCTTGCGTTTACACTCTGCCCATTATTTTCATGCTCTTTCTCTTCAAACCCTTGGTGAATTCTCCCTAGTTCCGTCGAGGTCTGATTATTCCCTGGTGTCCAGTTGGTAGATTGTCGGGTAATGTGTTCTACTTAGTTGTTTAGTTATCCACTCGTTGATCGATGAATTCTGATTGTTGATTTTGGTTACCTAGACGCCGATTACATCGACGAGTGCTATCAATAGTCCGGAGCAGTTGGGCTCTTGAGGGATTTGGTTGTTCCAAGTAAATTCTATGCTCAATGATTGTTTGACTAATGTTTTGAAAAACAATTGGAAAGGTTCCGCTGTGTTTTATGAGTTCTCGATTGTGGTTTGAGGATTTGGGATTGTTCCCACGTTTTGGAATTGAGGAATTGGATTGAGATTGTGGTATTTCAGTTATGGTTTTGGGAGTCTTTCACAGGTTGTATTCTGTTGTTGGGGAGCCCATAGGTGCTCCCATTATTGTTATTATTTGCGCTGCACACATTGTTGCAGTTAAGCCCTTTGATCTACTCTATGTTACTGCTGTCTCATAGGGGGTGTGCACACTTAAGGACTTAGGGTGAGGTGGTTGTTTGACGGTCCCATAGGTGACTGTCCTGGAATTGTTGTTTGGGGTCCCATAGGTGACCCCGTGTTTGGAATTGTGGTTACCTCCTGTTGAAAGCTCCCTACTGTGGCTTCGGTATTGATATGTTTCTGGAAATTCATCAACTGTTCAGTAAAATCTTCTCATCTGTTTATTAAAGGCAAATGAGTTCTAAAATGTATTTACAGTTTGAGGTGGAATTTACTCAGTTTTTCTGATTTGTGCGATCCTTTCTGTGTTTTGTCTATGTTTTATGATCGCAGGTATGGATGACTGAATGTGGGGATCGGGACAGCGAATCACATAGTTTAGGGACTACGAATAAATAAGGCAATGTTTGAACTTTAGTGATTAAGAGATGTTGTGTTGTTCTCAAAGTTTTATACATTGAGTTTCTATTTTGCTTCCGCGTAACTTGAAGTTAACTTTTGTTTTTAGTGTTATTTAGTTCATTAGCCTGAGCACCTATGGGAATTGGGTGTGGCGGTAATGCCCTGGACGTTTTGAGATCCACTGCTGTGTTAAAGGTTATGTTCATTTGAGTTCTTGGCTAAAGAATTTATTGGCATTTATGAATCAGTTTTATCAAGTTTGAGCTTTGTATTGAGTATTTGATAATGATCTTATCTGTTCAGGAGTTCCTCATGTTGTTATGTGTTTTATATCAGAGTTTCTAATGGTTTTTGGTTTCTGTTTACGTTTTAAAAACTGCACTTAAGGACCTGTCCGAACGTCCGTCCGGACATCAATGTTCGGACAGGCCCCAAAAGTTTTCAAGGATTTTCATCGTTTGGCTGTGTCCGAACATCTGTCCGAACTTCTATGTTCGGACAGTGTGCGAGGACGGGTTCAGCTTGCAAGTCTCGACCTATGTCCGAACTTGCAAGTTCGGACCAATGTTCGTACCATGTAAGGATTTTTCCGAAGTTTTGAAACTCGACTCGTGTCCGAACTTCGAAGTCCGGACACAAGTTCGGACGCTTGGTTTTCCGCAGTCTGTTTTCTTCGGCTTGTGTCCGAACTTACCATGTCCGGACACAAGTTCGGACCAGCTCTGTTTTGCTCTTTTAGGACTCGTTTGAAGTTCGTTTTTAATGTCGTTTGCGTCGTTAGATTTGTATTTTCGTTAGCTACCTTTTGAGGTAAAAATCCAGGGTGTTACATACCGACTTGACTTGAGTAAGTAAGTAAGTAAAGTATTGTATGAGTAATGGTCTTGGCTAGTGTAAGTCATTGACCTTGAGTAAAAGAGTAATGTACACCCGATTAACCCGGGTGGGAAAAGGAAGCTAACAAGCATTGTGTATGTACTGGAGAAGCGTATCTCCGTAACGGTAAGTGTGAATGGTTGACTTGTAATGTCTTCCTTGTATGTATTGAAATGTATGTATGAATGCTTTGTGATGTATTGTAATATTGTGTATAAAAGTATGCATGTATGTATGATTAAAATGAACCGCATGTATTCGACTAAGTAGTTGGCATACCCTCGCTAGTACGCGGGGTATGCGGATTTCATATGCAGCTTTTTGCTGAGCCCCTTGGGGCACTGTTTTTATTTTCCAGGTACCCGAAGCTGTCATGGTCGTTGTAAGAGACCGGCTGCTATGCTTAGTTAGCTAGGGATAATTTGTGGATGGTAAAGAATTGTATAAGGCTTGTATCCCTTTGAAGTGTCGGTGTACCAAGTGGTACACCCTTTTGTATTTAGAAAAGTATGTAAGTTTGTGAGGAATGGGTAATATGTTAACTCTTAAGGAGTATGTATAGACATGTGGAAGATGTTGAACTTTGGTATCATACTTAGGAACTCGGTATATTGTAAGGTAAGGATTGAGTAATGTATTGAATGGAGAATTGTAGTACTCGTTTTGTAAATGAAGTATAGATTGTATTTGTTTAGTACTCGGGTATTCCGGTCCATCAGACCGATGCTGTAATGGAAGTAGGCCTTGTTAGTCAGTGGGTGGCTAACGGCATTGTATCACCCGCCGTTGTGTAAGAAAGTATCCGCTGCGTAAGTATGAAAGTACGAGGAGATTAGACGGTAATGACGGGATTAGCGGTAGGGGTGTTACAAGGAGGCATTTGACTTTCCAAAGAAAACTATTTCCTCAAAACCTGTGCTTAAACTGCCCGAATTCGACAAACCATTTGAGGTCCACATTGATGCCTCAGACAAAGGAATTTCTAGTGGCGTCATGCAAGAGGATAACCCGTGTGCCTTTGAGAGTCGAAAGTTAACAAGAGTTGAACAATGTTATTCTGCTCATGAGAAAGAGATGCTTGCGGTAATTCATTCTTACGATTTGGAGGAATCACCTTCTAGGAACTAAGTTCATTGTTGTCACACATAATGTGGCTAACACTTATTTTTCCACACACAAGAAGTTGTCCCCTAAGCAGGCGAGATGGCATGAATTTCTGGGTGAATTCGACTTTGAGTGGATCTACAAATCGATCGGCATAATATTGTACCAGACGCCCTAAGTCACATTGTTTTGGGGTAATAAACATTATCTCTCGTGTGGAAAGTGACTTGATGGTAAGAATCCGGGAAGCATCAAAATCCGATCGACTTACAATCAAATTCATGAGAAAGTCCGTTCTTGCAAGACTCGCTGTTACACCCTGCTTGACAACCTGCTGCTGGATAAGCAGTGTCGAGTTGTGGTTCCCGCTGGTAAAATTCAAATTGAGTTGATGCGAGTTTCATGATGCTAAGTGGGGGGTCATGCCAGGGTGAACAAATTTCTGGCTCTAATCCGTTGAGCTACTATTGGAAGAAGACGGTCCCAAACATTGAGGAATATGTGAAGTCTTGTCTGGTGTGCCAGTAGGTCAACGTAGAGAGGAAGATGCCGACGAACCTTCCATTGCCTATTCCTGATTGTCCTTGGGAGTCAATCTCCCTTTACTTTGTATCGGGCTTCCCTAGTGTTGAGGGAAAGCCCTTAGCGTTGTTGTTGATCGGTGTCGAAATATGTCATCTTCATGGCAACCAAATAATTGTCCGGCTGAAGCAACAGTGAAATTGTTCTATGCTCATGTGATCAAGTACTTCAGCCCCCTGAGACATTGCAGTGATCGCGTGATACTCAGTTTACTTGCAGGTTTTGGATGACGCTATTTGGATTGATGGGTTTTGAATTGAAATTTTCGACTGCTAACTATCCGCAGACGGATTGCGGATAGTTAGACAGAGAGAATAAACACACCTCTAGAAGAATATCTTCGTCATTAGTTACGACTGGTTACATTTGTTGGACACATCACAAATGTGCTAGCACAAGAGCAATACCAGGAAGAAAAATCCCTTCAAGTTGGTTATGGATGGCAACCCTTCGGATGAGGAGGGGTCGAATATGGAGGGCAACTAAAGGAAAAAGATTGTGACAGTTTTTCTCCAGAAACGAATGAAGATTGAAGCACTTCTCTATCGATAAGGCAGGTACTCAATTGGGATTTCCTCCGCACACCCACGAGTTCCTACGGCTATGTTCAGTAACAAAAGTCGTCCAACTGTTGGTTGGATGGATGACTTCATTCTCATGAAGAATACTGTCCCGCGTAAGATTAACCAAAACAATAGCAAGACGACCAAGACACCGCAGAAGAGAAATAGAACATACAACCAAAAAGAAATATAATACATTTCCACTTCATACATTCCTCGGAACTTCAAGTCACTTTGATTCGTCTACCTCCTGTTTCTTCTTGCCATATTCATTTTTTGTCTAGAAATTATTATATTCATCACAAACATGGAAACAATAGGAATATGATTTACTTTACAATTCTCTTATCGTTTATTGCTTGTTTTCAGTCACTTCACCTCCTCAGGTCCCTTGTGATAAAAAGGGGTGTCGAAGGGCTTCTCTAGCTTTCATCCGCATCAATGGGTCATACCTGAGGAGACCTTGTAGAAGATCTATCAAGTCCCCAGCTGAATGATCCACATGTTGCATCACCAGATTCTGCATTTCATCTACACTGTTAAACAACCTAACTTCAACCCCCCCCCCCCCCCCCCCCCCCCCAACTACATTTCTAACTGAACGATAGTAGAGTACTATACAGACGAACAGCATTTCAACACTGAATCTGTCCTTAACTATGTAGTTGAAACATATATCAACAAATGAGTAATGAGTTACCTGCAAACGAGGCAATTTATAAACAGCTCTCATGCTCTCTCTTGTGGTTGCAGCCTCTGGCCAATTCAGTCTTGCACCTCTTCTGAAATACTTCTCAGCATGATGACTGCAAAAAAGAACTCAGAGAACTTTAGATGTGAAAACTAAGTTCCGGTACATATCTTGCTCAGTCTGGGCTTAAGAAAAGTATGGCAAGGAGAAAGGTGGCAGAAAATATCTAGCGCTCAGCTGAACTTACTCAGCTCTGACCACCATATGTTGAGGAAGAGGCCCAATACCCTCTCCATCATCGCAAGATGTTCCAAGTTCTCATGTGTCTGAAAAAGAGCCTCACCCTGACCATAAACAAAAACGGGTAGCTCACTTAAATCAAAGGGTTGGATGAGACCATATAAAATAACACAAGCAACGAAAAAGAAATTTCACTTACTGAACAGAGCTCCATGAGGATGCAACCCACACTCCACATGTCACAAGGGTAGTTCCAACCCAGGCCTACACAACAATGCAACACCTCATATATGAGACCTTGGGCAAAAGATACCCACAACCTCTAAAACACAAATCTAGTGCTCAGACCCATTACCTAAGATAACTTCAGGGGCACGGTAATGTCGTGTTGAGACTACATAGTTATGATTTTGATCTTCACAAGTTGTGCTACCAAAGTCAATGAGTTTGATGGCACTAGATTTGGGCAGGTTTTTATAATAAGAACCACCTTTTGTAGGCCTAGAAATGAACTGTATCACACATACATAGCAGAAAAAGAAAGACTATCAGAAGCATGAGTACGTGAGTAACAAATCCAATACAGCTCTAATCATTGCAGCCCATTCAAACTCATTTCCACTCCACACTCATGCTTTTGCTGCTTTATTAGATCATAAAGCTTGCACGGCTAATCTAGATGCCGGAACTTACTGGCAAAGAGTACTAGTAAATCATAAGTAGCTATTCAATTCAGCAATCCATACAGAACATATAATATACAAGTTATCATGACAACTTGCAGTACTGTATGCAGTCTAAATCAGCGTCGATGGTGTGTTATAATCACGATTACAACATATGCCAGAGAATACCTTGAGATCGGGTACCTTCACACAATCTGATGAGACCAAAAGAACATTCTCGGGTTTCAGATCAGTATGAATCAAGCGCAGATCATGCATTACTGCAACACATGCAAAGTTAGTTAGCTAAACAAATGAATACATTTCAGCACACAGAGAAAAGGCTCAATCTTGGCCTTCTTGATTTGTGAGCGTTGGAGACATAAAATATCATAATATAAGAGGCTCAAGAGCACTCCACATACATGCCACGGAATCCAAAAGCTGTCTTCCCAGCTCCCGGACCAGATCGATAGGAAATGAACTGAAACTATTTTTGCGGAGAAAATCATACAAGCTCAATCCAAGCTTCTCAAAACCTGCCAAAAGCATATGAACGCCACCTTAAGATTCCAACTTACAGCATACTAGAGCATGGGAAATGCCATTCAAGTCATTCAAAAGTAACAATAAATACTTACAATACAAACATGATTACGATAGTCAAACCAATTCCGTATTTGAACACAACTGCAAGGAATGAGATTGCTTATGCCAAAACCTCTCCAATATTTTATAGAGATTAGACACGTGAAATTAACTCACAACTTACCGACGACCACCACTATCATTCATGCAAAGCTTTTGTAAGACACCAATCTCAATCATGGCAGCATCACGATACTTGGGAACTGAACGAATAACTTTAACAGCCACAAATTCATTGTTCTCAATGTCTAAACACTCCAAGACTTGCCCAAATGTCCCTGAGAGTTTCAATCATAGTACACCACGATAGCCGTGAGTGAGCATCACTTACTACATTACTAAAATTGAGAACTACATTTACAAACCCAATCCAGCAGAACCCACCGAAAGACATTCTCATATTGTAACCACAAATTCACCAGAGAATGGACTAAAAAGAAAAAATAAACAAAAGATGCAACCGAATTGTCAAAGTAGATTAGCAAACTAACCTTCCCCCATTTTCCTGATAATTCGGTCTGCACAAATAAACAGACATAGGGTCAGCAGGTTAACAATGAGGAAAACCACAAGCAGAAATAGTTACGTGCGGTTGATAGATAGCTAAACAGACAACTAGTGGTTTATTTCAGAAGAGTCAGATGTCAAATTGTCACCAAGCTCAAGAAGGTTTTATACATGCAGGTCAAGATTAAAAAACGAGTATGAAGAGGAGAAAATGAGCTTGTTTAAGGAAACACGATATCAAGTTTAAATATCTGAAGTTCATTAACAGTCCCTTTTACAAACTTATGCACCCTCAAACAATGCATACGTAGTTACCTCTCACCAAGAAAAAGTTAAAACATAGCCACAACCCCATCCTCCATGACTTTTAGAAAGAGAACCACTTTTATCCAGCGACAGAAGAAAACTTAATATCCAGCACTGGGAACTCTCTTGCAACAATAGAGTAGAAGGGGGAAAGTTTATGCCCCCACCGACATTTGAGTTGGTATCCAAATGTATGTCCATTCAATTACTCAAAATCTAAGTACCTTTTACATAAGAAGTAGCAACCCCTACAATTACAAGCTCACAAGAACAGAAAAACAATCACGGATTCGATTATCGTTTAAAAGTGAAGTAGTAAAGGAGATGCTCTTTTACCATGTAGAAAGAATACAGTGAAAAAAGAATGCATAAAAACTCTTATTTTAATCTGTAGGGAAATCTGTACATATTTATAGAGAGGGGAATGGGAAAGCTTAATCTATCTGCAGAGAGATGCCTAGGGAGTAACTGCCTAGGGAATAAACAAGGTCTGGACAGACACTAATTAATAACACCCACTAATAATAACAGCACCACTAACAATAAGGTCTGGACAGATCCACTAATTAATAACACCCACTAACCTAATCCCGAAGAGGGACAACTATTAATTAATTACAGAGCAGAATATAGCATCTGTTCAACACTCTCCCTCAAGCTGAATGGTGAGTATCATTAGACCTGGCAATTCGGGTCATTCGGTTCGGGTTCGGTTCGGCTCGGTCCGGTTCGGTTTGGGTCGATTTGTAGATATTCACTATTCGGTTCAATTTGGATCGGGTCGGGTTATCTGGTTAAAATTAAATTTGGGTGACTTCGGTTTGGTTGATTTCGGTTTCGGATGCTTTCGATTCGGGTTAGCCTCTATTTTTCGTTTTTTTTGGGTTATGGGTCAAATTCGAGTGACTTACCGCGTTATGCTTAATTGACAAAAGTTTTAAAGTACAAATTTAAGCAACCCTTGTAACTTGTATTGATTATCATATTTGGATCCAAATTCTCTTAATATAGTATTACTCTTGTTGAAGATTGCTATTGTGTATTGGTTGGTTATACATAATCAAATTGGATGAAAATATCTTTAATATTAATTTTTAACTATAGATTTATTAATTGTATCGATCAAGTATAAATTTAAAACTTAGTGAATCATCAATCAATATTCGGCACTCGACGCCCAGTGTATCCTCCCCCCACGCCCGACGCTGTGCTTGTGCCTCCCACCATCCCGCGCCCGTCACACCCCGCACGCCGCCGCACATCCTGCGTCAGCGCCCGTCATCTCGAGCGAGCGTTGCACGCCCATGCCAATCCATCACCACCTCACGCTTGTGCCCTATGCGTCTCTCATCACCACGTGCCCGTGACTTCATGTTGTGTATGCTCCACCAATCATCGTCTCGCGTGCGCGCCTCGTGCGGGCGTCCTTCAGTAGTTTATTGCTCCCAGACAGGACTTCTCCCTTTATATTCTTTTTTTATCATTTTTAACCCTAATTTTATTTAATTATTCATACACATATATTTACGTGATGTAAGTTTGTAATCTTTATTCTTTTGAATCAATTTCCTTGGATACGGCACAAAATGACAAGAATTGTAAAAATGGAATGAAAACATTCCTTATTTTAGTCACAGTTCATGGAAATTATGCGTTCGTACATGCCAATAATAAACAGAAGGATAATGGAAGTTTGTCTAGTTTCATGTGTGGTTTGGGTGAATTCATTTCAGGTCAATTCGGTTTGGGTCAATTCGGTTCGGGTGGATTCGGATGTATCAAATTTGGGTTTGATTTAGTTTTGGTTTGGTTTGGTTCGGATTTTCGGGTCACATTTCGGGTCACATCATTCGGTTTAAATTCGGATTCGGATCGGGTTGGATCGGGTCGGTTTTTCTGGTTCGGGTCACCTTTGCCAGGTCTAAGTATCATCCATTCCAAGCTTGGAAATTAGATGAAGAAACCGAGTACTAGGAAGTCCTTTTGTGAGCACGCCCGCAACTTGTTTCTATGAAGAGATATATGACAAATCAATCATTCCCTGCTCAAGTTTTTCTCGAATGAAGTGCCTGTCGATCTGTGTTGGGTCTTGTCATGGTGGACAGGGTTCTTTGCAATCTTGATAATTGAGTGGTTATCACATCTTAACTTCATTGATCCTTCCCACTTCAGCTTCAGTTCATTCAAAATAATTTGGCACCATAGTAAACACACAAACCATGTGCAAGAGAGTGGAACTCGGGCTCTACTGATGATCTAGCGACTACACTTTGTTTCTTGCTTCTCCATATCACAAGATTTCCTGCCAAAAACACACAATATCCTGAAGTGGATCTTGTATCTGTCACGGATCCTGTATAGTCTGCGTCTGCGAAGGCTTCTAGAGTTAGATCGTTGTCATGTTTGAATAGGATCCCTTCCCCTGGACAACCTTTATGATAGTGCAGAATTTGTAGACTGCAGTGAGATGGGATTCTCTTGGATCATGCATGAATTGACTGATTATTGAAACTAGGTAAGCAATGTCTCGTTTTGTATGGGATAAGTAGATCAGTTTCCCAATCTTTGATACATTTCCTTATTCACAACAGGATCATCAAGAGCAGCTCCCAGCTTATGATTAGGGTCAATGGGTGTTCGAGCTGGTTTGCATCCACTCTTACCTGTTTCTTTTAACAAGTCAATTATTTTATATTTTTGCTGAGAGATAAAGATTCCTTGGGATGAGCGAGCCACCGCAATTCCTAGAAAATATTTCAGCTTGCCCAAAGTTCTAATTTTGAAAGTTTCCTATCTAGTTGCTCTCTTTCCCCCATATTATCTCCTGTTACAATGATATCATCCACATAAACTAGCAATATGGTTACCTTTCCTGAAGGAGAGCGCTTTAAAAACAAAGTGTGATCTCCTAGGCTCTGTTTGTAACCTGCCTTCCTTATTAGGTGTTTGTTTAAGAACATAAAGGGCCTTTTTCAACCTGCATACTTTGTTTGCTGATGGTGGAGTGAAACCTAGTGGAATTTTCATGTATATTTCCTCTTGAAGATCCCCATGGAGGAAAGCATTTTTGACATCAAACTGTGACAAACTCCAATCAAAGTGAGCAGCGAGAGATAAAAGAATTCTCACAGTATTCATTTTAGCAACAGGAGCAAATGTCTCAAATATATATACCATAGGCTTGAGTAAAACCTTTGGTCACAAGACGAGCCTTGTATCTCTCCAAACTTCTATCAGCTTTATTTTTGAGAGTATAGACCCACTTACAGTCCACCACATTCTTCCAGCAGGTTTATCCACAATTTCCCAAGTATGGTTTCTCTCTAGAGCAGCCATCTCTTCTTTCATGGCTTCCCTCCATTCCTCGTGTTCAAATGCTTCAGACACATGTTTGGGTACAGAAAGTTCTTGAATCTTGTAGAGAAAAGTTTTGTGTGCAAAAGAAAGTTTGTGAGTGGTAGTGTATTTGGCTAATGGGTACAAAGGTCTTTTTGTGCATTCACGAGTCCCTTTTCTTAGGGCCACAGGTAGATGAATGTCTATCTCAGAAGTGTTAGATGAGGGAGAAGGAGATGAGAGATTGCTTACCCTATTTTTTTATGTTCATCTTCAAAACTTTCTTGCAGGGAGGTAACTTGGTCATGCTGCTGGTCAGGAAGGTGCTTCTTTCTAAAATACGTCAAAGGAAAGAAGAAGGGTGGTTGTGCAGTTTCAGCTGGTGTGTTAGTTGCTTGGTTTTAAAATGCGTGAGGCGGCCCGAGGCGATGAGGGTCCAGGGGCGAAGCGTGATGCGTGAAGCGATGAGGCGAACGCATCACGTCGTTGAGGCGACTGAGAGGATGCTTGTTGAATACGTATAGGGATGGTGATGGTGGGGGACCGATTGGTGACACTAGGAGGAAAGAACAGAAAAAAAGGAAAGAGGAAGCTGGAAAAGAGGAAAGGAGATGGGGAATAATATGGGGAAAGTGGGTAGATTTTATGAAAAAAAGAACTTCCACTTAACTTACCAAAACGATATGTTTTGATTAGTGGAAGTAAAGAAAAAAAGGAAAGTAAAAAAACCTACGACTGCTTCATTTTCTTCCTTGCGCAACGGTTTCTACATCTTCCTCACGAAGATCTCTGCATCTTCTTCCTCACGCCTCAGGCGACACCTCGCTCACCTCAACTCTGCCTCGCCCGCCTCACTCCGTCTCAGACCGCCTCTTCACCTGCGTTCGCCTTGCCACACCAGAGGCGACAGACCCATCACCTTGCGCCGGTAGGGCATCACGCGCGCCTGAGGCGCGCTTTTTAAAACCAAGGTTAGTTGATTGAACAGGTGGTAGAGGTGTGTCTTCTGAGGGCAAGATCAAAGGTTGAAGTGGCTCAAAGGTTGGATGTGGTGTATGTTCAGTATCAGCAAAGTCACAAAAGAAAGGTTTTGACTCATCAAAGGTGACATAGACTTTTCTTATGGTAGGATGATAGCATTTGTAGCCTTTTTGGGTTATAGAGTAACCGAGAAAGATACACTTAATGGAGTGAGGATCAAGTTTCCCTCTTTGAGGGTTGTGGACATGAACAAAAGCAATACTTCCGAAGACTTTGGGCTCAAGCCCATGTGTTGGACAAAAATGGGGATAAAATCTTTAAGAAGGGCTAGGGGACTTTTGTAGTTTATGACACGAGAATGCAGCCTATTAATTAGGAAAGTGGCTGTCAAAACAGCTTCTCCCCAAAATTGTTTAGGTGTATTAGCTTGAAAAAAAAAGGGGTGCAGGCAACTTCAAGGACGTGTCTATTTTTCCTTTCAGCCACCCCATTCTACTGGGGAGTGTAGACACAAGATGATTCATCAATAATGCCTTGAGTTCGAAAGAAATGAGCTAAGGTGCAATTGAAATAATCCTTTGCATTATCAGTTCTGAGTATATGGATTTTTGTGTTGAAATGATTGTGGATCATATGGCAAAAAATGGAAATATAACTGCTGAATTTGAATTGTTTTAAGAGGTAAACCCAAGTTGTTCTAGTACAATCATCAGTAAAGGTAAGAAACTATCTTGGACCAGAAATCTTTGCAACCGGGGCAGGTCCCCAAATGTCATCGTGAATAAGTTGAAATGGAGCAGTACTTCTTGTATTACTCAAAGGAAAAAAGGCTCTAGACTCTAGTGTGTTTAGCTTTTGCACACACGTCACAAAGATAATGAGTGACATTTTTTCCTTGAAACATATCAGGATACATGAGTTTCAAAAGGGAAAAAGGAGGGTGACCAATGTATGGTGGAGCAGCCAGATGGTTTTTTCAGTGGTGGTAGTGGAGAAAATTAGGGACTGGTTGGTTTTGACTGATTTTCCTTTGTTTGCTCTAGAAAATAAAATCCATTCCTTTCCTTAGCATGTCCAATCTTCCTCCCCGAGGTTAATCCTATGGAACACAATCAGAAGGAGAGAAAATAGCACAGCAATTAAGATCCTAAGTAAGTTCTGAAATAGACATCAGATTAACTGATAAGCTAGGAGCATGTAAGGCTGATATCAGGTTCAAGTTGTTTGAAATGCGGATGGAACCTTGTCCTGCAGCAACAGCTAGGGAACCATTGGCAATTATGATTTGTTTTGTGGTGGGTAGATAGGTGTGAAAGAATTCTTTGGAAAAGGTCATGTGATCGGTGGCACCCGAATCAAGTATCCAATCTTCGGTAGGTGTTGCGTCTGAAACATTACAACAAAAAGAGATAGAAGGATTACCTGAGAAGGCATGAGAAGACTGACTAAATGAGTTACCATAAGAGTTCTTTTCAAGAGTCTTCATGAAGGCTTCAAGTTTCTCTAGATCTGTAGCACTCAACTCAAGGTGTGTATCTCCAGCTTCCTTTGGAGATTCGGTCAAAAGATGAACTTGAGTGCGAGTCTGTTGCTTCATGCTGTCCTTGAATGACAGTTTCTCATGTTTCCTCCAGCATCTTTCATGAGTGTGGCTAGATTTCTAGCAGTGGGAGCACCATCGATTATCCATAGAGTCTTCCCACTTTTACCAGCAGGCCCTGCAACTCCAACAAGGGGCAGAAGCAGAATTTCCAGGGTTTTCTGTGGTTTTGGTATCAACCAATAGACCTGGCAATTTAGACCCAACCCGAAACCCAACCCGAACCCAACCCATAATTTTGCGGTATCTTGATTATTGCCCCATTTTGGTTAGGGAGGTCTTGATTATGACCCATCTATTTTTTGGTTAGTTTAGGGTAATAAGCTAATTTTTTGGGTTGGGTTAGGGTAGAGATCTTAACCCATGACCCAACCCGAAACCCGAAAATATATTTGTTAGTAATAAAAAATAAAATATTAATTCACATATATATATAATATATATATATATATATATATTTATTATATTTATATATATTTTCATACCCAAGTGCAGTTGGGTTTTCCACCTTTAATAATATCACATAATCTTAACTAAACAAACGGCTCAACCAGCTGCATATCAAATAAAGGGCACAACCATACCTTAACATAATGTTGAAAACCCAAATGCTCTCGTCTTGCGTACTCACATCTATTTTTCTTCTCTATGTCATTGTTTATGTCTATGTCGTTCTTCTGCCCAATGTTTGTTTTTCTTATTCTCACTGCCATAGTTGTTCTTGAGAATATAGATATGTTCATATAATCCAGAAGGGTGAACAAAAGTAGGTGATATGTATTTTTGTAAGTAGAATCTTGATTATAAACCTCTTAGTGAATTCTGAAGCCAAAAATGCGGATAATGTGCTGCATAATAGTTCCTTAACTGTTGGTAACGATTAAGTGATTGTGATTGTACTTTTCTCAGGCATGACCACTCAGTTTAAACAGGTGTAATTATTTTAAAACTATCAATCATAGTTTGAGGCTTTGAGCTCTCAGTTTATGAATTATTTCTAACTTTAGAAAATTTGTCTTTAGTATATTTCTCTAATGCATAATGAAGATTTTCGTTTTTGTTCCTCTTTTTATTAAGGGTACTAGAAACATGTACATATCTAGATAGGATTCCTCCCCAACAGTGATAGAGCTTTAGGCTTAGATTGATAAATATAAACTTATGAAAAAAGTACGTGTTATTCTATTCATGGGAAATTGTGCAGTACTTTTACATTCTTTGCATAACATGGAATTCGTTTAAAGTTTGGTCGATCAAGCAAGATTACTTCTCTCCCTTTTGTTTCATCCTAATTAGTGTGCCGGCTAGCTTTGGATGCTTTTGGATTTTTTATTTATTAATTAATACTCCTAATCCATCTAAATTATTGTATGCTTGAAAAAATGGGTTGGGTGGGTTGGGTTAGGGTTGAAGGATTTAAGCGGGTTGGGTTTAGGGTCATGATTTTCTGACTCATCCATTTTTGGGTTGGGTTGGGGTTGATGATATTTTAAATGGGTTGGGTTAGGGTTGATATCAACCCGACCCAGCGACCCAAATTGCCAGGTCTATCAACCATGACTGATCTTCTCTTCTCTTCAGTCTTAACAATAGCAATAGTTTCCTCAACTGTGTTCTTCTTTTGTCCAAAGATTTGGACTCTAACTTGATCATACTCAGGATTTAGGCCTGCAAGGAAGACATAATTCCTCCCTTTTTCCACAAACTCTTTGACCTTTTGGGCATCTTCGGAGCACTTTATCACCAGAGGTTGACACTGGTCTAGTTCAAACCAGATATTTTTGCAAGGTTGTGACATACTCTTGAATAGACTGAGTATTGTGTTTAGTGTTGAAAGCTCGAGCAGCCAGCTCATAGGTGGTTGCCTCATCATCTATTTTTTAGTAGGATCTTTGAAAGAAATCTCAGACCTCCTTAGCAATCTCAAGAAAGATGCATTGACACTTATTTTGGGATCCATGGCATCCCAGAGCCAGGAGACTATCATGGAATCAGTTTCCTCCCATGTTGAGTACTTGGAATCAGTCTTCGAAGGAGGATCATCGGTAAGATGGCTCAATTTTCCTTTACCTTTGAGTATTTTTTGATAACCTGAGTCCACAAAAGATAGTTCTGTCCAGTAAGCTTGTAGCAGGTCTGGACATTTTGAAATTTTCCTTTATGAGAGTTGGAAGAAGCAAGAGGTGTAACACTGCTGGTGGTGGAGTCAGTTGACATGATTTGGTGAAGGAAGAGCAAACTAGAGAAAAGATTTAACAGCAATGAAGGCTGTTAAAAAAGACTGATCAGCAATGAAGGCTGAATCGTTGAGAGAGAAAAACACAATGAAGGCTGCTAAATTGTGTGAAGAAACTGGACAGCAATGGAACATAATGGCTGAGATATTAAGGGTTTAAAGCACTGCTGGCTCTGATACCATGTAGAAAGAATACAGTGAAAAAAGAATGCATAAAAACTCTTATTTTAATCTGTAGGGAAATCTGTACATATTTATAGAGAGGGGAATGGGAAAGCTTAATCTATCTGCAGAGAGATGCCTAGGGAATAACTGCCTAGGGAATATACAAGGTCTGGACAGACACTAATTAATCACCCACTAATAATAACAGCACCCACTAACAATAATAGCACCCACTAACAATAATAGCACCTAATCCCGAAGAGGGACAACCAGTGGCGGAGCCACGTTAGAGGTTAGGGGGGGCCGGCCCCCCAATTGTCCCGATGACATCATTTTTTTTATTACTAGTTTTATATAATATAGTTTATTTGGTTATAAGTTAAGTTGAATTTATTAAAATTGTCTAAAAGTATTTATGATATTATTATTTTTAATTAATATGAGTCCATTTTAAATTGTTTAGTGTTATAAATAGAAATAATAAATTACACTTAATACATTAGTTGATGTTATTAAGTGTCTTATATTTTATATATTATTTTTTTATAACCATAATTTGAACTGAAAAACTTGGTTTTAAAGTATTAATTGGGTTGATCAAATTTTAGTTTAAAGTTAAATCAATGAGTCTTGTAATTGTCACTATGTACTACCTTCTATTCTTAATAAATGATTTTTGTAAGTTACCATTTTTTTAAAATATAAGATGTTTTGGACTTTTTTATCACTCACTCATTTTCATATACTCTCTTACTTTTTTCTCTCACTCACAACTTCTCTATTTCTTATGAAAAAGTAAGGATAAATTAGTCCAAAATTGTCTCTTTAATTTCCCGTGTTTTGTGAAATTATCTATGAAAAATAGATAGAGTATATTTTAATAAGTTATATCTATATTTAAAATATAAATCTTTAAACCATATTGTAAGTAGTTTTTATTTTAAAATTTTATTATTTATTTTCAGAATATATTTAGTATTCATATTAAATATATAGCCAAAAAAAATTTTGGCCCCCTAAGTTTGAAATTCTGGCTCCGCCCCTGGGGACAACTATTAATTAATTACAGAGCAGAATACAAGTAATAGCATCTGTTCAACATTACCCTATAGTAATCCGACAAGCATACAATTACAAGGGCAGGAGATATTACATCGAGGGGTCAGATTGTCTCCAGCCACAAAACATAATGGCCATCTTTATCATCTGGTCTCCATGGAGGGATATAGTACGCGAAATGGTAGGGTGAAACATGGATGAATACCCACAACTGGGTATTGGTCGATTTGTAAAGTCTTGGCGAGAATATATTGACGGAAAGACCTGGTACACAGAGGATCAACAATATTGGCATCCACTTATTATTATAGTAAAGTCATAATTCATCACAAATTCACCAACAAATATTTGTAGACCTGTTCTATTCCCAGTTGAATTCCGGACATGATCCACAAAGCAAAAAACAAGAGAGAACCACTCCTAGTTTTGCAAACTATATGTCCATAGTGGATAGGCCACAAAAACATGCCTGCTGGTGAAGGGGATAAGGTTTACGGTAACATCTGCATAGTGCTATTCTCAAATGCTCATACGTTCTTCCGCTAAAAAACCATAATAGAACCATATGGTCATCATATTGGCAGGGCATATAAGTATCTCGGCAATGAAGGTAAGGAGGTCTATATTCTCGATTTCAGCAGGATTACTGGCCGAAATGATTTCCTGTTAGCAGCATACCATGTTTCTCTTTCTCTAGATGCAATAACATTAGATTCAATGAGTATCATGTTGCTTTGATGATAAGAAACAGCAGGCTAGGTATGCACGATTATGTTGATTATAGACTTGATAATGATGCCATTTAACAGCACAGTATATTGAGGAAATTCTAACGTGCAAGAGTGCTATCCAAAAGTGGTAATGCTTGAATAGATCAGACAAACCCTGGGGGGCGGGGGAACAAGTGGGGCCACATCCCATGTCAGTCGAGCCCGTTTACGAGGGCGTTTGTCCATGTTCTTCTGTGGTAATTCTGCAACTTTCTGCATCCCCTTAGATTTCTTCCGATTCAAAGATCTTCACGGAAACCCATCGGAACTTTTGATAAAAAAAACAAAATGATAAGATAAATCTCCAAAACGTGAAATTACGCTCAGAGACAAAGTATTCTTCAAGATATAAACACTGAAAAGGGAGTTCGAATGGAGTTCCGCGAAACCCTAACTATTCTGGTTGAGCATCTCTCCGTGGTTTATGGGGTTGAACCAGAGGCAAGGGTTCCTATCGATAGTTTCAGTCTGGCGTCGGGCAAGCGGAACAATTTTGTGTTGTCCAAGAACGTTTTGACGTCGGTGCACGGCTCGGGTGCTGCAAAACGAAAGGGGACGCAAAGTGACAGTGCAATAGTATTTACTCGAGCTGTTTACTGTTCGTTCGGCATTGTTTGCAGCATACATTGCTAGCTTTTTGAGCCGGCATGTCGCATCATATTTGTTTTTTGAAAACCAACAAATAGATTATATTAAGAACACATAGTGAATACATACAACAACTCGCAGGGAGCTGGTGTTTACTAGCAAAGAAAGCTAGGTTGTGAGCAGTGAAATTGTCTAACCGACTAACGTGAAAGCATTGAAAATCCATTAGAGGACTCAAATGTGCCAAGGCATCATTGAGCAAGAGCGTTGTGGCGGGTGAAATACTGGTGGGACCAAACGCCGAAAGATAAGCAACCACTGGCTTACAATCTGACAAAACCCGCACACTGCGAAAATCATAGCGCTTGGCAAGATCAAGACCTAAGAGAATCGCTGCAGCCTCCATATGGGAAGGGTCATGACGAGTGAGTCCTCCCCAAACAGCGGCAGCAAGGACTGTGTTGTGTCGAGCTGCAACCGCTGCGATGCCAAACCTGCCAAACCTGTCCAATCCGGCATCAACCGAGATCTCTACCCAATTGGAAAACTAAGGCGAGCCTCGGTAAGCGAGGGCAAGGAGTTCGAGGCAAAACAAGTAGTGCTGAGCGAGAAAAAACTGTCTGCCTGAGACCAGCCCGCTTCAAAAGTGGAAACCCGACCATTGGAAAATTGACATCGAGCAAACCATAGTCGCCAAAGGAGTGACAGCAGGAGTGACAGATTGGGGCGGGGCATGGATGTACAAGACTGAGTAAGCCAATCAACAAAGGCAGCGTCAGACCAAAAGGAGGAGGGAGTGCCACACCTAGGCGGGCCCAATATGGCTGAACAGAAGAACAACCGATGAAAGCATGAACTAGAGTTTCACAGCGGCCACAGAGTGCACACACCGCCAGGTCCGGGCGGTGAAGCCGGTAAGCCAACAGGCCTCCGTCGACAGTGGTAACCACCCACTACAAAAGACCAACCAATCCAACCAAATAAACGAACCGGGGCGGTAGGTCCAGTGTCCATACCCGCTTATTTGCCAAACCTGTAGGAGATGCTGTCGGAGAAGAGCTGGAAGGTTGATTCTGACAGGACAGAGCAACATCACAGTGATACGCACTTTTCACTGTAAACTGGCCAAATGTAGTGAGACCCCAAAACCAAGAGTCTGGGGGCGTAGCATTAGCTGACAGATGTATACTACAAATATGCCGAACATCATCTGGGTGAAACAACGACTGAATAAGTGGGATATTCCAGGTGGTGGGGGTGAGCATGAAATCCGAAATTGGAGCACTACGAATATGAGAAGGGAGAAACCAAAGGAAGGGCATGCCTCCCTCCTTAGAGGGAAGCCATCTATCATGGACATAAGTAGTGTGCCCTGTACCAATCCGCTTATGTCCTCCTGCCTGAATGAGGTCACGAACAGAGAGTAGACCCCGCCAAATTGGACTGGAGTTTGCTACAGGCTGGAGGAGGTGTAGTGGACGATCACCTATATAACGAGCAGTGAAAAACTGAGAGACCATAGACTGTGGCCTCTGTAGAATTCGCCAAAGCTGCTTCGCCAATAGGGCACGATTAAAGCTTCGTAGATCACGAAAACCCAAGCCTCCAGAACTAAGAGGCAAACACAGGTGGGCCCACTTGATCCAATGCATTGACTTGGATGTGGGCGTACCACCCCACCAGAAACGTGATATCATACCCTTGATGGGTTGAGGAGCGACTTTGGCAAGGCAATAACCGACATCACATAAGTAGGAATGGCCTGTAAGATGGATTTAATAAGGTTCAGTCGGGCCGCCTGGGAGGTGATATGAGACCAACCCTGAATCCGACGCGCAACTCTATCCTTAATATAAGCAAAGACTGCATTCCTGTTACGGCCAACCTGTACCGGGAAACCCAGATACAGTCCAAAATCATGGACCACATGGCCGCTCAGAGCCCCTGCTACGGCCTGACGGAGATGTGGCTGAAGACGATGGGAAAACATAATGGCAGACTTGTCCGCATTGATACATTGGCCGGAAGCTTGCTTGAAATCCTCTAAGATGAAAGACAAAGCTTGAGCGTTAGTGGTTGTGGCCTTGCCAAATAAAAAGCAGTCATCAGCAAAAAGCAAGCTCGTAATGGGCATCGCGAGGCCTGGGAAAGAGAAAACCCTGATACTGGTTGACCTGGGCAGATAAATGGATGGCTGACGTTAAAACCTCCATACAACAAATAAAGAGCAGCGGAGATAAAGGGTCGCCCTGACGGAGGCCACGCTGGGGGCAAAAAGTGGGCCCGGGGTGGCCATTTATAAGGACAGACATGGTCACAGTTGTAAGACATTTCCGGACAGCCTTTAACCAAAGAGGATGGAACCCATCCTGGCTAAAACTTCCAAAACAAAAGACCACTCCACCCGGTCAAACGCCTTGGACATATCAACTTTATATGCAAAGAAGCCACGTTGCTTAGCCTGGGAGGTACGCATCAGATGAAGTATTTCATGGGTGATCAGAACCTGGTCAGAGATTAAACGGTCCTGTACAAAAGCCCCCTGATTGTCAGAAATAACATTTGGCAGCACATGCTGGACTCGGTTCACCAATACCTTAGCAATGACACGATAAAGAGTGTTGCATAAGAAATAGGGCGAAACTCCGAGATAGAGGTCGCGCCTGGCTTCTTGGGGATAAGAGCTAAGTGGGTGTGATTAAGATCCGCAATCACTGTGTCAGTATTAAGAAACTCCAAAGCCGTGGCAATGAAATCATCACTAATAATTGGCCAATATGTGCGAAGAAAAACCCCATTGATACCATCAGGGCCCGGGGCCTTGGAAGGGTTCAACTGTTTATAAGCGGCAACCACTTCCGCACGAGTAAAGGCTGACCCATTGGGTCAAAACATTGAGGTGGGACACGAGCCTCCACACAAGCCAGCAAATGGTGGTCTGGCTGTGGGTAGTGGTGGTAAAGAGTTCCTGGAAGAAAGAACGTGCCACAAATTCCACACCAGCCCAAGTGTTGTAGCAGCTGGTAGAGAGGGCGAAGACAGGCTGTGGATCGCATTGCGACGAGAGCGAGCCCTAAACTTATTGAAAAACAGCTTATTGTTTTTATCACCTGCTTGAAGCCAACTGATTCTGGATCGTTGCTGAAGACGGATTTCATCACGTTGCAAGAGAGAGTCAACCATAGCAGAACAGGTCTTCCATTTTGCCAAAGTGTCAGGAGTCGGGTCTTGCTGATCCAGATGATCAAGATCAATTTGGGCTTGACGAAGCGCTTGCTTTTCAACCCAAATCTGCTTGACGCCCCAGGTGCGCAATCGTTGACCACATGCTCTAACCTTGGAGGTATAACCACACTAATCACTGCTAGCCCAAACTTGTTGGACCAGTTGACGACAATGGTCATTGGAAGCCCAACAATTCTCAAAGCGAAAAGGCTTCGGGCCTCGTCGGGTGGACGGCTGAAGCAATAACTTTATGGGCTTATGATCTGGGCGTCCCCAACGGAGATGGTTCTTTTGAGCATGGGGATAAAGGGCAAGCATGCATCATTAGTAACGAAACGATCTAAGCGACTTTGGACATTGTAGGGGTACTCGGAGCGTTTTCGATATGTAAAACAAGAACCCCGATATCCCAAATCATGCAACGAACAAACATGTAAACAAGAACGAAAAGCCGACATCACAGCCTGAGACCGAAAAGCTCGACCTTGGTGTTCCCGTAATGCTAACACCTCATTGAAATCACCGCCGAGGACCCATGGTCCTAGCCATTGATCATGCAAATAACGCAAAAGTCGCCACGTCTTCCATTTTTCTATCGCATTGGACCAACCATACACCCCCGTCAGACGCCATTGGAAACCTCCAAAATGACTTACAATTACATCCACATGATGTGCAGAAAAACTAGATAGAGAAACATGCAAATTCGCTTGCCAAAATAAAGCCACACCCCCTTCCTACCTTCACTATCTCCTGCAGCCCAATTATAATCCCGAAACCTAGATGCTACAGATCGCATTCAAAAAGATGAAAGTTTGTTTCAAGGATAATTACAAAAAGTGGCTTTTCTCTAACTACCAACCCACCAACCAACGAACTGCCGCAGCACTACCTAACCACGACAGTTGGTGACCAAAACAGACATTATGCTGGGCGACCGTACAACTGATCGTTGACGAGAAAACCAACTGGAGCGAGATAGAGAAGCCTGTAGAAACTCAAAAAGATAATCACCATTAAAAAACAAAAACACCCTGGGACCAGCACCCAGAAGGGTCACAAACCGATATATTCTCAGCAACACCCAGAACTGTCCTCTTGCAAACCGGAACGGAAGACGTAGATAAAAACCTGGACACCACTAACAAGCAGAAGAACCCTCTGAACTCACTTTCACTCGACGACGGCTGGACCAACCTTCTGAAGAAGACGATACAGACCAAAATGGCACAAATGAGGAAAACCCTCAAAAAAACAGCAAGTAGCACGACAACCGTGTATGGCTTGATGAAACCTAGCCCCAAATTGTTTCACACATACTCTGTCCGCTGATTGACGACCATCAGCGCATGAGAACAGAATTCATTTGAAGATGAGATACTTGATTCTTACAGCTAGGTTTTAGTGCGAGCCTGCGACAAAACAATTTTCCCCCCAAATTGACTACATGTTTATGGCGAGAGATTTCTTCTTCGCTACTAGCATCCTTCGGCGAGGTTTCTTGTTGACGAATTGATACGCTGCAAGATCTTGCAGACTCCAGTCGGAGCTTGATGTCCTCACCAACGAGGAAGCATGATACCCCTCTGTGTCGTCGGGCGGGAAGTATCTTAAAACTATTCCCTTTATTAGCAAGAGATCAGTCCAGTAAAACAAACATTTATCATAAAAGTCTTTTTGAACATTTATGGAAACTTTATCTTGTTGCTTTTAGACAAAATAAAGATGGTTTTTGGGGAAAAGCAGCATAAATGCTGCAACAAAACAGGACCAAAGACACAAGAGCATCCACTATTAAGTTTATCCGCACAAAAATATCACATTTAAATTAGTGTTTAGATTACATTTTTCTTAAACTGTCCGTCGCTGATCTAGAAATTAGACATAAAATAGGTATAACTTCGGAGACACAATATTAAAAAATCATTTTCCTTCAAAAAAAACGCTTTGTACTTTTAAGAGAACTTGAACATGTTACAAATGACTAATTTCACAAGTATCAAACCACTAAGCTATCCTATGTATTTTTATATATAATCCAAGAACCTTCGATTACATTAAAACAAGTTGTTTACTCAATATTTTTGGGAAGGTCTAAGGATGACAACGTGTCGGTTCAGTCGGTGAAGCTGCACCCGCACCCGTTATCCGTGTCATACGACCTGACTTGTCACTCAAAATTTTCACACCCGCACTCGTATCTCGCTGGTGATGCAGGTGAGATGGGTGAAATTTCCATCCTTATTTTCAGCAAGTTTTTTAATAAAATAAACCAATATTTGCTTGATAACACATACCACATCAACTAACACCAACATGACTCAAGAATTACCAAGAGTGAAGATATAAGTTCTCTACACAAGCGCAGACACAAGAAGAGATAATGAAGAGAGGCGCAGAGCATATATGCTCCTTGTCCGCCAATTAGAGTTGCAAAATTTTTGTGAGTGAAGAAATAAGTTCATGTAACACCCCTACTTAATCGGCTCCTAATCGTCGTACTTATCACAATAACCGCGTGGTAATATAAACATTATCAACTATTGGTGCTACCGTCCTCACTCGCCCATACGAGTGGTAACGCTTTCACTTAAACAATTACAATACAAAAACAATTTCCCGCAGTGATAACAAAAGATAGATCTCCACTTCCATTCTAATATCCAATACAGAACTAGTGAGCAATCTACAATCAGATCCTTATACAATATTTTACAACAACCGAATTGCAACAGTGCAACTTAAAATGTCAACTATCTACCCATCGCGTCCCGCGCACTGCGACACCGGAAGCTGCATACCTGCAAATGTTGTTGTATGTATGGAATCTACCCCTGCTGAGTATGCTACTACATGACTATCATGCCCCCTCAGACCCCCAGCTAATTGGTCGAGAGCATGCAGTTCATTTCATGCGGTTCCATTTTAACAGTAATACTGTAAAGTAATACAAGCATTGCAGTAATTCAACCAACAATCAAGCCCCCGGCTTCACAAATCATACCAACATATATCCACAAAACATTCAACATATATATATATGAGTCAAAGACTCCACTCAACCAATCCAATTATATCACACCAATGCACTCAATGTATATAAGAGTCAATAACTCCACTTAATCAATCCATATATATAACACACCAATCATGTTGTTCTCACAACACTCAATATAAAATAGGCGCAATAAAGAACAAGGCGAAAGTACGAGAGTTATAATCATATAGTTATTCTCGTAACGGTGTAGAAGCCTAAACAATATTCGCCCGTGTTCGTAAATTGTTCAGCAAAGTCTTATGCCTATTGACGACATCTCGTTAAAACGACGCGTCCCTACTCATTACCCCTATAATGGCGGGTCACCCACAGCATGTAGCCACTCCAACGGTAGAGTCTCCGACCTATGAACCAAAGGTCACATCCCCTTAGTTCGTTGGAATTTATTGATACTTACGGATACATATTCAAGTATCCTAGCATCCCTCCAGCGGTAGAGGCTCCGATCGACGAATCATCTTAGTTCGTCAAAATTTTCTCAACACTATCTTTACAAATTCTGGGCACCGTTGATTAGGGTTGTCTAATCCAATCCGGAGTATAAACTCGGGATCCGGTGTAACATCTCGAATGTGTGCCTCAAAGAGATCTTATACCTAGTGTTTTTAGGTGGTTGTACCATTCGAATGTCAATACGAGGGCGGCGTTAACAAGGCCAATGCTCCGTATTTAAGTCTTGGATAATACGTATCTGATTATCCTATGCTATGACGTGTTTTCTCACGTCACTTATATTATAACAGTGTATATATAAGTAGCATCGTTGTCGTTAGTTCGTTTTATATATATAAGTTCATATATACGAACTTTGTACTGTTCTCGCACAATAGCAATAGTAATAATCAAGGCAACTATAATATACAACACATGCATATTATTTCACACATCAGACATTCAATCTTACCACAGATATCACACAATGTCTGAACTGAGGAAATCCTCAGTGACAATCAAGCCACATAATAACATACCGTATACCCAGCAAGTATGACGGTGGAGTATGAATTCAACTAGATGTGACGTTCCTCGAGACGCCTCTAGTATCTGGCAATACGTATCACAATACGTATTAGCATCTCATACAACAATATTCTATGGCACTATATACCGTCGCTAATCCCTCCCGGTTATTCCGGCCTCCTACACCGCTCCTATAGTTTATTAGGGCGGGGTGGTTGGATAACTCAATTTTTCGTATTTTCACTATTCACCGTATTTTACTATTCATCGTATTTTACTATTCACATATACGTCTTGTATTCTACTATTCACATATACGTATTTACCATTAGCGTATACGTCTCGTGTTTTACTGTTTAAGTATACGTATTTACTATTCATGTATACGGATACTATTCACGTATATGAGTACTATTCAAGTATACCAAAAATTTGCATATTCGTCCGTATGATACTCTGTATCAATACGTGTTTATTTCTTTTCTAATATGACCTGTATTTTCTTTAAAATACTTTAGGTATTAACTTCTCCCATAGTTCTTAAATTACGGGTATACCCCTCGTATACTATAAGTTGTATATGGGTCTCGTTTAAACCCGTTTTAACTCCGTTCCTTCTACAACTTGTTTCTAAATTCTTCATTTAATTCTTTAGTAATCTAAACACTTAAAAATGTGTTTATTAGTATTACTTACTCAAATTTTCAAAAAAATACAATAACCCCAAATATTATTACATAGTTATATATATATATATATATATATCTTATATTATGACATTTATGTCATAATAATTGTATAACCCATGGTTATAATTTTCTAAAATTCCAAACAGGTCACCAATCTGTCCAGAATTATTTTCCAACCCAACTAACTTTATAAAATTACATTTTGACCCCTTATATAATTATAATGTACTAATGACATTAATAACTATATGTTATACTTATATAGTTCATTTTAACTCCAAATTCAACCCATTAAATTCCTAAAAATTCCTAATAACTCATAGGTGCATAAACTACCATTTAATACCCTTAACTTTCGGTAATTACAAACTTACCCCATATGTTATCTATAAATTTTACAATTAAATACATAACTTAATATAAATTGATAATTAATTTAATAAATTATCAAATTTGGTCAAAGTCATATATATGGTCAATGTTTGACTCCAAAACATAGTTTGACCAATATACTTTCAGTAATTACCATAGCTACCCCAACACTTATACTAAGTGCATAAATTAAATTAAATAAGCTTTTAAACTTAAACAAAATGGCCTAATGACATGGCCTTATTACAACTTTGCTTTATAATAATAAATTACACATAAATGTCTCAAAATTATTATATATTCTCGGCCCTCATATAACTCTTCAAAAATTACCAAAGTTCCATATAATGTCTTAAATTTGACAATTATGCTAATTAATCACTCAAATAATTTAGCTAATGTTTCTATATCATTTTTAAAAGCCACAAATTGCAATTTAATTACCTCCACTCACGGCAATAATTTACAAGCTCCCAAGGTATTTAAAAACATAATAATATAATGCTATACCTTGATTTATGGAACTTCCAAGCTTCTTCACCCACGGTTTGTAGGGGGATTAATTCTCCCAAGCTTAGAAATATATTTACACAATAAACAAGATATAATTAGACCCTAATCTTGAGCTAATTATAAGAAATGATTTATGTAACGATTTAAGGTAAATATTACCTTAAAATGGCAAGGAAATTCTAGACCAATCTCGGCCTATATTTGAACAATTCCAAGATGTTAAAATCACCATAAAATTATGGTAATTAACAATATCAAAGTAAGATCAAGAGATATTAGCATTTACCTTTGTATTAAGCTAAGCTTAATATTAAGCTTGATTTTCCTTAGAAATTTTGGCAGCAATTTGCTAGGGAAATGAGCTCCAAAATCATAGATTAAGATGAGAAATAAGAAGGGTTAATAACCCATGGCAATCGGCCATCACAAAAACCAGAGAAGGAAAAAGTTTCCAAGAAGACAACGTTTTACCTCAAGAATCAAAGGCACTTCTTCGGGGATTTTCCTCATAATTTGGGATCTCATGAGCTATGGATGTAAAGCTATTTGAAAGAGGATTCCAACGAGATATCAATCTTGTGATTTGGATTTAAGACGAGATAGTTATGATTTTTGGAAGAAAGGGTGTTCTTTAAGGTTCTAATCTAAGCAAATGGAGTTCTAATGGAGTTTCTTCAAAGGAGAAGGGGTTACGAATTATTCTGAGCTAGAGAGGATGGAAGAGGGTCTGATTGATCAATTGTTCAGGGGACAATGTGATAAGGCACTCATGTAAAGTCTTAAGAGGTGTAGAGTAAGGTATATTATAATGTAAAGTAAAGTGTGAATAGTAATTTCCAAATGACTCATTAGTTGCTTTACGTAGCATTATTGTGCAGCTGGCCTTCTCCTCTTTCCATGTCGATCTCACTCAGCCAAGGATGGTCAAATTTTGACCATTGACCATTGTTGGTCAATATTTGACTAAATGGGCATTAGTTGAGGTTACTATTCACGTTAAATATTGTATTTGTAAAAAATTTGGTAAAATCTTCAAATTAAATTCCTAATATGATATTAGGTAGTATACATGTATTTTAGTATGTATACAAGGCCAACTAGCCACTCAAAACCAATCTCGAAGACATTCGCAAAAGCGCGTTTTAAGGAGTTTTCAGGCTTCTTTTTGTGTCTTAACTCTTTTTAGAGTTTGGTTTGATTTGAAAATAATTTCATTGTATTATTTTAGTACATTTACATATATTCAAGCCCTTAAAACCATCCAAGACTCATTCTTAAGATAATATATCAAAAATATGCTTTAAGGGGTTTTATGACATATTCTTGTCTTAAGTTGTTTCTGAGCTTGGTTTTCTTTGGTAATGGTTTTATAGTGTCTTTAGCTTGATTATAAGACTTAGGAATCCACTTTGGATCCTAGTTGAGGTTATACAATCTCTATGGTTTCTTAAAGCACATTTCTGGCTCTAAGTGATCTTAAAGCACATTCTTGCGTTTTAAGGTCTAAGATTGTTCCTCCATGATCTTAAGGTGTGTTTTGGCCTTATTAGATCATTATTAATTCATTTAATCTAGTTTAAGTAGTTAGGGGTATTTCAGTCTACCCCCCTTAAAGAGACTTCATCCCGAAGTCTTTACTTACATTCGGTTCTCCTAATAAATCAAGTTCCACTAGGTATTCATAAGTATCACTACTAGGGACCGAGTCCCACTAGGTTCAAACCTAGTATGCATACATCGTCATCGATGCAGCGCTAAACAAGTTCCACATAACTTACATCATGGTGTAATTAAATCATGCATCATGCATAGCACTAGACGAGGTGTTCAACCAATAACACTATACTAGACATGGTACAACACCCAATCACGAAGTAATCCGAAGTATCACATATATATAACAACCAAGTGCACTAAGGCAGATACATATAATGTATAGTTAGAACACATAGCCAACCACGTATGGCGTACGGTTCTAGACAAGGTACCCAACTCCCACATAGTACTTGACAAGGTACTTAATTCACACTAATTCTTAGAGGTCCTTGCAAGGGAATACTCAAAGGTATTCCCCTATATGTCTGGTATCTCACGAGGATACCCCACATATCACTACAGCGTGTATGTGTGTACATATATGCGACGATGGAAAATCATGGGGAAGTAATCTTCAAGACCAGGACCTGACGGTCCCAACCCCATGCTAACTATCGTCCTTAGTTATCCGCAGACACAGCGGTCTAATGACGAAGGACCTTACGGTCCATGGCCCCTTGGGTAACTAACCTCTATAACTACCCAAAGACACACCGGTCTAACGACGAAGGGCACTACGGTCCACGGCTCTATGCGTAGTAACACCTAAACTCCTTATTAGTCCGCCGACAGACTGATTAAATAATGTGGGAATCAGTGTCCCCGACTCTTGGGTGTTCTCAGGAGTCTCCACATCTATTGTCAATCATCTATTCATATTTTTCTTTGGCATATTTGTGCCCACTTGTAGGGAGTTTCAAGAATCGTTCAACCCGACGTGGTCAGCGTCAATGATGAACTATCTTTCACCCTAATTTGTGTTCGGTCTCTCTTGATCGGACCAGGACCAAGTTCGACTTCCCACGTCAGTTTCAAACAATCAGTTATTTATCCATTTATAATCTTATTTCCTCTTGATATTTATCACTTGTGTTCAATGGATACATCAGTCAACTAGTATAATCAAATTAGTCATCCACATATAGGATCATATATCCTAACTATGAACCAAGTCCTCTTGACTTATAATCATTCATACGACTCCTAGAGGATTCACTTGCACCAGGTTACACAACGGTCTCATATCGTTTCACTCATCACATTTTACCATACCCGGTTTCATACCGAGTCACACATCACTTGATACGGAGTTTTCTACTCCTTCTACATGAAATCTCCTATCGGAGCTACAAGGTAGGCCTAGCTACTTGAACTCTCACATCGGGACTAATAAGCTAGGCGTTATATGTCTAGTGTTTGCAATACTTGCGTAAATAATCAGAACTAGGGTAAGAACACTCTTTTCTGTTCTCCCTTTCCTACTGGCTATACTGGTGTGAACTAACATATATATATTCTCACACACAATACATTACAAGATTAGTACTATACGTACGATAATCATTTGTAGCAGGCGTATAATGCGCTACGTACTTATATGTACGGTATATGTTAAGCGCGCAAAATCGCTCTACCCCCCTTAAAAGTGATTACGCCCACGTAATCTATGAATATATCGTCTTGAAATGACAAATTCAAGACGTTCCGCTCTTGTGGAACATTCGAGCATCCATGTGGTATATTAGCACATTACCCCTTTTTTCGGGGTCAGACTCTAGCCACTCAGGCTATACTATCTACCCTGATTAGGTACGTGTGTATTTATATACGGTTGATCGGGAGATGTAAAAACACATCACTTGTCTATCCCTGTTCAGCTAGGTATATTACATCTATGCTATAAGGGCCCACTCGCTCTGCAAGCGGTATGACCCAACTGCTCTGGGGTTAGTTTACCCTCTAAAGTAGCAGTTTCATATCGGTTTCTACTCCACAAGACGGTGTTTTCTACACGGTCTTCCATGATTATGGGAATGGAGGGAAGGTTATATCGATGTGTGGTATCATCATCACACATTTTAATTGAATTCAATTGGCTCTTTCATCCAGTTTTTCTAGAATTCTTTACATACGCATGGTATATTTCCAAGAGTTCATGTCACCCTACTGCGTTAGCTTTCGGTGTGAGGGTTATTGAGCTATGCACTAGCACCATGTGTTTACAGTAGTTGTTTATTTAATCTCGGGATGAGTCTGTTAGTTTAGGTACCTTACAGGTCCTTATCCATTGATGTGTACTCGTTTCCCTCGGTTGTTGGTATTTACTACCCACATATAGTGCATCCTATTCATAATTAGGGGAATCCATTTATAATATCGTACGGGTCTGGTTTTATTTTACCATTTATAAGGTTCGTAAGAACTGTCCTACATCTTCCGTATTGATATGGACTTGCCCTTCTTTGCCAAGCTGGTATGGACTTCTAGATAGTCTGCCTATAATCTGAGTTTTTCACCATTGAGTTCACTCGTATTCCAATATTTTGTTTCCTGCCTATACATTATGGTTGTTTACAATGGTCGTTTCATTGCGTACCATGCACCAGTCGATTAGACGGTTATCCGCTCTTGCGGTTTGCATGGAGTACTTAACCTCCAGTTCAACGTATCTGCTAATACACTAGCTTCACCTTTCGCCTTTTGTATATACATACAATGCGATTGTGGGTCTTAAATTGACGTTCGTCTTTCGTTCAACCCTGATTGGATGATGACGTACAACGTTCTATAGCTTAAATATGGGATTTTTTTTAATACTCTGTGGCCATTGCTGTGCTCTTAGCACATAATTTATTTCTCGCACGCTCCCTTCACGGAAGGCATATTATAGCACTTCCCAGGTTTCTCCTAGTATGGTAGTTATCGCTGTCTCAAGTAATCCTTATCCCTATGAGGTATCACATAATTACTTACCCACCTTTTGGGTTTTCATTGACTTCCTCCTTAAGTCGGACATTGCTTTTCTCGTATCTGGGATTTCCTACACTATCGGGTTACAAGTGTTCTTCTACGGAGTTACAGTCTTCTGTCGTATTACTATCAAGATATTCTTGATTTTCTAACCTAGTTGGTACCTTGTCAGGATTTTCCATCTCTGACTTTGACACAGAGTTGGCTGCCTCTTGGTTCTTACACTACTCGTTTACATACATGGGGTATCTTACTGCTACATTACTACTTACCCGACTATCTCTTACGAGTCTGTCGAGCCCACATGCTCCTACTGGAGTGCGGTCGTCCCATGTCACGTTATGCGCACTTGTAGTGTCCGTACCCAGTGGTTATCGTACTCTTAGTCGAGGTAATATTCGTTGGGGTATAAAGTTGTCTGAATTTTTTGTCCTATGGTACTCGAATATCTCAAAGGGGTTCTTTATTTAATAGGGATGGTTCGCTTATGGTTGTTATCTACCTACATGATCGAGGATGAGTGTTCTGTCCACCATCTCTCTCTCTCTCTCTCTCTCATTCGTAGGCTATCAACGCCTTTTACGATATGAGTTTTTGGTTCTCAGATTCTACCCAATTCATTGGGTTACACCCTTTGGTGTGGTTCTAGACTCCACGATCAAGGCTGACACGTCGTGTTCCCTCGTTTGTGGAAGTCCTCGTTACTGCCTGACATTAACCAGTGCTTGTGGTTTTATATTCATGGTTATAGGTGGTGATGCTTTAGGGCACATGATAGAATGAGATTGTCGGAGGTGATACCTTCGCTCCCCTAGACATGCTTCACCTCATCCATTGTGCTCTCCGTACTGGAGTTTCGCAACATAATTGTCCTTCACTTTGTTTATCTAAGGACTAAAGTGTCCTCCCTTTCTAAAGGGTTTGCCTCGAAATCGGTGCGTACTGTTGGGAATAACATCGTGGCTTGGGTAGCTCACTTCTTGTTCTCCCATGATAGTAAGTGGTGGTGGTATAACCACAAGTGTCAAGCACCCACGAGTGTGGTCGTGCTCGCCCTGCAAACTTGACACTCTCCCCCGGTAGTACTTGACGACCACTGTCCGTACTGGTACTGGGGTTAGGCTAGTAAGCCTTAAGTATAGTCGTCCACATTAACTCTGGTTCACGCTTACTAGTGGGGTATTTATATTAGGTTTAATGGTCAAACCATTCGGGTCTTTCCGAGGTTTAATCGACCTCCAGCTCAAGGGTTTTATGGCCCTTCTTTCTAACGATCTTTGTCCTAACTTTATTGTGCTACGGACTTGCATAGAGTTTAGTGCTTATCAATGGGCATGGTGTTGCTCCATCTAGACTTACATGGTCATTCGGGGTTCATGTACATAGTTGCAGCACTTGTCGTGGCAAGTGCGCAGGGCAGGTTGAAATTTAATACAGGGTGGCGTTGCACTTGTAAAGACAAGTGCGCCATGCAGATTGAGCCACCGGCACGGTGCATGTCAGTTGCAACATTCTCCCTCCTTGGTTTCTCCCTCACGTCAAGGAGATTTTTGTTCATATTAATACTGTCTCAATCCTGTACTCATTCTCACCAGTTTACTGCGGTACTAAGGCGTTACTTGCCTTCCGAGGTGCTGTATTGTAGCAACCTTGGCAAGTTCTTATTTCATAAGTTCTCGTGACCGTTCCACATGCACATCAGGCCTTCTTGAACCTTCGGTGTTGCATGGGCTCCGTGTCACTCTCTTCGGGTGAGACTCCAAAAAGGTATTCAGTTTCACATATCTCGTAAGTCATCTTCACTAGTTGTTCCACCTATTTTCCCCAGGCGCACTCATTAGCGCTTCCTTGGATATCGGACAGGGTTGCATCGCCTAACTGCAAGCCGACCACGTTAGTCCAATGGAAATTATTCCTCAAAACTTCAGGTTTACTGTTTAGTTGATACTAAGTATAGTAGTGTCTTGTAGACATCACGTCATCATCTGGACCCCCGGTCCTCAATAATTCATTATATCCGGCATTCTCCTCCCATTTGGTTGTCACAACCCTAGTAGCAGCCACATCGGGTCTTCCCGATTCGGAGGATTTTTCCTCTCCTTGGTGTTGCTCGTTTCGTCGCCTCTCTAGGCGGTACTCGAGGTACAGGCCGCGGCGGGTGGGGTGCCATTGCTATTCCCGGGATGTTCTCCCATCAAGTGCGAGCAATTCTCACTGACTTCGTGTTTACTTTGGGCTGCAGTACCTTCACCACCTTCCGCCTTGCCTCGACCTCCTTTAGTATCCTTACCCGGACCCCTCTCCGACGTCTATTAGAAGGTCGGGTTAGACCTTCATTCGGTATCGTACCGTAGTCTTGGTTGCCAGATATTGAAGTGCCTTCACGACTATTGGTTGTAAGCATTTAGCAAGCAACGACCTCGCAAGGTCACGTATCCTCACAACGTTTTCCCGTATACCCAAATCCTATGCTCACTATTCTACTCCTACTATCTCTTGTCATCAGAGCGGAGTAACCACTTTTGTAACACCCCTACTTAATCAGCTCCTAATCGTCATACTTATCACAATAACTGCGTGGTAATATAAACATTATCAACTATTGGTGCTACCGTCCTCACTCGCCCATACGAGTGGTAACGGTTTCACTTAAACAATTACAATACAAAACAATTTCCCGCAGTGAAAACAAAATATAGATCTCCACTTCCATTCTAATATCCAATACAGAACTAGTGAGCAATCTACAATCAGATCCTTATACAATATTTACAACAACCGAATTGCAACAGTGCAACTTAAAATGTTGACTATCTACCCATCGCGTCCCGCGCTCTGCGACACCGGAAGCTGCATACCTGCAAATGTTGTTATATGTATGGAATCAGCCCTTGCTGAGTATGCTACTACATGACTATCATGCCCCCTCAGACCCCCAGTTAATTGGTCGAGAGGATGCAGTTCATTTCATGCAGTTCCATTTAACAGTAATACATAATGTAAAGTAATATAAGCATTGCAGTAATTCAACCAACAATCAAGCCCCCGGCTTCACAAATCATACCAACATATATATCCACAAAACACTCAACATATATATGAGTCAAAGATCCCACTCAACCAATCCAATTATATCACACCAATGCACTCAATGTATATATGAGTCAATGACTCCACTTAATCAATCCATATATATATCACCCCAATCATGTTGTTCACACAACACTCAATATAAAATAGGCGCAATAAAGAACAAGGAGAAAGTACGAGATTTATAGTCATATAGTTATTCTCGTAACGGCGTAGAAGCCTAAACAATATTCGCCCAATATACGAGCTCGGCGGTTGTTCGTAAATTGTTCAGTAAAGTCTTATGCCTATTGACGACATCTCGTTAAAACGACATGTCCCTACTCATTACCCCTATAATGGCGGGTCACCCACGACATGTAGCCACTCCAACGGTAGAGTCTCCGACCTACGAACCAAAGGTCACATCCCCTTAGTTCGTTGGAATTTATTGATACTTACGGATACATATTCAAGTATCCTAGCATCCCTCCAACGGTAGAGGCTCCGATCGACGAATCATCTTAGTTCGTCAAAATTTTCTCAACACTATCTCTACAAATTCTGGGCACCGTTGATTAGGGTTGCCTAATCCAATCCGGAGTATAAACTCGGGATCCGGTGTAACATCTCGAATGTGTGCCTCAGAGAGATCTTATACCTAGTGTCTCTAGGTGGTTGTACCATTCGAATGTCAATACGAGGGCGGTGTTAACAAGGCCAATGCTCCGTATTTAAGTCTTGGATAATACGTATTTGATTATCCTATGCTATGACATGTTTTCTCACGTCACTTATATTATAACAGTGTATATATAAGTAGCATCGTTGTCGTTAGTTCGTTATATATATATAAGTTCATATATACAAACTCTGTACTGTTATCGCACAAAAGCAATAGTAATAATCAAGGTAACTATAATATACAACACATGCATATTATTTCACACATCAGACATTCAATCTTACCACAGATATCACACAATGTCTGAACTGAGGAAATCCTCAGTGACAATCAAGCCACATAATAACATATCGTATACCCGACAAGTATGATAGTGGAGTATGAATTCAGCTAGATGTGACGTTCCTCGAGACGCCTCTAGTATCTGGCAATACGTATCACAATCCGTATTAGCATCTCATACAGCAATATTCTATGGCACTATATACCGTCGCTAATCCCTCCCGGTTATTCCGGCCTCCTACACCGCTCCTATAGTTTATTAGGGCGGGGTGGTTGGATAACTCAATTTTTCGTATTTTCACTATTCACCGTATTTTACTATTCATCATATTTTACTATTCACGTATACGTCTCGTATTCTATTATTCACGTATACGTATTTACCATTAGCGTATACATCTCGTATTTTACTGTTTAAGTATACGTATTTACTATTCAATATACGGATACTATTCACGTATACGAGTACTATTCAAGTATACCAAAATTTGCGTATTCGTCCGTATGATACTCCGTATCAATACATGTTTATTTTTTTTCTAATATGACCTGTATTTTCTTTAAAATACTTTAGGTATTAACTTCTCCCATAGTTCTTAAATTACGGGTATACCCCTCGTATACTATAAGTTGTATACGGGTCTCGTTTAACCCCGTTTTAACTCCGTTCCTTCTACAACTTGTTTCTAAATTCTTCATTTAATTCCTTTAGTAATCTAAACACTTAAAAATGTGTTTATTAGTATTACTTACTCAAATTTTCAAAAACTACATAATAACCCCAAATATTATTACATAGTTATATATATATATATATTATATCTTATATTATGACATTTATGTCATAATAATTGTATAACCCATGGTTATAATTTTCTAAAATTCCAAACAGGTCACCAATCTGTCCAGAATTATTTTCCAACCCAACTAACTTTATAAAATTACATTTTGACCCCTTATATAATTATAATGTACTAATGACATTAATAACTATATGTTATACTTATATAGTTCATTTTAACTCCAAATTAAACCCAATAAATTCCCAAAAATTCCTAATAACTCATAGGTGCATAAAATACCATTTAATACCCTTAACTTTCGGTAATCACAAACTTACCCCATATGTTATCTAATTTTTACAATTAAATACATAACTTAATATAAATTGATAATTAATTTAATAAATTATCAAATTTGGTCAAAGTCATCTATATGGTCAATGTTTGACTCCAAAACATAGTTTGACCAATATACTTTCAGTAATTACCATAGCTACCCCAACACTTATACTAAGTGCATAAATTAAATAAGCTTTTAAACTTAAACAAAATGGCCTAATGACATGGCCTTATTACAACTTTGCTTTATAATAATAAATTACACATAAATGTCTCAAAATTATTATATATTCTCGGCCCTCACATATAACTCTTCAAAAATTACCAAAGTTCCACATAATGTCTTAAATTTGATAATTATGCTAATAATCACTCAAATAATTTAGCTAATGTTTCTATATCATTTTTAAAAGCCACAAATTGCAATTTAATTACCTCCACTCATGGAAATAATTTACAAGCTCCCAAGGTATTTAAAAACATAATAATATAATGTTATACCTTGATTTATGGAACTTCCAAGCTTCTTCACCCCGGTTTGTAGGGGGATTAATTCTCCCAAGCTTAGAAAAATATTTACACAAAAACAAGATATAATTAGACCCTAAGCTTGAGCTAATTATTAGAAATGATTTATGTAATGATTTAAGGTAAATATTACCTTAAAATAGCAAGGAAATGCTAGACCAATCTCGGCCTATATTTGAACAATTCAAAGACATTAAAATCACCATAAAATTATGGCAATTAACAAGATCAAAGTAAGATAAAGAGATATTTGGATTTACCTTTGTATATTAAGCTTTAGCTTAATATTAAGCTTGATTTTCCTTAGAAATTTTGGGAGCAATTTGCTAGGGAAATGAGCTCCAAAATCATAGATTAAGATGAGAAATAAGAAGGGTTAATAACCCATGGCAATCGGCCATCACAAAAACAAAAGAAGGAAAAGTTTCCAAGAAGACAACGTTTTACCTCAAGAATCAAAGGCACTTCTTCGTGGTTTTTCTCAGAATTTGAGAGCTCATGAGCTATGGATGTAAAGCTCTTTGAAAGAGGATTCCAACGAGCTATCAAGCTTGTGATTTGGATTTAAGACGAGAGAGTTATGATTTTGGAAGAAAGGGTGTTCTTAAGGTTCTAATCTAAGCAAATGGAGTTCTAATGGAGTTTTCTTCAAAGGGAGAAGGGTTACGAATTATTCTGAGCTATAGAGGATGGAAGAGGGTCTGATTGATCAATTATTAAGGGGACAATGTGATAAGGCACTCATGGAAAGTCTTAAGAGGTGTAAAGTAAGGTATATTATAATGTAAAGTGTGAATAGTAATTTCCAAATGACTCATTAGTTGCTTTACGTAGCATTATTGTGCAGCTGGCCTTCTCCTCTTGCCCATGTCGATCTCACTCAGCCAAGGATGGTCAAATTTTGACCATTGACCATTCTTGGTCAATATTTGACTAAATGGGCACTATTTGAGGTTACTATTCACGTTAAATATTATATTTGTAAAAGTTTTGGTAAAATCTTCAAAATAAATTCCTAATATGATATTAGGTAGTATACTACATGTATTTTAGTATGTATACAAGGCCAACTAGCCACTCAAAACCAATTTCGAAGACAATTCGCAAAAGCGCGTTTCAAAGAGTTTTCAGGCTCCTTTTTGTGTCTTAACTCTTTTTAGAGTTTGGTTTGCTTTGAAAATATTTCATTGTATTATTTTAGTACATTTACATATATTCAAGCCCTTAAACCATCCAAGACTCATTCTTAAGATAATATATCAAAAATATGCTTTAAGGGGTTTTATGACATATATTGTCTAAGTTGTTTTTGAGCTTGGTTTTCTTTGGTAATGGTTTTATATTGTCTTTAGCTTGATTATAAGACTTAGGAATCCACTTTGGATCCTAGTTGAGGTTTACAATCTCTATGGTTTCTTAAATCACATTTCTGGCTTTAAGTGATCTTAAAGCACATTCTTGCGTTTTAAGGTCTAAGATTGTTCCTCCATGATCTTAAGGTGTGTTTGGCCTTATTATATCATATTAATTCATTTAATCAAGTTTAAGTAGTTAGGGGTATTTCATTTCATGTATATTACCGGTTCCGAAATGAAAAGCTTTTAGCCTCGTCTTCAATTTGGTGTGTGAGAGATGCAGCGGTTCCACTTCAGAGGAGCGGTGTAACACCCCTAACTCATTATTCCATATTAACTACCGTTCTCATCATAATTAAATAAACGATTCGCAGCGGAAATAAAAGTGTTTGCACTAACATTGGGTGTTACCGTCATTACTCACCCATGTGAGTAATGAAGCGTCCAAATTCATGCATAATATATTACGCTGTGATGACGAGAGATAGATATCCATTATATGCAATACTTAATTCACAATCTAGTGAGAAATTTAACCAACACCATATACAATAACGGTATAATCTAAAACCGAAGTCCAAAAGCATAATAGCGATTGTGTTGAGCCTTTTATGACCAACATATAACTTATGCATATAATCAATACAATAAAAGAGTGCATACAATAACAATACAAGAGTTATTTTCCTCTGAACGGTTCCTGTTATACGGCCTTCAAGGCCCCTTTGTTCATTGTTCATATTTACGAGAGTCATTGAAGTCTCATACTAACGTTTAGCTAGTGTTCGTTTACTCATTTGTTTAACTTAGGAAACGACCCAAAAACCGGGCTAGTTCTAAGGCCGTTACACGCTGCATATTTACTACCTAAATAACACAAGACTCTAAGCAAAAACGCACTCAAAGCCTGAAATGTAAATACTTATATTAATGAGACCCTAAGTTTGTATAAGTATCCAAATATCTAAAAGGTCACATAAGAGTAGCGGCAAGGCCCAAAGGCTACAAAATAGTCAAAGCGTCTAGCACGAGTACAAAGCGGAAGTAAAAACACAAGCTAACTCCAGAAGCTTCAGAGATCCTTCGCTCGGTCCATCTGCCATGTATATATATATATATATAAAGGGGTGAGCAACCATACTTCAATAAGCAGAAGACTTTATCAATGACGTATACTCAAAACAAATATCAGAAGATGACAGAAATCAGAAGAGTATAAAGTGTAGTACGCAATCAGAGTATACAAATGAGCTAACCAGCCCAAAACAGAACAAAAATCTACATCAAAACACATTGGCCGGACTTTTAGAAACACATCATAGTTGGGACCCTAGCAACCAGTTGACACATCAGAAGGGTACACACTAAAGTCCTACGGATCCGTAGATACCACATCAAAAGCTGTAGAGACAGCTATGGACCCGTCGGTCACTAAACATCCTAAGGAGAACCCAAGGTTCACATATAGAAGGAATTTCTGCGCAGCAAGCTACAAGACAACCAAACCCGACTATCCAAGGCTCAGAAGCTAAGTACTAGGTCCCCAAAATAAAGGCCCATGCATAAAAATGCATAACAACAACATAAATAGATTGTACACAAATAGGGGAACACAACCTCACAAATGGAAGTCAAAATGGAGCTCAAACGAAAAAGTTATGTAAAATCAGAGGCCTGTCCGAACATGCGTCCGAACTTACATGTTCGGACGTAAGCCGAGAATCAAAATGTTCAGAAATCCTTTGTGTCCGAACTTGTGTCCAACCTTGTAGGTTCGAACACATGCCGAGAGTCAGAAAATGGAGAACACATAGTGTCTGAACATACGTTCGAACGTCAATGTTCGGAGACATGCCGAGAGTTAGAAATTAGAGGAAAACTCATGTCTGAACATACGTCGGACTTATAAGTTCGGACGTATGCTAATTTGTAAATCCAGAGTATCGTCCTCGCATCCCGTCCGAACTTACATGTTTGGACGAATGTCTGGACATGTTCAAACAGACGTTCGGATGCGACAAATAGAGTTGCAAACAGTGCATAAACTATATAGAAATCTAGCCACTCTTTACACAACACAACCCAAAACAGTAGAGATCATCACCATAGGGGTTTCAAGCATAATCTCTAGACCAATTCCATGAACAACAATGAACTCAACAAAATCTGAAACAAAATCAAACACCCTCAAATCCCTATGGGTGAGCACAAATCATCAAATCCATCTCCCACTTACATCTATTCAAAGCAAAGCGAACTCTAATCTGAAACTGAAGGCAGGCACAAGAATTACGAAGAAACTAGAGAAGAACCAAGCATTGAATCCCAACTCCAATCAAACCACAAATCAGAAAATACACATTCCAAAACAAGAGCAACAAAACCACTACCGAAACCACGACCAAACCTGAGAAGAACGGGGGAGAAAGCAATAACAAGGCAGAAGACCAATCGTTCCAAACGCAACAGCAAACCAGTCCACAATCTAGGAGACACTTGAATAAGAAGAAGAAGACACTACGCTTAAACGTAGAAGAAGAAACTGTCAGGAGAAATCGAGAAAATAATGAACGAGAATAAAAGAGAATAAAGAATCCCTTTCCTTATTAAATCTCCTTACCAAATTAAAGAGGGAAAATACCACCTCAGCCCTCTCTTCCTCCCAAATACCACAGACGTCCTACAAAACATAACACAATATCATAAAAGAGGCTAAAAACGAAATCCGACTTAACCGACTTAAGAAACAAAACCGGGTCATAACATCATCCCCCTAAAAAAGAATTTGTCCTCGAAATTTGACATACCTCACTTGAAATACCCCAAACTAATAAAACATGGATTAAATATCTAATCACATTGATTAAGGCCTAATCATGCCTTAAAAGTCAACTGAGAACAACAGTGGTCAACACAAAGCAAGATGTTGCACCTTTGACTGTTTAGGGTAAATAAATACCCAAATGAACTTCTTAGGACCTAAAAATTTGTCCTAAGCTTATTAACACATAACTAAACATATTACAATTGTTGGACAACACTCCAACACAAAGAACAAGCATTTACATGCTTCAAGGTCAAAAAGGGCAAAAATGTGCTCTAAGAATACCTTAAAGGTCTAATGACCTCTAAATGATATAAAATTGGACACCATGATCAAACATCATGTAAGGAACACAAAAAACCGTTCTCAAAGAAAACCAAGCTCAGAAACACCTTGCGACACAAAATGTGCACTAAAATACCTTAAAGCACGTTTTTGTGCAATTGCCTTCTAAATTGGTTTTTAATGGGCTTAAAGGTCTTAATTACCTTTAAAAATGATAAAATATCATATTATATCATATTAGGAATTAATTCCAGAAATTTAGAAATTTTTACAAATTTAATATTAAAATATTAATAAAACCCTAAAAGGGGCCCCGTTTGAGTCAACATTGACTAAGAATGGTCAAGAGGTCAAAGTTTGACCCCTTGGACCACATGAGGTCGACAGCCACATGAAATGGAGCTTAAAATCGCCACTTGCAAGCACAAAGACAAGGTTCCAACACATCCCACACATTAAGGACTACTTTTACCTTTTTAATACTTTAGTCTATTTATCACACTTATTGGCTCCATGATTGACTAAGGGCTTCTAAAACGTGTGAGACTCCACTTGAGAGGCTCCAGCCCCTCCAATTATCGATGCCAGCCCCTTTGGTGAGTCATCAATCACCAAAAACAATAAACAAGTAAAAAAAAAGGGTTTTAAGGCAAAATTGACCTAATCTCTCATTTGCCTTGCTTCCCAACCGAGACAAGGCCTCCCTATTCTCCCTTTGGCTTCTCCAAGTCGTGGCTAACACACCAAGAACATAGAAGAACACCTTGCTACCTAGGTAAGCTTAATTAGTCATTTATGTTCAATTTCTTCACAAATCTTTCCTCTTTCGGTGGATCTAAGCATCAACCACCTCCATCCATGGATCTAGGTTGTTTTGGAGGTTAAATGAAGGGCAAATCTCGGCCATAACAGGGAAGAAGGTGGAGAAACCCAATCTTGTTCTTGAGGTACAAAAATGTGCTTTAAGCACTTATCTTTGATTCTCTTTAGATCCGGTTGTAAAACCTGTTATTATAGCCTTATAATCTTCTTATTAACATACTTATTCAGTGGATCTATCAAGATCTTCAAGGTATAGCCAGATCCAAGCCGAAAACACCATTTTAGGCATTTTAAACAAGGTAAAAATTGACCATCTTTGAATCTGAGTTATGTCGGTTTTAAGCCTTGGTTTAGTAGCTCTTTTGATACTCTTACTCTTCTGTAAAAAACAGGCCGAGGAGTACTTGTTCTTGCCTTGTTGTTCTAAGGTAAATTTTACCTTGAAATATACACTAAAACACTTATTATGGTTAGATCTTGCTTGGAGACTAACTATGTCTTGTTTGCTGTTGGAAAACATGTAAAAGAAGCTGTGGAAATTTTATCCTAAGCTGGCCGAAATCAAACAAGGCCTAAACTAGGCAAAAACAAGGTATAAATCACTTAAATCTACACTTGGTATATTAATATGTGTTTATACATATTTATACATATATGTCGTGAGTGAATGAGTATATTAAGGTCTTATTTTGACCTTAGGTGATTAAGGAATGGTTTAATAAATTATCTAAGTAATTAATTAACATAATTGTCAATTTAAGACATTATGTGGAAAATTGGTAAATATTGAAAAGATATGGTGAGGCCGAAAGTTTAATGCATTTTTGGACATTTATGTGTAATTTATTTTATAAGCCAATGTTTGTAATAAGGCCATGTATTTTAGGCCATTTTATTTATGCATTTATAAGCTTTTAATTAAGTTTAGGTGCTAAATATGCATTACCGCATATTATTGGGGTCTTAGGTGTAATTAAATTAAATTTGGGGGCTATAAAAGAATAAAGCCGAAAATTAGAGGTTTAAAGGAGTTTATATAAAAATTATAAGATTATATAAAGTTTTGGGGTTAAATGGTAATTTCTGAAAAATATGGTTATAAACCGTAATTATAAGGAATTAATGGTCAAGGAAATATTAAGGAGGTCAACCTTGACCATATGGTAGGTTTTGACCAAATTAGATAAGTTAAATAACTTATTTAAGGTTTTATAATAATATAAGTATTTAATTGTAACGATTTTATAACATAGGTGGTGAATATGTTATTACCGAAAATAAAGGGTGTATAATGGTATTATAAACACCCATGGGCTATTAGGAATTTTTAGGAATTTATTGGGTTATTTTTGGAATTAAAATAAACTATATATGTATTATATAGTTATTATGTCATTACGACACTTTGGAGAAATATATGAGGTGGTATAATAAATACCGAAAGTATATGGGTTAATAAGGTAATTATAACCCTTTGGTGAAATTTGGAGATTTTAGAATTATATAAGGGTATTTAATAAGATATGTGTATAATATATAGTTTTGATGATATTGTAAAACTATATGTTATAAATTGGGCCAAATGGCAATTATAGAATAGACATAAGGTCTGTTCGGAATTTACAAAAATATAACCATAGGTTATACCCTTTTTATAAGTTAGAAATGTTATATTAAATGGTATATATAACATGGTATAAATAATGGGGTGATTTTGTAAATAAAGGAAACTATGGTTTATGGAAAAGAATAAGGTTTAATATATATGCCTATGCGGCAATATAATAGTTTTGAATGAGAACTATAGGTTATAAGTTTAAGGAAATAAAAATATCATATCAAATGATATTAGTATATGGTATAACATTACATAATGTTATGTGGTCAAATAGAATTAAAATAAAGATAAGGGCTATACCGAATATTTAAGAGTTGGAAAATGAATTTTGGACTATGGTCTATAATGTTATAAATGTTATAGCAATTATATGGTTAGGTGGAATTAATATAAGTAAGGATATTCACATTAAATAATGTGACAAACTATAAATAAATGGGATTTATTAACTAAGGTATTTATTGATTAACCCTGGGAGTTGTCAATATACAACATAAAATGTTACATAATATTAGGATAATAATCTTAATATAAGTTGTGAATATAATACAACTAATGGGGAATAATCATCTAATATAAGATGATAGAAATGTAACATATAATATAAGAGTTTTATAACTCATGGAATTTACCTTGTGGTAAATATATACATATACAAGAAAAAATGTATATAAGGGATGGCAATGGTCGGGTTTGGGTCGGGTGGATCATCACCCGCACCCGTCACCCGACTTATTCGCTCCACCGTACCCGACCCGTCACCCGTTATGTATCACCCATCACCCGTTTCACCCGTCACCCGCGGGTGAAGCGGGTGAACCCGTTTACCCGTTGTTTTCTTTTCCTTGTTCGCCACTAAGGTTACAAATTACTGTGAGTGGAGAGAAAATAGAGACACAAAGCATGTACGTTCTATGTTCGCTGGTTAGGAATGCAAAATTTACTTCAGAGAAAATAATGAAATATTGCACAGAGCATGTACGTTCCATGTTCGCCAATTATGGTTGCAAAATTACCATGAGTGAAGAGTTAAAATAGAGGTGCAGAGCATGTATGCTCAATGTTCGCCTGTTACGATTGCGAAATTACCTTCAGTGAAGAGAATGAAAACCTTCGTAGAGCATGTAAGTTATTTATTTTTCAGTTAGGGTTTCAAAATACCAAGAGTGAAGAAAGAAAATAGAGGCACAAGCATTTGTTCCATGTTTGCCAGTCAGGGTTGCAATTACCTTCAGTGAAGAGAATTAAAAACTACGTAGAGCAAGTATGCTAGGGCTGTAAATTACCGAGAGTGGTGAGAATAAAGAATGACGCAGTCACCCAGAGCATGAATGTTCCTTGTTCACTAGTTAGGGTTCAAAAATCATTAGTGAAGGAGAATTAATAATAAGTAACAATTTAACATATAATATATATATAATATGGGGTGAGCGGGTCGGGTGATGGGTGAAAAATGTTCACCCGTCACCCGACCCGCACCCGTACCCGTTCCACCCGTCACCCGTTTCACCCGTTTTATGCGGGTTTTTCCCGGTTTAGCGGGTCGGGTGACGGGTGAAATGGGTACCCGCGGACCCATTGCCATGGATATATATAATGGTTGGAAACCATATAAATATGGTGGTGGTTATTACAAAAAATAGTTACAAACTATAAGTTATGAGTTTGGAATGCAATATAATTTGTTAAGATAATGGATAATATAATACAATGTATTATAATGGATGGTGGGAAAATGATACAATATGAAAACAATACAATGTAATATAATCATGCATGCATACATGCAACTATAGGTTATGTACCTAAATTTAATGGTGGATAAGATTAAAAGAATATAATGAATTAAACTTAACAGTTGAAATGTTTTGACATACGAGTTTTAAAGTAACAAAGCCGACCGTTTAGAGAAACCGTAACAAATAACTGTAGAAAACAGGGATGAACTGTCGGGGTTACTTGTTATTCGAAAATACCGGATGTAGTTAGTCATGGAGACTGACTTATAGTTTAATACCGTTTAGATCATACTTCAGATAAGGACGCTTGACGAGCTAGTGGACTACACTGCGCATCCTAGGTCTTGGTGAACGGTATGTAAAGGGGTTTGATCCGAGTTGTCCTAAGGAAGCTCCTTGGGCTCGGATTTGGTTGATATAACTTGTGTGTTATGTGTGGATACATGTATGTGTTTAAGTGTTACTGCATTAATTATTTATGCACGAGCGTCCTACGGGACTAACACTACGTCGACTATAGATCGACTTATATAAACATACATATACGTTATTGTGATGACATGACGGTTACTTGATATAATACCATAGTATTAATATTAAGTATATGGTAACCTAAGTAAAACACTTAGAAATGAGTCACGACATTGTCGGTCTCTAGAGCATGGATCTCGAACATGAATATAACCTAGATTACTCCTAGGTATGCGTGAGACCCATTGGGCAGCTAATTAATAATTATTCTCCATAAGACTAAGAGCATATCTTAAACATTATGAGAGAGAGATGGTATGAGTTGAGGTGAGGAATCTCGGTAGTTTACGAACTACTTGGTTGCGCATTTGTGATCACTGAGGGGTTTCCGATTGGATTCCGCTCCAGGTTATACCCAACGAGCCCAAACTGGATCGTGGGTCAGATGGCTACGACCTTTATATGGACGTCTTACGAGACATAAGAGAGTCAGGGGCCTCCGGACCTCTGGCGAAATGAGCACCTTTGTGTGTACGGGAGGACTATTGTCCATGGTGAGGATATCGGGTTGTCCTAACATGACGCCCAACTGGTATTAATTAAACATGGTTGGATGGAACCTACAAGGCTAAGGTAAATTAAATATGAAAACTGTACGCCACGGCGAATGTACATTGTACATTATTAACTATGGAAACTGTACGCTACGGCGATTGTACATTGTACATATGGATGGGGCCTTGGAGGCCCAAACTAAATTAAATTAAATTAGTAAAGGATGGTATACGCTACAACGATTGTACATTGTACATTATATTGTTATTACTCGATACGTTCGATATACAAATGTTGTTTGAGATATTAAATAAATGTTTGGATTGGATGGATGGTTAAGTGTTTATGAATATTTGGATGGATGTTTTATGTATATTTATGCATATATACTACAGTATTGTTTATAACTGTAAAATGGTAAAGCATGAAACCAATCTAATAATAAGATGGTTAAAATGACTAAGTGACCATTAGGGTCCAGACCCGGCATACTCAGCGTCTATCGCTGATACTACACCATTGCAGGTTGTTGATTATCGCCGAAGCCGAAGTGCGGGAACAGGGTAATTAGAGTTTATTTTAATTACCGCACATGGAGTTGTACTATGGTAAGGTTATGTATATTCAGGATTGGGTAGACGCTCACTTGTCGATGTTTATGGTTTGTGGACTTAGTATGATGTATAGGAGTTTCTCGTTATCACGGCGGTTAATAGTTTGTTTATGTTGGTTGTTGGATATAGTTAGGCTTCGTTGCTCGCATGGGCGAGTAATGGCCGGTGACACCCGAGTGAGTATTGTTATTATTGTTTATTCTTCCGCTGTAAGACGTTTTATTTTCTGCTACGTGAGAGACTATTACGTGATTGTTGAGAGGGGTGTTACATCACTGCTCGGGGGGGGGGGAAACTTAGCACGCAGCTCATCCTTGAACTCCCAAGTCACCTCACACTCAGACTGATCAGACCACTGAACCTTTACCATAGGGAGTGTCTTACTATGAAGGCGACGGACATCACGAGCTAGAATCCGAACTAGAACTGCTTCATAAGAGAAGTCTTCACGCAACTGAAGAGAACCACACTCAATCACATGTGTCGGGTCATGAATGTACTTCCTTAACATCTACACATGGATCACGTCGTGAATTCCTGCCAAAGAGGCAAAGATGGTGGTAAAGCCAACCGATAGGCCACAGGGCCAATCCTTGCAAGCACCTCGAAAGGACTGACAAAGCGAGGGCTAAGCTTGCCACTTGCCAAACTGAACCACACCCTGAACTGAAGAAACCTTCAAATACACATGGTCTTTAACCTGAAACTCAAGCGGACGACGTCTCTGATATACATAACTCTTCTGTCAGCTCTGGGCAACCAACAAACACTCCCGAATAGTCCTAATCTTATCCATCACTCCCTGAACCCACTCTGGTCCTACTAACACCTTCTCCTTCAGATCATCCTAACAGATGGGAGATCTGCACCTTCTACCATACAATGCTTCAAATGGAGTCATATTAATGCTCGACTGGAAGCTATTGTTGTAGGCGAACTCGATCAAGGTGACGTGCTGATCCTAACTGCCACCAAAGTCTAACACGCAAGGTGGTTGTAAGGGCAGTGGAACGACCTTGATCGACTGAGTCTGAGTATATTAAAGGGTCTATTTCGGCGATTGCTGGTAGTAATCGCCAAAATAGAGTATGAAATGTACTATTTGGCGGTTGCTATTAATTTTTAAAATGGGGGGCGAGAACACAGTCTATTTCGGCGGTTGTCAATACAAACCACCAAAATAGACTAGGAAATATATCTATTTAAACCAAAGAGTATAAGTTCACCAATATTAACAAAATGTTCTATAAAGTGGTGAAATAGGTCAACGGTTTAAGGGAATGAAGGTAACTAAAGACCCTATAATTACAATATTTCACCACTTATCAACTCCTCAACACTTATCTATTTGCTTGTCCTTAGCAAAAAATAAGAACCACATGAATGGGGAATATTTAAAGCAAGCAAGTGTTCAAATTAATTCTTAGAAAATTGTGAACAAAAAGGGTGGAAAATTCATGAGGAGTGCAAACCAACCTAATCATGGTGATATGGATGTGTTTAGGGCAAATAAAATTTTAGACTTTCGGGGTATGATCTAAAGTGCTTCAAAGTTATTAAAGATTATGGAACTTAGAGAAATTTTACCATGACCAACTTCTCTCAAGAATGGGCATTGAGGAGTAAACAAAAGGAAAAATAAAGATTTACATTTGATTTGTTTTTGCAACAAGAGATGAGGAGAAGATTTTTAGGCATTTTGCCTTTGCATTCAAGAACAATCAACTCTCATTTTGTTGGTTACCAATGGTGTCTCTCAAGTTCATTTTTGTTAAAAATTTCCACAAAGAAGCACTCCTTAGCAATCCCTAGATTGGAAGATAGAAGAAACCCCTAAGCATTAAAAATTCACCAAAGAGAAAGTCATAAGTTTGCACCGCATGTTACATGCTCCTCAAGAGAATTTTTGAAATTTTTTTATGGTGAATTCTGAGATTTCATCGGAAAACTTGCTTCCTATAAATGTCACTCCTAAATGGAAGCAATAGATAAGTATATGAGATTGAACAGTGCACAAAAAGAAAAGGTCGGTTCCCCCACACTTGAATGGAATAATGGCCTCATTGTTCAACAATAGAAGTAGGGAGGAATAAACAAAAGACCTTTTCGAAGCACGAAACATAGAGCTGTGAAAAGTATAATGCATTGTGTAAAGATTAAAGGGTTAAAGAACTAGTACTCCCCTGATAGGGTTTGAGTTGTTGGCGGGTTCCCCCACACTTGCAAGTGTCAAGGTTCGTTAAAGCGCTAGCTCCGACAGTGAGAGCCAAAGATTCCAGGAGAAATTCACAAGAGTTTCTTTTGAATTGTACCTAACTCATCCTTGGGGTGTATTAGTTCCCAATGTTTATATATCTACAATGCACAGCAAAAAAAGGGCACAAAAGAGATTCTGAAGAATACAAAAAAATCCTGAAGTTAGATACCAAAAGGGGAGTCATAGATGAGTCCCATACCATAATATTAAAAAAGGTTGAAAACATAAAAGTAGTCTTGAAAGTAAAGTACTACAGAGCGAAAGTAACAAAAATTAAAATGACAGAAACATAAACAATGTCCAAATTAAAACATAAAAGGTTCATAAAAATAGTACTCCAACACCCGAGTCATAGATAACCTACTAGAGAGGGGGACCACCACGCTTGAGCTTCTCGCGCAGATATTGAAGTTGTGCCTTTCATCTGGCGCTGATGCTTCTCCACATGGCGCTGATGCGCCTCAACTTGGCGCTGATATGCTTCAAACTGCGCCAGCGTGACTAAACCAGATGGTGGCGGTGAAGGGAGAGCAAGGAGTGGAGCTGAAGTGGCGTTGCAGGTGGAAGGACCCGCAGAGGAGGACTTCCCGCTGCTCTGGCTCTGTGCAGCGTCCACCTTCTGTCAACCGGCATCGGTGCGAATAAAACCCATCCGCCGGAGAAAGTAGTTGTGGATAAGGTCCATGGGTGTGCTGACCAGCTCACCCTCCATGAGCCACACTCCGAAGTGGAAGAACTGTCTCTGTAGGAAGTGAGGAAAACCCAGTGCCGGGTTCCTTCTTCTCGACGGAGTGTGGCAAGGGTGAGACATCATGAGGTCCGAGAGGGAGAGCGGCTTCTAGATCCGGCACGACCATGTAGTCCATGAGGTAGCAGTCGGTGGCATTAAGATCCTTGCTGTCCCTCGGTAAGATATTATGTCGGATGAGCGCCAACATGATCCGCTTGACCAGATCTTGCACCATGTACAAGGTCATGGTGACCATAACATCTGTCCCATTCTGGTTCTTCGTTTGGTCTAGACCGGGAGGGTGTCGAGATAGTGACGTCGGTGGGCATTTAGGTCTCCCACGTGGATGAAAAAAGAGTGCTGGAGGTCATCATTGGCCTTACCCGTCGAACTGATAGATTTCCGGCCTCCATATGGTGATCGCATACCACTGACATAGGATGTGACCTCTCTCTTTTTTTATCCGCCGTAGCATTGGCGTGGAATTCTTTGATCAGGTGGGGGTGGTATTAACCACCCATGGTCAACATATAGCTTCACCCTAGGCAGTCGAGGTAGGGTCTAAGTTGTAACTGCCATAAGCGCGGGGTCAACGGTGCGCTCATGGACTATCTCTTGGCGGCGGTCGGAAAATAAACCAGCTGTTGACAACTTCGTTGGCAAAGACGCCATCGATAAGACCGTGGCTCGAGTAGCCCAACTCTAAGTTCGGTTCAGTGGTGTTTCTCCTAGCATGGTGGCATGGTCGGTTGACCATTTTTCTGAAATAGAAAAGTAAAACAACACGGAAAAATTAACAAAAGCGAGAAACAGATAACAAGAGAGATAAGGATTAGAGCACAGATGGGGATGTAATAAGTAATCAGGCAAAAAATCATTAAGAGCAAATGGAAAGAAAAAGGAATGACAGATTTCTACAGAAATTTTGGCATGGTCTCCCCTGTTATTTCCCTTTCTCTCGATTCTAGGAACCCACAATTTCACCAGAAATTACATTATTCAAGTCTCACCCAACACACTCGTAATTAAGCTTAGGGTATTCAACTTCAGATACACCACAATCCCATCAACGAAGTGCACTACCCTAGGTCATTTAAAGAAGGATAACGCTCACTAACCAGCCAACACATTCCACAAAGCAAAAGCATAAGTGAAATAGAAGCAAATCAGGCCAAAAACCAAGTATTATTGAATTTAGGACATTATAATTTACTATACATTTTGATGTGTTAGTGTAAAATGAATCTTATGTTTATGTAAAATGAATCAACAGTGTTATAAAAATGAACTATTGTCTGGTATAAATAAATCATAGTTACCGCTATAAGTATTGTTTAATAACGGTCCACTGGTATGACAATTATAGTTACTGTAATCTTATCAAAGTGAATCTTATGTTTACGTACAATGAATTAGTAGAGTTATAAAAGTGAATTATTTTTTGAGTAAATTACTCGAAACCCCTTGAGGATTGGGCATAATACAGTTAAACCCCTTGTGTTTATCATAATTATTGGTAACCACCCTGAGGTTATGGTATCTTGGGCTATGAGCCCCGAACTATAACTTCTTATCAAAACGTTAACCACGTGCTGACCCATCAACTTAATCACATTATTAATGACATGCTAGACAAAAAACACTGTTTAATCAGCATTCTTATTATCGAAAAACATCAACCCTACCTCGAAAATGCATCTGAATTGGGATGAGGGAGAGTTAAACGATGTTAATTAAGCAGTTTTGTTGTCCAGACTGTCATTAATAATGTGATTAAGCTGATGGATCATCATGTAGTTAACGTTTTGATAACAAAGTTATAGTTCGGGGGCTCACAGTCAGAGATACCGTAACCTCAAGGTGGTTACCAATAATTATGATAAACACAAGGGGGTTAACTGTATTATACCCAATCCTGAAGGGGGTTCCGAGTAATTTACTCTTATTTTTTCTACTATACCATTTAGTTTCAGATTATAAAAGCTTCATATACATTGTGATGTGTTAGTGCAAAGTGAATCTTATGTTACGTAAAATGAATCAGTACTGTTACATTAGTGAATCTTATGTTTACGGTTGGATCAACCACTCACCTTTTGTTACATTCAGATCAGTAATGAATCAATAGTGTTACCATAGTGAATTTTATAGTATAAATTGTTAATTTGTAACATTAGATTCATTTTACGTAAACATAAGATTCACTTCTATAAAACTACTGATTCATTTTAGGTAAAATAAAATTCACTTTACACTAACACATCACAATGTAACACATAAATTTTAAGTTTATTAAAATATATTCATGATCATCTTGTTTTGAAGAGCACGAATTATGATGAACAAAGGTATAATTTTTATTTTACGCACTTATATTTTATAAGTTTTAACACTTTATTTTTTTGTTTTTCCTTCCCAATCAGGGTGTGACACATGACACAAAAGGTGAGTGGTTGATCTGAATTTTTGTCCCTTTCTATTGCATTATTTTTTTCCTCGAAATGTCCTTATAATACTAATGTGCTAGTAATATCATGACATGTGATTAAGTGGTGGCACGAGCATCAAAATCGCCAAAAAAAAATCCCCGATTCCTCAAAAACGGTCAGCTAGTCCGGTTCACCTCCTTGTGTCTTTCCCCGTCTTCGTACCACCCCGAGTACCGTATCCTTTTTCTGCTCACTCTCTCATTCCGCTTTCAAGTATCTAGGCGTAGAGAGAGAGAGGGGAACGGAAAAACCCTAAACCCGATGGATCGATCGTCGGAGAAGGAGCAATCATCGCGGAAGTCCAGGGAAGAGAGGGATTCACGCAAAGAATCGCATTCTAGCCATCATGAATATCACTACAAAGATCGCGACAGTCACAGAGAACGAGAGAAGGAGAGAGATAGACACCGCTCCAAGGACCATCACCACCGCTCCGAAGACCGCGACGGTGATGAAAGCGGCGGCGATGAGGCCTACCACCATTATAGGAACCGCGAACCCGAGGGGTCTAAGCGTCGCAGTACGGGCTCTCGGCGTTCTAAAGATGAAAAGGTGAAATTCGACGACGATGACGAGAACGGATATCGTCGATCCAGTGGCCATTCTCATGAGCGCGAATCTAGGAGGGAGTACGACGAGAGGAGAATATCAGAGGAGCGAGAGTCGAGGAGAGAGAGGGAAGGCAGCAGAGAGAGGAGCCTGGAGCCTTCTATTTCGCTCAAGAGGAAGGACAGGGAGGATGAGATGGATGCATCTGAAAAGCGGGTGAAAGTTTCTGATGATACCAAAGGAGAGAAGAAAAAGAGAGAGAGAGGTTGGTTTGAGGAGAAACCGGATGGTGTATTTAGGGACTTGAGTGCCGTATCTGTTAAAGAAGAGAGGGAGGGGGAGGAGACGGATTCGAGGAAGGAGGGGAGGAGGGAGAAGAGGAAATGGGAGGATAGAGATGAGGAGAGAGTGGTGAAGAAAGAAGATGGACAGTCAGAGCATGGAAATGGAATGAGACGAGAGAGGAGGAAGTTTGAGGATCGTGAGGTAAAAGGAGAAGAACAAAAGGAGGGAGAATATAATAGGAAACATTTTTCCAGTTCTCATGATAATTCGGCCCCCAATAGTTTGGGTGGTTCCAGTGCCAATGTGAGTTTCTTCAACTGGTGCTTCTTTTCTTCCAATATGATCATGTTTTTAATAGTTGATTATCCAACAAGCTGCTTGTGATTTGCCTAATGTTGAATATATAAACTTATGACTGATTTCCTTGTTCATATTTAGCTCTATGTGTTCAGAGGAGTCATAGTTTTTAGTTTGTCAAGTACTCAGAGATCAGCATCCTACCTATGATCTTTTGGAATTTTAACGTGAGAGGGGAAGCTGACGTAGTTTTCTATCTGCATCGTGATCTTCAGATGTGCAAACATTGTTACTCTGGTACTAATTTTAACTCACTTGAAGAGATGAGAGGGGAGCATTGGATTACCATTCTATATATTTGTCAAGATCGTTAAAAGCTTTGACTCATGGTAGTTGGGATGTCTATAGATTTGCTTTCAAAACATCTGGTTGCCTGTCATGAGAGGATAACAAAATTTCTGCCTATATTGTGGATGTGTTATGACAGTCTTTGGTGTACTCTAAAACCTAAACCCTAAACCCTAAACCCCGTGCTATTAACTTTTACTAACTATTGAAAAATGTGCTTGGATGATCTTGTCTTTGATGTTGGTCGTTTTATTTCAGATATGTACTGTCTACTGAAGCAGACATTTGATACTTAGGATTCCTGTATTGGTAACTATAGAAGATTAATATGAAAATTGTAAAATCTTATACCTGCAGACACATACTGCTATCCTATATGCATACTACTACACAATTCCTTGACACTTCTTTGGTCCTGACTAGTGCATTATTCTGTTTTGTTTTTGTGCCAGAGAGATGCAATGGAACCATCAGCAAGTAACCTTAAGAATGTTGCTCCTATTCATCCTCCATCATCCAAGGTATCTTCAATTTTACCCCCAATGAAAATAAGGGAGTTAGTATTACCGGATCTCATGCGGTTACTGGAAAATCTAGTACAGATGGGGCAGCGACAGTTGCTGGCAAAAGTGGGAATCTATCTCTTGATGCCTTAGCGAAAGCTAAGAAAGCTCTACAGATGCAGAAGGAACTGGCTCAGAAGCTGAAAAATCTTCCCAAGGTTAGTCATACATAGCAACCACAAAATATTTTCATCCTCTGTTATGCTGTTTTTTCCTTTAGGAATTCTCTGCTTATGTAAGAGTTGAGTCGGTGTTGTTTGATTTGTCCTTGCGGCCCTAGACCATGTGCCTATAATTATATATATAAAAAATTTGTATTGCCCTGCCTTCGTTTGATACTGTACTTTTGATACTCAAATTTCTGGATAATGAAGATGTTGGTCTTGAAATATCAGGTGAACAAGAGTGCCAACTCTGTTGCTGATTATAAGGAACAAACAAGCTCAAGAGTGGAACTAAGCCCCCATCAAATGCTGCTTACTGCCCACACCTCCTGGACAGTTTGCTTCTGCTGCAACTTAGGAAGTTTGCCTTCTCTGTCCGCTGGTCCTTCTTCTGTACTTCCTTTTGGTGGGATGGATGCTGCCAAGGTTGAAGCAGTTAGGCGTGCACAAGAACTTGCTGCCAAGATGGGATTTCATCACGACTCCCAATTTGGTCCTTTGATAAATCTGTTTCCTGGGCAGGCTCCCCAAGAAACTAGTGTGCCGCAGAAGCCTACTAAAGCCCCTGTTACGTTTGGATGCGCTGGGTAGAGAAATTGATGAGCAGGGAAATTTGGTCAATGTGCCTAAAATTAACAATCTTAGCACGCTTAAGGTAGTTTGCGATTTTTTTGCTGACATTTAAACACTTGATTTGATTTGTGTATGGTGATGCATTGCTCAACCTTGCTTCTAATTTTGCAGGTGAACATAAATAAACAGAAAAAAGATGCCTTTCAAATTCTTAAACCCGAAATTAGATGTTGATCCTGAACAAAATCCTCACTTTGACCCTAGGATGGGTATTGACAAGAATAAGATTCTTAGGCCCAAGAGAATGTCCTTCCAGTTTGTGGAGGAAGGAAAATGGTCTAAAGATGCAGAGATAGTGAAGTTGAAGGTATATTATCATGTGTTATCATCTCGCATTTATCTTCTGTTTTGTAACTTCCTGCGTCTATCTGCTCCTCATCTTAGACTTATCTAATTGCCAAGGACACTCTTTGCAGAGTCAATTTGGTGAAGCTCAAGCGAAGGAACTTAAAGCTAAACAAGCACAGCTAGCAAAAGCTAAAGCAGAGCCTAACATCAATCCAAATTTGATAGAAATTGGAGAGAGAGTTAGCACAAAGGAGAAACCAAAACAAGTAATCCCAGAAGTGGAATGGTGGTAAGTTGATTCGTATTTTTTAAATATAAACAGGGGCTAGCCTTGTGCGTATGTTTTTTATGTGCTTCTCCTGGCTTATACTCTGCACAGTATGTTTTTGTGATTGATGTTTTTCATTTCTGTCACCAGTACTCAGATTACAGCTCTAGTGTAACATGTATGGTATATTGGTGGATCGTATTTTTTCAGGTATGTATGTAGTACAGTATTTTTGCTGGTCTTTTTTATGTTCTGTTTCTCATGCTCTTATGGACTACAATCTTTATCTTCTTTTATCGTTGATTGATGGTTTGGAAACAGGAGTCCAAGTCACTGATGAGTTGCACAAAAAAATATGTGCTAATATTTGAAAACAAACGTCATCTCCCTTCTATTTGCTGAACTATAAATTTTCTCCACGCTTTTTGTTTACACGTTTAAGATTCAAGAAGATGCTACACCTGCTTTCAGACATAAATCTGAGGTCTGTGTCCAGTGGGTCCTCATCACTTCTAGTTTGTTTTTTTCCATGTCTAGTGCTGCTGTTAGAGTTCCTTCTTTAATTGCACGATTCATTTAGAATTATGTTGATTTATCAGGGATGTGCCTATCCTTCGTTCTGGGAATTATGGTGATTTGGCTGATAATGGAGACGTTGGAGACTTGATAAAAACAGAGAAGATCACTATCTACATAGAGCATCCGGCCAATGAAACCTCCGGCCGAGCCAGCCCCACCACCACTCAACCTCTTAAATTGACTAAGAAGGAGCAGAAGAAGAAGCTACGCACCCAACGCCGCCTAGCCAGAGAAAAGAAAGACAGGAGATGATACGACAAGCCTGATTGACCTCCAAGCCGAAGGTCAAGATGAGCAACCTGAGGAAAGTTTTGGGCTCTGAAGCAACTCAAGACCCTACTAGAATGGAGAAGGAAATTCGCATGCGGCAGCGGAGCGTGAGCAGGCACACATTGACAGGAACATTGCTCGCAAACTACCCCAGCTGGAGGAGAGAGAAGAAGAAGAAAGAGCGGAAACTATTGAGGATCCAAACACCCTGGAGACGATGTTTCTGTTTACAAGATCAGACGATCTATCCCACCCGCAGAACAGGTTTAAGGTTGATGTGAATGCACAGGAGAACCGCATGAGTGGTTGTGCTGTCCTTTTTGAGGGTTTTAGTGTGGTGGTGGTTGAGGGTGGAAGCAAATCAATTAAGAGGTACGGTAAGCTCATGCTTAGGAGGATCAACTGGGCTGCTAAGTTGCCAAGTGAGGAGGAAGATGATGATGAGGATGAGGATAGACCACCCAACAAATGCTGCCTTGTTTGGCAGGGAAGTGTGGCGAAGCCAAGCTTTAACAGGTTTTCTGTTTCATGAGTGCAGAACTGAGGCTGCTGCTAGAAAGGTGTTTGCTGATGCAGGTGTGGGCCACTACTGGGATCTTGCTTCCAATTTTACTGACGTTCAGGATTGAGGTTTAGAGCTTCGCAATCGTGAAATCACTCCATCCGTCATGCATTAATCACTACTGCCTTTTGCTTTTGCAGACTGTGCAGTGGATGTTAAGAAGCAACTGATCTAGTATTAGTTGCTCTTGTATGTAATGGGTGGTAGGAATTGGGTATCATTATCCAGTGCCTGGTATGGTGATGCAAAATGCTTCGGCTTATACCCTGTTTTGAGGGTACTTTTGAAGAAGATTTTGTGTGGGACCCTTTGTGCTTTTTGTTCTCAATAAATACTCTTGTTGAGAGTTTGAGCGCTTCGGAATTGTCTTCTTAATGATATCCTTTGTTCCTCCTATTTTTCTACAATGTTGAAGTTTGATGAATACTAGACAAATCGTGAATGAATTCATAGTTTACTTTCCCGTTAAAGAAGTAGAAGATGCCAATATTCTAGCCAGTGGCCTGGCAGATCGGAGCTTTAAAGTGGTGAACTTTTGTAGTGAAGAGTAACATGTTAATACTCGTGTCTAGGTGGGTGGTGACTGGTGACCGAGGAGAAAGGGAACATTGATTACATAATTCTTCTGTAACGCCTTTATATAAGACTTAAGGATTTTCTAGTTGCATGTTTGGAGGATTTTATTTTACAATGCAACTAGAATTTCATCCGGTTACGGTGTCTTGAAATCCTCCTTGATCCGTAGTTTGGTTTTTGTTCTATCTTTACCTCATGTTTTTGTAGATTTAGTTGGTCCTTTGTCCTAGGTTTCTATGAACTTTTGGTTGGTGGTTTTAGTTGGTGTGTTTGAGCTTGCTTTTTTAGATCAGGGTATTTGTTTGCCAGTGAATCTCTTTTGGCCGTACAAGTTTACCGTAGCAATATTCTGTGTGAATCAAGTATAGTAGATCCTTGTTTCCTAAGTTTTGTATCGGCATTATCATGTATGCTCTTACTTCAGCCACCGGCTATGTTCTTGGTGAGCTTTTAATATATAACTAGTAATAATAAAAAAAAGAATAAGCCACTTTTGTTTTGGCCGCATTGTAGCATCTGAACAGTACGCAGCAATTGGTTGTTTGAAGCATGTGTGTTCTTATTTGAGACTTCTTTTCCCTCTCTTTTGGAAACATGTGAAGTAGTTTAATTGTGTGGAGAAGATTTTGCTGCATTCCGTGACTATTAAACCATGCTTGGGTCTATAGATTTGACGGACATTGTTTCATCTTCTTATTACAGGAACGTCTCTTCTCTTCCTCGTGTGTTCATTACGACTGTCAATTTGATAGATTTCTACACATTAACACGAATTCCTAACAAATTAACGTACAACCCGTTTCTTCTCAACCATGCACTTTGAATTTCTTCAGCATTGCCATTGTGGTAAACATGTATGCAAAACAGTCCAAAGTTCAAGTACCGAACCAATGATCTAATCTGAGAGTAACGCGTTTCTAACTTTGTATGTATACGTAACACAAAATTCAACATCTAGTTTTACATTGACATAATATGACTATGAAGTTAATTGTTTTGGTTTGTTCACGAGACGATTGATGTATTATTGTGGCCTAATTATGTGGTCATAACTCCTCCTAACTACTTTTTTTTTTATATAATATAGGCACATGGCCTAGGTGTCATAAGGGCAAATCAAATAACACCGACTCAATCTTTGACCTCTTCTTACAATCTTTTCTTGCTTCTCTGAAGATACGGCGCACCTCCCTTGCATCTTTGACGACTCTTCCAGGCTGGGTGGATTCGAACTCAGGACCTTCTGTCCCCTACTTCAATCCTCCACCACTCGGATGTCAATCACTTGACCCTCCTAACTACTGTCTTTCTGAGATCAGACTAATTAATATCGACCGGCGTAACATCATGCATATGTATGTTATACACAACTATATTAAATTCCCCGCTAACGCAACTAGGTTTAGGCTCGCTCATCAGAATTCGGATGAAATAAGAGCTGTTTTTTTTTTTTTTTTATGATTAATATTCTGGACAAACACAATGACTTACAAACCCAATTAGTAAACAGTTAAGAATCTATCAAATCAATCAGTCGCCCTCTTGCTCCGGAACAATTCTAATTTCCAGACATCCCAGAAAATCAGCAGCCCCATTGTGAATTTGTTGAAGCTAGAGCAACAAAAGCAAAGTCGAAACTCTGTACGTCTTCGGTGAAGAGTTAATGCTTTAATTAGCCATGAAATCATTCCGAAAAGTTCCAAGTCGGGGGCTTCAGGCTCAATAATGCTATCTTAAGTGGAGATTAGTCAGCTTCACCATTTATAAGGTGTTCAGTTTCCAAGTTTATCATTAGAGTCATGACAACTTCAAATTCCGAGTAGTTTATGTTGCTTTAATTTAATTAAGAAGATTCTCATCATTGGATGGATCCTAACCAATTATACACATGTAATCTTGTTTGTACCACTGATACTTCATTTAAATAGAAATACAAGAATGACATACGTTTTACATTCGAGTTTCAAAAAAAAAAGGAAAAATTACAGTGCCCACCCACGAGTTTTTGGGGTTTAACATTGCCCACCCACGAACTTTGATAATTTACGCTGCCCACCCATTAAGTATATCCATATTCTCTTCCGTCCACTATTTCTCCAATTCTGTCAATTAGTAACGTGTTGACCCTTTGACCTCTACTTACCACACAGACTCGTTTTTTTTACCATTACACACTTGTTCGATTGCGCCTACTTCGTTCGATTTTCTAATCATATGCGGCTACTTCGTCGATTCTCTAATGGTATGCGCCTATTTCGATTGCGCTGGGTTAAATCCCTAATCTACTGCGCCTACTTCGTTAAGGTAATTTGGGTACAACTTCGATACTCTCCCTGTCGATCTAGGGTTCTTCGAGACTCTTGTGTCCCGTTGGTCGACTGAATTGTTGGCTTTGTGTTTGGCTTTGGTTTCCGTCCCACTAACCGTGTTTATCCACGTCTCACATTTGGTTCTGGAATTTGCTATTGCGACTGCGATTATGGGATTTGGGTCTCCAATTTCATTTGCTTCTCCGATTCTGGAATTAGGGAGATTTCAAATTCCAGTCTCTTCTGTCTGTTGGTCGACTGAACTGTTGGCTTTGTGTTTGGCTTTGGTTTTCGTCCCACCTAACCGTGTTTATCCATGTCTAAAATTTGGTTCTGGAATTTGGGACTGCGACTGCGATTATGGAATTTGGGTTCTCCAATTTCATTTGCTTCTCGATTCTGGAAATAGGGAGATTTCCAATTTCGGTCTCTTCTGTCATGTTGGTCGACTGAACTGTTGGCTTTGGTTTTGGCTTTGGTTTCGTCCCCTTAACCGTGGTTCTGGAATTTGGGTAAATTGCTGCGATCCTGGGATTTTGCAACATTGCCAAAACCTGCTGTCTCGTCAACTGTCATTCTCTGGTTTTCTGCTGTTGCTGTTGGAACATTTGTTGTTCTCTGGAACACCATTGTTGTGTTGTCTGGAACATTTGTTGTTCTATGTGATTTGTGTGGCTGGAACAGATTGAAATGTGGCTCTGTTATATGTTTCTGTTTTCAGGAACAACATCTGTTATATGCGTTATATCATGGTTCTATCTGCAAGTTCTGAATATGCTTCTCCATGATGTTCTTTTGCTGAATGGCCTGTTATGTGTGGCTATGCCTTTGTATGTATTTATCTATGTAGAAGCGGCCCTTCATTTAATTGCTATGCTTGATGCATTGAAGCGGTTTATGAGGGTTGCTCCATAGATACGACATGTAAAGAATGATAGCCCACTTAAGAAGCAGTGATGATGGCCATAAGGACCAATCTGAGCTCACTTGTTGCGATACTCTTGAGTTTGTGTTTCTGTTTGTTTTTTGATGCAGAATGTCGTCCTCTAGTGGGCACAATTTTACTCAACCCCTACGAGGGATGTGAAATGCCACTGCAATTTGAGTGCACAGTTGCATGTTACCCGTAATGTGAGAAACTACGAGAAGCCGTACTTCAATTGTGCCATCAACAAGTGCAAATTTTTCACATGGTGGAGAGACGTGTACCCACCAGTCCATGCTTCACCAATCCATGCCGGATCAAGAGCCTCTTCTTCCGTTGGTGATATTGAATCAATGCTACTTGAATTGAAGAATCAAAATGCATGTTTGTTGAATAAACTTGAGGAGATTCAAAAGACAAGATTGGATGAGCTTAAGGCGAAGAATGATGGATATATGAAGATGGTGTTTGGCATAGTTATAGCTTTATTTTCTTTCGGATTACAATTATGTAATGACTGCAATCTGTTTTGTAATGACCATCAGTTTTTTGTAATGACAATCAGTTGTAATCATCCTGTACTTTTTATTCAGTTCTGTTGTAATGACTTTAAGTGCAAAAGTGAAAAGTTCATTTCATGGCATTCAGCATTCTGTAACTTACCCAACAATCCAGGCACCATCAGTAACAAATGTGACAACTGACCACATTATTGGTGATAGAATTTCTGCTGTAAAAGTTATGTACAGACACACTGAAATGCCACTGAAATGAAAACGGGAGTGTTTAATTGCAATCTGCTGCGAATATCAGCTGAAATGGAAACAAAAGTTGCTGTTGCTATTGTGAAGACCCGGAAAATACATACAAATGCTTACCTGTACAAGACCAACAACATAGACAGCAACATAGACCATCAACATAGACAGCAACATAGACAGAAATATATTGCAACAGCACAAACAAACAGAGACAAACACAGACAGAAATATATTGCAAACTGGATTTGGTTATCTCTCACAAAGGCTTGTACTGCTACTGTCAAAACCAGAAAAATACAACAGAAATATATTGCAACAGAAGAAACAAACAGAGACTGATGCTCATTAGTAGGATTTCTTCATTACATCATTACTTGTCTGAATACCAAAACACGACCCAAATAATTCTGACAATACATTACAAAAGAACGACAACGCAAGAGCTGTTTATAGCATTACACCTTGTCAAACCGTACAATTATCGTACCATAACTACTTGTTTCAGCCTAATACGTAACTATTTTTCAAAAGCAAAGCAGCAGCTGCTTCAAAACAACCTGCAATTACACCAAAAAACGAAAAGCATATTAGAAACGGATAAACTTTCAAACAACAAATATACAAACATAATCGTTTGAAATAACAAATCAAACTTACAATCAGCGAGTGTTCCTCTTTCTCTTGATCTTCGCAGCAGACTGAACACTTGATGTTGCACCACCACTGTTGGGACCTTGTCCCTATCTTTTTGGCTTCGACATGTCTTTGCATTGTGGCCAATCTTTTGCAAACCGAGCACGTAACATGATTTGACCTCTTGGTCACAGGAGGTGCCTCACCTTGTTCCCTTCTTCTATTTTTCTTCGGTCTCCCCGGGAGTTTCCTCAAGAATGGTGGTTTCAATTGCACAATCCCATCAATTGTAGGCCACATTTTCGGTCAGGAATGGGTGATATGGCTGCTTTGTACGTTTCCACATACATTTCCTTGGAGAACCACGGAGAGCCACAAATGATACCAAATCAAGCCTTTGCTGTGCAATGACAGCACACGCATGTTTGCATGGGATACCAGACAAGTCCCATGACATGCAATCACAATGACGATCCCTCAGGTTAACAATAAAATATCCCCCAACATCGGACACTTCAAACTCGATGTCACTGCTCGGTCTAATTGCACATGCTCTACCAATCCTTGTGTCTTGTGCAAAATCTTAGTCGCATAGCCAGTCACGGGGTTCCTGAGTTTAACTGAATCCTCTCTTCTCTTATGCATTTTTAACATCAATGACCTCCTCAGTTCATCCAACATGGCTAAAATAGGCTTTGACCTTATGTCAGACAACTTTCCATTGAAAGACTCAACGAAATTTGAAGTCACCTCAATGACCTTAGTGTACTCTGGCATGTGGTACCTTACCCATAAGTCAAAATCCACATTCTTCAGGTAGTTGTAAGCTGACACAGAGTTTTCTTAATCTTCTTCAGTGTTGCATCCAAAGAAGTCTGAGTGTATGCCTTGGCAGCTTCCCAAAAAAGATTTCGAATGAGAGTGCCTACATGAATTAAGAGCAATCGCAACATGTTAAAGAGATTGGATTACATGTAAAGTGGGATAAAAATCATGGGCCGAAAAATTTACAAGGGTCCAATTTAGATAATACCAGGATAATCTTTCTTCAGGTTTGCATAGAGATGCCTACAGCAGATCCTCCTGGTCACTTCTGGCAGTTCGTCATTTAGTGCCGGTTCAACCCCCTTCTGACGATCAGATATTATCACCCATCTCTTCCGCGTGTCCCAGTCAGCTATCTTCTTTAGGTGGCTGAAGAAGTACTTCCAGGTGTGGTAGACTCACTTTGGACCACAGAAAATGCAAGTGGAAATATACCATTATTTCCATCGACGGCAATTGCTGTCAAAAGTACTCCTCCGAATGGACCTTTAAGGTGACAACCATCTACACCAATGAATGGCCTACACCCACGAAGGAATCCTTCCTTCTGAGCATGAAAGCAAACAAACAGTCTTGTGAAGGTGGGAGGAGAAGTCATATTTTGTTGGTATTGTAGGTCAATGATGGACCCGGGGTTTCTATCTAGAGCAATTTTGCAGTATTGAGGAATTTTTGCATAAGACTCATCATGATTTCCATCAATTATCATCAAAGCCAATTTTGTGCCCTGTAGCATTTTATGTAGCTCAAGTCAAGGCTGAACTTCTGCCTCATCAATGCCATAATGTCCTTCGGCGCCATTTTTTGTTTGCCCTAATATCGGGCAAAATCTTCTTGTGACCATGGCACTGTAGCTTTGTTTGGATTATTGGCATCCTCATACAATCATGCTCCCCTGTCAGCGTCTTTATCATAAATGTAGTCATGTCAGGAAGTAGGGAAGCATGAAGTCTCCAGGGCAAGTGTTGTTGTTGTTACACTTAACTGTGTACTTGAAAGGGTCATTACTTACCCTGTGCAAATCAATCCCTTCTTGACATGCGTAGTCCTTCATCACCTCCAAGAACGTCTTCTTGTTTTCAAACATTTGATGGACTGCAAGACAACCTTCCCATCAGCTTGATACTCAAAATGAGTACCATTCATCAAATACGGTGGCTCTTTTACCGCACAATCTTCTTCATCAGCAGAAAAGTACCCACACTCAGTGATTCCCTCAAGTTGCTCCAGTATGTCATCATCATCTACATCGTTATCTTCAGAATTGCTAGACTCAGTTTCAACATCGTTATCAACATCAACATCATTATGGCACCAAGAGTCATCAGAGTATGTGGGTTCGTTATCATCCACAGGAGCTTCATTATCCTGTCCTGCACCGACAGCAGATCCATCTCCTTGCTCAAGACTAAACCCAGACAATGGAGTAGCATTATTTCCACTGATGATCTCCATCCGTGGAGATGGTACAATTGACGATGTGTGAACATCAAGACTCCGCGGAGTGGAATTGCTGGTCTGAACTGATTGGTGTGTTGCCACGGCAGAAGATGTTTCTATTGGCTGAACTGCCAATTGGTATGACTGGCCAAGACCCCTGACAGCTTTTTTTTTGTGCTTTCTTTTGGGTACTATAGGGGTTGGTAATTGGGATTGTGTAGGCAACGGATGTGGTTGAGTAGAAGGTTGAGTAGATGGTTGTATTGGTTGCGTAGGTTGTGTAGCCGGAGGAGGGGTCAACTCGAGGATTTCAACTTCGTTCTCGGTTAGCACACCCCTCATGCTCTGATCTCTCTCATAATCCCGCCACATATCCATCAGACAAGAGTTCAAAGCTTCTCTGACAAACACGGTTATAATTTTTGAGGAGGAACAGGCCTTGAACATATTAACTAGAGTTGTGTCATTGCAGATTTCGATGTGTTTCTTGCTTTTTGGATGTATGTAGAAGAAGGTAGGGTTGTTGGGTGGAGCAATTGGTTGTTTGGAAATTTCTTTTGTGTAGTCCCTCATCAACTCTATTGTAGAATATAGGTCACCATCCAGTTCTTGTAAGCAAAACTTGTGACCATTGTACGACAACTCAATTATATGTTCATCCATAGTATGCTAATCCTTGAACAGTAGCACCTGCATATGCAAACACAATGAATTAGCTAAAGAGCTATCAATTATTACAACAATGAATATAACAGAGCATATAACAGAATTTGATTTCAGAACTTGCAGACAGAACCATGACAAAACGCATATAACAGATGTTGTTCCTGAAAACAGAAACATATAACAGAGCCACATTTCAATCTGTTCCAGACACACAAATCACATAGAACAAGAAATATTCCAGACAACAGCAAAAAACCAGAGAACGACGGTTAGGTGGGACGAAAACCAAAGCCAAACACAAAGCCAACAGTTCAGTCGACCAACATGACAGAAGAGACTCGAATTGGAAATCTCCCTATTTCCAGAATCAGAGAAGCAAATGAAATTGGAGAACCCAAATCCCATAATCGCAGTCGCAGTCCCAAATTCCAGAACCAAATTTTAGACGTGGATAAACACGGTTACGTGGGACGAAAACCAAAGCCAAACACAAAGCCAACAGTTCAGTCGACCAACAGGACAGAAGAGACTGGAATTTTGAAATCTCCCTAATTCCAGAATCGGAGAGGCAATGAAATTGGAGAACCCAGAGTCCATAATCACAGTCGCAATAGGAAACAAGTAGTTATGTGAGACCCAAATTACCTTAACGAAGTAGGCGCAGTAGATTAGGGATTCAACCCAGCGCAATCGAAATAGGCGCATACCATTAGAGAATCGAACGAAGTAGCCGCATATGATTAGAATCGAACGAAGTAGGCGCAATCGAACAAGGTGTAATGGTAAAAAAAACGAGTCTGTGTGGTAAGTAGAGGTCAAAGGGTCAACACGTTACTAATTGACAGAATTGGAGAAATAGTGTGACGGAAGAGAATATGGATATACTTAATGGGTGGACAGCGTAAATTATCAAGTTCGTGGGTGGGCAATGTTAAACCCCAAAACTTCGTGGGTGGGCACTGTAATTTTTCCAAAAAAAAAAGACATACGTTTTACATTTTTTATGGCTGTTTATGTTGTGAAAACGTGGCTAGAATTATTGAATCAATAATTCTTTTTTTTGGTCGAAAAAATTATTGAATCAATAATTCAATATATGATGATGACGACGAATCTCTTGGTTTTAATACTCGTGGGAAGTGTTGTTTCGAAAGAAAAAACAATACTCGTGGGAAGTGGTTTGCCTTTTTGTAACAGAGGCACGTGTGCATCATTTAGACCTCCACAATATGTACATACATTTGGGAAACTTAAAGATCATGAGTGATCCAAAAACAAAGCTCACCACCTCTATCTTTAATTTTTTAGGTTTTACGTATTATCACACCATCCATGTGGTTTACATATTTAAAATGTCCACACATAACCTTTTTCTCGTTTGACACTGTCAATATATTTCCTTCTCCGTTAGTAATGTCCACGTTGGCTCCACGTGGCTTTTTATTTGAGTGGGATATTTGTTTGCTGACATGGAAAATCTCCTTAGACCCTAATTTGTCATTCCCTCTATTTCTCTACTGCTTCTTCATTTGTAAATCTCATTCACTCTCTTCTCTGCTGGTTCTCATCGTTACTAAGCTTCTTGCTTCCTCGTTATTGTTGTCGCCGCTCTACCTCCATATAGTCGTCGCTAGCTCTCCGCTGGTACTGCGAATCTGAACCCTCTTCACTGCACTAACCCTAGCGATTTGTAATTAATTTTTTGGTTGGTTTATTTTCTTTGAACCCTAGCGATTGGCTTTCACTGTTGGTTTTACGGGTGGTACTCACTTTGAACCCACTTGACTTTCGATGTTGGCATTCACTGTTGGCTTACGACTTGATCCCACTTGGCTTTTGATGTTAATTAACCCTAGCAATTTGGTATGTGATTTAGTACCTTTGTGATACCAGTATTTTGATGTTGGATATGCGCATTATGATTTAAACCAGCCTCCTTTGTGATACCAGTATTTTGATGTTCGATATGCTATTGTGTTGTAGCGGTACCATTTTCTCTATCAATTACTATGTTGAAGCAATGTTTGATGTACTGTCTAGTGTTTGTTCTAGCTATATGAGAAATTTCTCATTTGGTTTGTAGAAGCCGCTAGTATACCCAATGTTGCTCCAGTCCATTTGGAAGAAAATTGGAATTGCTCCACCTTGACATGTCATATGCTGGTATTATCTTTCCGCTATGATGATGGGACAACAATCCTTATCTCAGCTCATTATTGTTTACTACTTAATTTAATTTTTTTAATGATATGATCAATGGTGAACGTGAGCTTAATGACTACGAAATAGTCACTATCAGTCATCATGAAATGAGCTACGAAGGAATTACTTCTCGTGACAAACAAAAAACGTGCATATATAGTGTGTAAAACGCCCACACAAAACTTTCAGTACCAGCCATCATCAAATGGTAATGGTATGCAAACCACATACTCTAATGCGAACAAGTGAAAGACGGGTTCAACACGGAATTAACATACTCGTCATTAAAATACTGCCTACAATATCATCATCATCCATCGCTTCGGGTGTTCAAAAATTGCTTTGAAACGATTAATTAAGTAGGTTATTGTATTTCAGTTAATCACATTGTTAAAATTCAAAGAGGGAATAAATGTGCAGTGCTCAAGAGCATCATGATTTCATTTTATTTAATTAAAATTTTAAATTAGTGATGTAGATTTTAGTTTTGTAAAATTGTAAATTTGATTATGATAGTTCCATGATTGTTAGTTTACATCCGTCCTTTAAGTGAAATTGTAAATTTGATTATGATAGTTAGTTTTCATCCGTCCTTTAAGTGGTCCTTTTTTTTTACAAAAAAAAAAAAGGATGGATATTGACTCTTAAATGCCTAAGGTGACTAGAAAAAAACAGGCGATATTTATATATATATGTAATTGTAAAACTATTTTAGTTTATGCTTGACAAATAAATAATAAATTATTTTCACAGACTTCCCTAGAAGATCACACATTTTGACCAAAGTACTTAGCATAGTCATTTGACTCTGATTCTAAACAAATAGTAATAAAACTAAAATTTTAAAACCCCAAATATTTAGCTAAACTAAACATTAATTAACCATAAACGACTATTGATCACCTCATTCCGCTAATCTAATTCTCAATTAGAACCAGTATCTTACTTAAAAAAATATTAAATATCTTGTTCCTGAAACGAAAATATCTTACGATATCTTGTTTTCTTCCAATTAATAATTGCATTTCCCTTTTCGGTACCATCATATATCATACGAAACCGTGTCACGACGAGTATAATAACTAATCATCAATATAGTGTAGGTATTACTATATATGTAATTTGTATACATTATCAAAACGGTGTATATTGCGTAGGCCATTCACTAAGTTAGTTCCTAATTAGGTCACTCCGATCTGTCCTATATCCGATTCACTAATTGGTTGTCATTATTATATTTTTTCGTTAAGAAAACACGAATTGTCACTATACGTTCGCTCATTTTCAGGAAAACTATATTAGAGTAATTTATTCCGTGTAACTTTCACTCCTAATATCAACATACGCGAAAATTCATACTCCCCTCGTCCCAGGTTGATTCTTGTTTGCTTTTTGACACGTTTTTCCACTTCACTATTAAATATAGTAGATAAAATGATTTTATAAAATTAATTTTTGTAATGTATAGTTTATCACCTAAAGAATCTACTACAAAACTTAGATTTATAAAATTATATCATCTTATATGTTAAATATTGAAGTCAAACGACATATCCAAATAGTAAACAAACAGTCAAGAAGGGACGGAGGAGTATAATGATTAATTAAACCGCAGTTAAGACTTAAGGCTGAGCTGGTATACTTATAAAGTTTATCGAGCAGTTTGCACAACAATGTCAAGGTGATGTTGGCAATTCAAGGATGAACAATGTTAAATGATATGCGTTTGTATAAGAGGATGTGAAGTAATATATAGTAACAAGTAGCATGTTTTTTGAAGTTCTCAAACTAGAGTTTTTATCGTTCAGTTTAATACTAATTATTAGTGTAATGTATCAATAAAATAAACAAATGCAGTAGAGAAGCCTCCACTATGAAATAGATTGATAATATCAAAACTCTCATGTGATCATAGTTTTTTTTTTTTCTTCCTAATTAACACAAGAAATTTATTATAACTTAGGTTACAGACACCAAGAACAAAAGACCTGAGCAGGTCGTATGGATTGCGCGCGGTAGCAAAACTTAGAACCGCGAAACATAGTTGAACAAATCATATATAATCACGTACGTCTAGCCTCTAGACAAAACTCAAGTTGAGCAATTTCAACCACTAATCTAAACTCTCTCGATATAAAACTTACTCTTTTTCTCGGGTATATATATATTCAATTTCTAACTGGAACCGTCCTCTATTCTTGGAACTAACTCATACAAGTGCTGGAATAATGCGTTATTTAATATCTAAATAAGTTATGTACAAGATATTTACGCAATCGAATTTCAAAAAAGATCCACAAAACCTTTTAGTTACAATTGCATCAAAAAAAAAATCTACAAACTCCATGGAATGGAGCGTGGATCTCGAATTGTTGTTTGCTTTTGTGTTGAACCTAAAAGTTTGAGAAAACTTGAGGAGCAAGCAGGGGAGCTATCCTTGCTTCTTTATGGTTCCATATAGCTAGGCGGAGATTGAACTGCATTTATAATTTAACATGGCATGAATATCATGCACTTGTTTGTAATTATAATACTGAAATATAAGTCCAAATTTATTTGTTTAGGATAACTGACTTTTTTTTTTTTTGAAAAAGTTGATCCGTCCCATAAATTTGATAAATTCGGTTCATTAATTTGATTATAGTCTTGAATGAATGAATATGGTAAATATCACTTGAGGTATTTATAATCTGATTAACCAAATTACTCAGCCAGCTTGCATGCTTGATTATTTATTTAGCAAAGACAAGTGGATATATACGCGAAGCAATAATACCTCCTGATTACTTGTGGTAACGATACAAGGTTACTTGCCTCAAACTCTGATCTTTTTTTTTCTTTCTTTTGTAAACCTTCCTGTTGTCAAGGTAATGGAATTTCTAAGAGTCCTTTATTTAAGTTACAAACTAACAAAATGATACTACACTATAATAATATATGGTACTAGCATATCATGGTGTTAGCTTACCGATTTCTCCCCATATCTTATTTAATAGTAGCTAGTATTTTTAAACCTGAATCAGTGTACTGTCTTTTTGTTCTTTATTTGAAATTATCAGATTAAACAATAATTAATTATGAGTAGTTAGTAATTACCCTTCTTTTGCCCGTAAATTAATGAAAAGGAATGCCAACCATATACGTATTTATCTAATCACAGTCAATTCATTCCTAATTAAAGACCATTGAAAGAACATATCATGCATGATATCACAGTAGTATTGATCAGTTAAATTAATGCACCAATTTAATTTATTCAATATTGACAATTGTGGAATAGTAATGGTTAGAACAAATAGTATAACATAAATTTAAGGGAGAAAGAAACGGTTTTAAGTAGATAAACACCCACCACCTAATTTGTTCCAATCGTTTCTCTTCCATTCCAATGAAGAAAGAAAGGATGCTTTTGGTTGGCTGGCTGCTGCTCCAGCTTACTTACTACTGCTTGCTACTCCGACCTACCCGAATTAGAAATTAAGCAATAAGACCTAGATATGGGAAGAACAAAAAAGAGATGAGAATAAAACGTAATCCTTAAGATTAGTTTTGTTTGATAAAACGTGCGGTACTCCCTTATAAAGTGGTACTAAATCTTTTCAATTTTGACAGCACATCAGTAATTAATCCAAAATATATATTGCAATGTTCTTCAAAATATAGTATATAGCAATAAAAGAATGTTTAATTTGTTGGTTGATACCCAAGTAATTTTAAATCCTTTTTACTGTGTTAAATTTCCAAAAATAGTAGTGGATATTATATACTAGTGCTATTTTGTTACAGCTCTATTTTTTAATGAAAAAATCTTAACAAACAGAGGCCACCGAAAAGAAGACGTATTAGATACTCAGAATTAGGAGAATTTAGGTCACCTTTCTTTCACCCACAAAACTAGAACTAGAACTAGAACTGCCACATACACAAACACACGCACAAACCCCACCACCCTACCCTACCCTTCCCTTGATTCATTGATTATTTCTTCTGTGCGTAACTCTCTATTAGTTAGTAAATATAAACCCTCCCACAAGCAACACTTCATTATATATACTACTACTACTACATTAAAACAACAATCTCAACTTGTGCATGATCTTATGATTCTCGAGAGATCTTATTGCCAATTTCACAGAAAACAACGTAACTCAACCTTATAGCCCGGCCAGGCACAACTTAAAAAGAGTTAACCCAAACTCACACCCCTTCCTCCTTCTATCAATCAATTCCCAGAAATTACACTTCAAACAACCCGCCGTTGATTTGATTTATCCCCCTCACAGTCAAAACAAGCCTACCTCACATTTCCCACCGCCAAACAGTCCCTTATCACCGCCCCCCCTTTCACACTATTTATCTACTTATATATCTATATCTTCGCCCAATTCAGTTTCAACTAATATAGCTAATGTCCCGCGTCATAGACGATTCCTTCACCCGCCGCCTCCACTCACAGCTCTCCCGCCCGACTCCTCCAACCTGCACCTGCTTACTACAACTCCTCCTCCACCATGGAAAACCCTCACCATCACTACCCCGATGAAGATCACTTCCCATCCCCCGCCGCCGTCCACCACCATCCTACCCTCGGCCACCTCCTCAAATCTGTCGGCGACGCCCGCAAGGAAGCCGCCGGTGATGAAACTCCCGTCCACCACATCGCCTTACAAATCAACGTCGGAGGCAATACTGACACCAACATTAACGACCTCTCAGACCCCCGTCCACTCCCATTCATCCTCTCCTTCTCCAACCTCACTTACTCCGTCAAGATCAAACCTAAATTCTCCTTTTCCACCATCTTCAATCCCAACAACAACACCCCTTCCCCAACGGTTGCTCTTATTCTCCCGCAAAACCAAGACACTCCTCGATAACATATCAGGAGTCGCACACGACGGCGAAATCATGGCAGTCTTAGGCGCAAGCGGTTCAGGAAAATCCACTCTCATCGATGCATTAGCCAACCGAATCGCCAGAGGCTCACTCAAAGGCTCAATAACCCTAAACTCCGAACCAGTCGAATCACGCCTACTCAAAGTAATCTCCGCATACGTCATGCAAGATGATCTCTTATTCCCAATGCTCACTGTCGAAGAAACTCTCATGTTCGCTGCCGAGTTTCGTCTCCCACGAACACTCTCTAAATCCAAGAAACGTGCACGGGTCACGCAGTTAATTGACCAGCTCGGACTCCGTAACGCTTCCAAAACCATCATCGGTGATGAGGGACACCGTGGTGTATCTGGTGGTGAACGACGACGTGTGTCTATCGGGATTGATATTATTCATGATCCCATCTTGCTGTTTCTTGATGAACCGACGAGTGGATTGGATTCGACTTCGGCATTGATGGTTGTTAAAGTATTGCAGAGGATTGCGCTTAGTGGTTCCATTGTTATCATGACGATTCATCAGCCCAGTTCGAGGATTCTGAGTTTGTTAGATCGGTTGATTTTTTATCCAAAGGTCAGACGGTTTACAGTGGGAAACCTGGAAGTCTACCCGGATATTTCGCCGAGTTTGGCCGTGCGATTCCGGAGAATGAGAACAGAACAGAGTTTGCACTTGACTTAATCCGTGAACTCGAAGGCTCTCCTGGTGGAACTAAACGGTTAGTTGAATTCAATAAACACTGGCAATCCATGAAACAACTAAACCCGACGTCTACCCCGCAACAGAGTGGAAGCGGAGGAGTACTCTCACTCAAGGAAGCGATAAGCGCCAGTATCTCTAGGGGGAAGTTGGTGTCCGGAGCGGGTAACGGAGGAGGCGGACATGGATCTGGATCCGGATCAAATTCACTTGTACCGGACTTTACAAACCCGTTCTGGATTGAAATTGTGTGTTCTATCAAAACGATCCGTAACAAATTCCAGACGCATGCCGGAGCTATTCGGGATTCGAATGGGTGCTGTGCTTGTTACCGGATTCATCCTGGCTACTATGTTCTGGCAGCTTGACAATTCACCCAAAGGAGTCCAAGAACGTCTTGGATTCTTCGCATTCGCCATGTCAACTACGTTCTACACTTGTGCTGATGCTCTCCCTGTCTTCCTTCAAGAACGATACATTTTCCTCCGTGAAACCTCGCATAACGCGTACAGGAGATCCTCGTATGTACTCTCTCACGCCATCACTTCCATACCTGCACTGGTTCTGCTTTCATTAGCGTTTGCAGCGTGTACTTTCTTCGCGGTTGGATTAGATGGGGGTAAACGGATTCCTATTCTACTTTGGGATTATCCTGGCATCGTTCTGGGCGGGAATTCGTTCGTGTCATTCTTATCAGGTGTTGTGCCGCATGTCATGCTGGGATACACAATCGTTGTCGCAATTCTAGCTTACTTCTTACTTTTCAGTGGATTCTTCATCAACAGGGATCGTATCCCAGTCTACTGGATATGGTTCCATTACATTTCCTTAGTCAAGTACCCATACGAGGGAGTGTTGATGAACGAGTTTCAGGATCCGGTCAAGTGTTTTGTTAGAGGTGTTCAGATCTTTGATAACACTCCGTTAGGTGCTGTCCCGTACGCCATGAAAGTGAATCTTCTGAGGACTCTAAGCTCGTCGCTTGGGATGACAATTACGCCGTCCACGTGTGTTACAACTGGGCAGGATATATTGCAGCAGCAAGGTGTGACTGATCTGAGTAAATGGAGTTGTTTATGGATTACTGTTGCTTGGGGTTTCTTCTTCAGGATTCTGTTCTACTTCTCGTTGTTGCTTGGGAGCAAGAACAAGAGGAGGTGAACTGAAGCTGCTGCTGGCGAGAGATTGAAGATGAAGATCATCATGTTCATGCATGGTTTGGTTAATTAATCTCCATTAACTTGAAATTACCATTTTACTGCATTTTTTTTGTTGCTTTAAGATATATATACAGTAGTTGATATTGTTACGGCGGAGTTAATTATAATTTTATTTTTTTTTTTGTTTTAGAAATACTATGGATATGGATGGGTCGATGCGATGGGGGTTTGGATTCGATTCTAGTGTTAAGAAAGGTGGATGGTTGGTGTAAAATTGTTACATAAGAATACTTCGGCTGCTGCTTTGTTATTTTTACAAGAATAAACAAGTGAAGGACAGGACATTCTTTGTTATTTATAGTTGAGCTACTTTTTTATGATTTGAGACTATATAGTTCAACTACTTTTTTTTTGAAACAACCGTATTCTTGCCAAAACTTTTATTATTCTCCGGAATTCAAAATCAAAAAAGAACTTTTCATATTCCTTGGGTTGGGGTGTCAGTCCGTCCAGTAGTTAGTTGTTGAACCTGCATTGCATTTTATTTATTTCGTACTCTAGAAATGTGATGAATTGTGACCTCAACAAATATTGATATGTTTAATTGGATAAATAACGATTTTTTTTCCAAGTTATGATTAATAAACTAAATTGAGGATACAGTATGTCCCCGTGACGAAGTTTTTTTGTTGATATTCAAAAGATGTTACTGGCTCCGAGATTTTCGCACTCCAGACCGAACAAAATAACGCATCAATTATGAGCCGAGAAAATTTATAATACTGGCATTTTTATGCAATAGCTCAGCTCTCCACTATACTGCTATACAAAAAAACCCAATATAGGAGTAGTATTTTTTTTAAATGATTTGAATTGATGATTGACACCAATGATAAGTGAAAAATCATCTACCAATTACAACAATGTGCAAGTCTTATGAGGGTTATCTTTATGATAATGTGGCTCTTAATTTCATCATTTTCCATATCTTAGAAACTTTTTTTTAGATTTTTTTAATTTAAATCAAATCTTATTTTCTACTTAAACACAGGAATAAAATCGTTTCGAAAAAACATTTACTACTGTTTTTTAAGCATGAGATCTTTCTAGTATTTAATTCATATAAATTTCCTTCGTCCATATATAAACCTCAGTTGAATTAATTCCTCAAATTTATGTGAAAATTATATTGATAATGAAAGATAGGATTCCGAACGTATGAGAGCGTTGACTTATATGACGATCACACGATCATTTATCACCCCACTAAATAGGCGTATTCGAAGGTAGCGCTGGTGCCACCGTACAAGGTGGTACTATTTTTGTCCTTTTTACTTTTGTTTTTTTTATGAATTTTTAAAATATTGTAGTTTATTAGTTATAAGTCAAAATAATATAAATTTTATATCATTATTAATCATAATTCGAGCTATTCAAAATAAGACTCTACATGAACATGTTTTGATAAATTTAAAATTTTATATTTATTTATATATACATATGTTCATTGTGAATCTTAAGTTTAAGAAAAGTGAATCAAAGATTGTTAAAAAGTGAATCAGAGGTCTAACCCCTGCACTACAAACCATAAAAATGTCTTCGATGTTTTTAGCATTCCTAGGGTGGTTTTTAGGGTGTTTGGGGGTAGGGTAATCTTTTTGGCATTAGTTCTACGCTTTATATTGTCGTCACTGACTCGACAGTTTTTTAGGGGTTGTGGTTTAGACCCTAAACCATGTACTACAAACCCTAAAAATGCCTTCGACGTTTTTAGCTATCCTAGGGTGGATTTTGGGTGTTTGGGGGGGGGGGGTAGGGTAGTCTTTTTGGAATTAGTTCTACGCTTTGTATTGTCGTCACTGACTCGGTAGTTTTTTAGGGTTTGTGGTTTAGGGTTTAGGGTCGTTAGACCTTAAACCCTGTACTCCAAACCCTAAAAATGCCTTCGACGTTTTTAGTTATCCTAGGGTGGTTTTTTGGGTGTTTGGGGGGTAGGTAATCTTTTTGGCATTAGTTCTACGCTTTATATTGTCGTTACTGACTCGACAGTTTTTTAGGGTTTGTGGTTTAGGGTTTAGGTCGTTAGACCCTAAACCCTGTACTACAAACCCTAAAAATGCCTTCGACGTTTTAGCTATCATAGGGTGGTTTTTTGGGTGTTTGGGCGGTAGGGTAATCTTTTTGGCATTATTTCTACACTTTATATTGTCGTCACTGACTCGACAGTTTTTTAGGGTTTGTCGTTTAGGGTTTAGGGTCCTAAACCCTGGACTACAAACCCTAAAAATGCCTTCGACGTTTTTAGCTATCCTAGGGTGGTTTTTAGGGTGTTTGTGGTAAGATTCATTTTGCTAATGAATATGGTTCATTTTATTATTAAAGAAGATTCATTTTAGTAATGAGTAAGATTCACTTAAAAAACGTAATATATACTCATTCTAAAAACATAAAATTTTAAGTTGACCAAAACATATACATGATGCATCTTGTTTTGAAAAGCACGAAAAATGATGAACAACGGTATAATTTTTTATTTTTACATTTTTATTTTGTAAGTTATAACATTTTGAAAAAAAATTATTTTTTCTCTCTCCTCATTCTCTCTCCTCCTCCTTGTGTACTTGTTTCTTTTTCTTTTTGATTTTTTCTTATTTTCTTCTCGTACTTTTAATTGAACCAATAATACATTAACATGTAGCATGAAGCCATATTACAAGGTGGAGCAAGCTCCATGGTCTCCATTCCCACTAAATAACCATGATGTATGCATGTATCGTTCACCAAATATTATAAGGCATATTGTGGTATATATATTCAGAAAGAAACACATGCAATTGTTAAATTAGGATGTAAAAAACGTGCGGCAATTTTTTCACGTTTTGGTTGTGGGTTGTATTTTTCAAGTCCAACCAAGAATGGCTTGACCAACCCGTTTTAAAAAAGATTTTTTACAGTACTATTTTATTTTGAATTATCCAATAAATATATCAATAAAACTTTAATTAAGATAGAAACACAACATTTAGTCATTATTTAGTGACCAAATGTTTGATCTAATCATACGTTGAAGAATATATAGCATAATTAAATTAAAAAATATAAATTAAGACCGATACTACACTTACAAAATTGAAATATAGATAAACAAACCATATGATCCTCATAATATTGTCCATAAAAAGACAAAAATTTAATAAGATACGTTAAACATAAATCAAATCCACAGACTTCATAATTTTTATGTGCGTCTTAATTTCTTTCATCACCCTTCCAACAAACATTATGAGCTACAAGTTCTTTACTTAAAAAATCATGGGTTTTATCATCCATGTCCATTAAAAGAGTAAGTAAGCAAATGGAAGACAAAGTCAAAATAAGTTCTATCAGCTTATTGTTTCAGTTATAAACAAAGAAGAGAAAACATGATAAGAGTAATCAATAACATTTTATAAATTTGTATTGGCTCTTTTAAGTTTTTTTTTATACTTTAGAGCTTTATAACTTCGAATTTTCCAATCACTACAATATTAAATAACACTTTAAACGTTATACATTTTTGAACACCTAGGTACATATTGTAATCTTTCATGATGGAGAGTAACAAGAAGTGATATTCCTATCTTAATCCTTATCCGCTCAATGACCTCCAATAAATCTACATATAAAAATTGTTTTAATAACATCCAGTTGCAATGTTCAAAGTCATGATATTTTATGAATTATGAAACCTTCTACAAAATTCTAAGATCTTTTTATTCCTTTATATTTATTATGACATAATTCACAATGAAATTAAAAAACGTAAACTATAAATAAAGTTGGGATCATAGAATTATACTATAGATCCAGAGTGTAGGATCGTAGGATCGTGCAATGGAATCGTGATCCTTTGACGATTCTACATCACTCTGATCCTACCTGCGATCCGGATCGTAACTATGAATTTGGAACGTAAGATCGTAGGACCATGGGATCGAATCGTGATTTTATGAACATTGCTACTGTCTGAACATGTAAGTTCAAATAGAGGTTCAGACACCCCAATATGCAGAAAACCAAATTCACGGGACCTATATATCTGAACTTGCACGTCTGGACAGACGTTCGGAGAAGTCCAAAAACATAAAATCAACTTCAGAAACCCCCATTAACATACTACAATTCTATAACATTCATAGCAAGGCAAGCAAAGAAAGGCATCCGACTCTTCGGAAACATCATCCTCCTTGTTTGTAGTAGGCGAGGGTAAGCCTCATCTTCAAAACCATCCTCGGGCCTTGGTGTTTTGGTTCAGTAACTAGGCTGGTGCATGGAAAAACCGACTCTTTGGAAGCATCTTCCTCCTTGTTTGTAGTAGCATGAGTAGGGCAAGAGGGGAGGGAAGGAAATCAATACTACAAATAATACTCATGTCTCACTGCAATCTTTAAGTGCAGGTTTTTTTCCCCAAGTGCAAGCCTGAAGCTTGAGCCAAGGGCCATAAGGAAAAACTCCTTTTGGTGGTTCAGATTGATCTGGGCACTCTTTGGTGGCATGGAAGAAAAAGGCCACATCTAAACAAATGGTAGGCATCTGCACGTAGGTTACTCGCCAGTAGAGTTCACGTCCTTCAACAAAAACTTTAACACATCGAAGGACAGTAGAATCACATCCAACAAAACTTGAAAAGCAAGTAGTCGCCACCCACACGTCCTTCTTCATCACTAAAATTAAGGAAAGTTCCGAGATGGTTACCAATGCGTTGGGCGAAGATTGGTTGTCAAAGAGGAAATGAACATACACCATGAATTCTTACGCATATGGGTAGCCAGTGAAACTCATGATTTGCCGAAGCCAAAAACTTATCTATATGCCGGAGAATCAGGAGAGAACCGTTATAAGACCATGGCCCCTTATTAAGAGCAAATTGCACGAGATATGGGCGATCAAACTCAAAGAAGAAAGGTTTTTGTCCGCACTACAAACCTTCATATCGCCTTCCATTTGCCAGATCCTGCTATGAGTGTTTCCCATGGTTCGAACATCAATTCCTTTGGTGGTGAAATTTTTGCCAACAACAACGATCAATGGAAACGCTGAGGCTCTCTCGACAAGATCATCAAAAGAAGTTATTGTATCCTCCTCAGTTGTGAGCAACAGGTCTTCACATTTGCTTACAATTTCGTCGACAAGAATTTACATGGTGCCTATCATGAGTACATTTCCAAAATTAAAATTTTGCTTGGAAGCCAAGTCCAACAGTAAGCATAACACACAGATAACAAGCAAGTACACAACAAACATCAAGGGAAGACACCTAGGCAACCAAACAAGCAACAGTCATGACCGGTGTCGGGCCAAGGCCTAGCCAAACCAACTCTTGTGCCACACGCATGACTAAGGGTGGTCTTGAACTGCCCCATGGTGAGTTCCCACGCCTCACACTCCTTTGCCTAAAGGCATAGATGTGCGGGTGTTGAGTAAAATCTACACATTATTATATATAGATTTACAGCAAACTAATAGGCAAGTGCACCTAGTCGGAGTAGTACAACAAGTGTCATATCCACAGGGAAATTTTTCAATTTTCCTAGTTCCGGTTTTAATAAACAGTAAATAAAAAGGGGTTTAGCCAGTGGCAATCTTGGTGTTTTGGGTTGGACAGATAAAGACAATTAAAAGCTTTTAAATAAAACAGTTGTGTATTAAATGGATGGAAAATGTGCTAAGGAAGGTGAAATCGCCCAAATATACTTCAGTCATTAATTATAATCCAAATTTGCTCTTATTTGTCGGTTTAAGAATTTTATCTTGTGGCCTTCCTAAATCATAGATAAGGACAACTCTTAATTAATTCAGTAGACTTTTTACAATCAGAAAAAGTCTAAAATCATTAATTAGCATTAAGCGAGAATTCTTTTAATAACAGCGATGGATTTTATCTGCTAATCAAGGAGATAATATCTAACACTTGTCTCTCTTTGTGGTATATTCTCAGATTTACAAAATCATTGAAATAAGAGAAACCGTAAATGCGTAAAAATGATCAGTTCTTAAGCATTTAATAATTTAGAGAGACAAAACAAAATATTTATAAGCAAACTTGATATTATAAGTAAGTCTGAATTATTGGGGTCAAACACCCATCCTAAGCACAAATATAAACTTACTCAGACTCGACAAAAATAAACATAGAGTAGAGATAGACATTAAAAAACAGAGTAAAGTTCGAGGAAAGAAAGAACTCTATTTTGGGGAGAGTTTTTTCGCTTCCGGCTTGTCTTCGTGATTATGTCGACCTCAAATCGATGATAGATAGGTAGAACGAAGAAGAATGACAAACTGGCGCAAGTTGGTCCTGTCCGGGTCTGTTTTGCCGGACACAAATCCGGACATGCCCTGTCCGGGTCTATTTAGCCGGACACAAATCCGGACACAGCTTCTTTAATGGAGTTCACGTCTGGGTTTGTGCAGAGCTTCGTTCTGCGTTTGGTTTTCTGGAAATAAGAGCGTAAGGCTAATTTAGTGATAGAAAAGGATGAAAAATGGAGTGTGGATGGAGGGAGAGTGAGTGTTGATGAGCGTTGATGAGTTTGGATGCAGGAGAAGATGATTTTGAGGATGGAAGGAACGTGGGTTATTTATAGTAGAGGAAAGGAAGGAGATAAGGGAGTGGTAGGCTGACAGGTGAGGAAAATCAGGAGAACGGTGGATTTTGGAGCAGACAGTGGTAGATTTGATAAGGTATGCGGCGCCTGATAAGTTTGAGGTAGTAGATAGATAATATTGTGGGCGCTGCAATTGAAGAAGGAATGGAGAAGACGGCGCAGTAACTGAAGAAGAAAAATGGAAGAGACGGCGCCGTAATTAATCAGTCGCGTGAATTCTGGATCTGGGCTGCGTTTTACACGCGTCCGGAATGCGTCGGATCCGGACATATGTGTCCGGATGTGCGTCCGGGTTGGTTTAGCCGGACATGGGTGTTCGGATGTGCGTCCGGCTTGTTTTACCGGACATGTGTATTTTCGTCTTGTCTTGTCTGCAAACTTTGACAGGCTCCAGATTCTTCGTTGAGCTCCGTTTTAGATTGTTTGTGCCTATGCGTTCGTCTCTTCGTCTACTTTGCTCCTAGCTTGGTTTTCCTCATGCTTAACCAATAAATCTGTAAGATAACCAATAAAGCATAAACTAGAGTAAAACTAACCAAAGTGGAGAAATGCGCAAGAAAAGTGCTAATATAACATATGAAATACACCCATAAAACATGCTCATTTTGACACTTATCACACCCCCACACTTACCTTTTTGCTTGTCCTCAAGCAAAACCATGTACCCAAGTAAGTAGGGAATGCTCAATACTAACAAATATTATTATGAAGGGTAGGATAAAGAGGTGAACAATACGCGACTTAAAATTTTTGAGGAGGAGTGTGAACATCAAGAAGAGAGCATTGCGGAGAAAACAAAAGGAAAATAGATTTATGCATTGTTTCACTTTTGCATAAGAGATTGAGAAGATAATATGCAGGCATCAAGCCTATGTATGCAAGATCACTCAACTCTCTTTGTTGGTACCAATGGTTGTGTCTAGCAAGTCCCTGGATTTTTTTTATATATTTGTTTGACAGAGAAGCACCCCTTAGCAATCCCTAAGATAGAAGACAGAAAGAACCCCTAAGCAATAAAAATCCAACCATTGCAGATCATTTGGTCCACACCGCATAAAAAATGCTCCTCAAAAGCAATCAAAATTTAAAAATTTTGTACCATTTCCATTTATCCCACAATTCATAACAGTATTTGTTCTTAAAGAGAACAACCCACATATAAAGGGTCCATGATATTGAATTTGGACAAACGCAAGATAAGGAGAGAGATTAAACATTTTAGCACAAAATTTCACCGAAAAGGGCACTCACCCCCACACTTAAAGTGAACAATCACCAGAAAAACAAGGGAAAGTTTCAGAAGACCTTTTCGTAAGTAGATAAAATAGAGAGAACACAAAGGTCACAAATAAACATTTAAGCACAGAAGCTCTCCACAGCAGAATTTAGCAAAAAAAAAGCATAATTAAAGAAACTGGGACTCCCCTGAGATTGTTTTTGCTAGCGTTATAGGAGTTCCCCCACACTTGAGCTTCAGCCTCAAGTAGCGTAGCTTGGTTGCAGTGTAGACAAGTTGCACCTGCATAAGACACTAGAAGCAACCATACTACAAACGGGGTTAAAAGTTAGCAAAAACAAAATTTAAAGAGAACCTGAAAATTAAGAGAGCATAAAAGCAAATAAAAGAAAAGTTCATCCGGATTGCCTCCCGGAAAGCTGCCCTTCTTTAACGTCTTTGGCTAGACGCTTTGAAGCGTACTCAAATCTGAGGATCTTGTAGATTTATTGTTCGAGCATCAACTTTCTCGAGATTACCACCCTGGTAATGCTTTAGTCTAGACCCATTGACCATGAAAGTTTGTCTTTTAGAATCTACCAACTCAACTGATCCATATGGGGTGACCTTGGAGACGGTAAATGGTCCAGCCCAATAGGATTTTAGTTTACCAGGAAACAGCTTCAACCTGGAATTGTACAGTAGAACCAAATCTCCCTTATGGAACTCCCGTTTAAGGATCATCTTGTCGTGCCACTTCTTGGTTTTCTCTTTATAGATTCGGTTATTTTCATAGGCATCCTCTCGAAATTCTTCTAACTCAGTAAGCTGAAATTTTCGTTTGTCACCTGCTCTTAGTAGATCAAAGTTTAGGGCTTTCACGGCCTAGAATTATTTGTGCACGAGCTCGACCGGTAAATGACAAGCTTTGCCGAAGACTAGTCGATATGGGGACATTCCGATGGGTGTCTTGTAGGCTGTTCTATATGCCCAGAGTGCATCATCCAGCTTCAGGGACCAGTCTTTTCTTGAAGAATTAACTGTCTTTTGTAGGATCCACTTTAATTCTCGGTTAGAGACCTCAGCCTGGCCATTTGTTTGAGGGTGATAAGGTAGGGCTACCTTGTGTCTCACTCCGTATTTTGTCATTAAGGCTGTGAACTGCTTATTGCAGAAGTGGGATCCTTGGTCACTGATTATAGCACGTGGGACTCCGAACCTTGTAAATATGTTCTTTTTCAAGAACTTAAGTACTACCTTTGCATCATTTGTGGGAGAGGCGATAGCTTCCACCCACTTAGTCGCATAGTCGACTGCTACCAAGATGAAAAGGTTTGAGCAAGACGAAGGAAAGGGGCTGTAACACCCCAACCGCTAATCCTATGCTTACCGTCTAATCGTCCTGTTAATCCTACGAGTTCGCAGCGGAATTATTACATACTCACTACGGCGGGTGGTACAACGCCGCTAACCGCCCATACGGCTAGCTAGGCTTCCCTTACTTACAATCACGGTCTGATGCGCATAGTGTACCGAGCTACTAAATTGCTTGCCAAAATACCATATACCAAATACTTACATCAATGGATCACCGAGTATTAAAGTATATTCAGTTACATCAGATCTAAGTTCCAAAAGAATGAGTTTACCAACTACTCATCTATACCAATTCCCATTCTATCCAAAATCCAAAAAGGTGTACCCCATGGTACACCGGCTATTCAAAAACTGTAGCCATGTACTACTTAGTACACCCATCATAAATTCATTGTTTACAACCAAAAGAAAGACAGGAAAATTAAACTTCAACTCTCCTAGTCTTCATCCTTCACGGGTACCTGCGTGTAGTAAAAATGGTGCCCCAAGGGGCTCAGCAAACGCTGCGTATAAACTCCGCATATACCGCGTGCTAGCTAGGGCACGCCGACTATTTGACGTCCACTAAACATGCTGTTCATTTATTTCATACATACATGCTTTTCATACAACATACATGCTTATACGATTCATTACATAATTCAAGGCAACAATACAGTAGCACACAACTTACTTACCTTCACAAGGTTAGCCAAATTATGCATCCGGGTTAATCGGAATGCTTTTACTCTTTTACTCATTACTTACTTTTTCTACTTACTTTTACTTACTTACATTACTTACTTCCATTTACTTTACTTACTCATTCTTACTTACTTACTTATACTCAAGTTAAGTCGTCGGGACCTCCGGCCCTGGGGACTATGCCGTCCCACCTCCGGGATTTACTTGACTCACCAATCCCATGCTACCCACTTAAGGGATTTGGGCCGCGGACCAGTTTAAGAGTCAGGAATTGGAGCCAACCTCTCGTGACTCCGCATCCTCACGCGTGGCCGAAACTATATCGGACTTCTACTCATTCCAATTTAATTACCAATTTAAGTTAGAATGGTTAGCTTGTTAGGAATAAGTTAGAAGTCCAAAGTCATCACAATCGGTCACAGTACATTACAACATTTCATACAAGCATTCATATACATCCATACATTTCATTTCATGAATTATACAAACTAAGATTTAAGAAAAATATTCACAACATACAACACTACATTTTCATAAGTATGCATAATAACTCCGATTCGTGCATTTATCTTATTTGGTGATCAATTAGCACACAACACACAAATCAGAGTAACCAAGATAGCATACGGGCATGAGGAATCCATACCGTTCACCGTTGTACGTGATTCCAAACGTCCTTCGGTGTCACAAATCAAACCCTATTATATATATACGATTGAACGATTAATATACTATCATTACTTAACTCCACTACTTTTGTGTTTACTAATCCATACTTACTAAGTCTTTACATTCCTTACACTTATATTTCGTTTTACTTACTTCCATTACTTGTCCATAGTTTACATACACATATAATATATACATGTATAGGTGGGTATACATATATATATAGTATATATATAGTTATAAGCTTACTGTTTTTTTTTTGTAAGTTAAGTATAGGGCCGTCCGACCCACCGTCCGACCCAAGCCCTGGGTCGGACCATTCCAGTAAAGTTCGTTCCCAGAAATTTACCCTGTCCGACCCAGCACTATTCCGTCCGACCCATACTCTCTGGGTCGGACCATTCCAGAAGGTTTTGGTCCTGTCGTCCAAGCTCCGTCCGACCCACGTCCGACTCACCGTCTGGGTCGGACGAAGTCAGAAACTTCGACACTGTAAAAATTTGCATGTCCGACCCACGTCCGACTCACGGTCCTGGGTCGGACCATTCCAGAAAGTCCATAGTCCGTTCTTTAAGCCATGTCCGACCCACGTCCGACTCACGGCTCTGGGTCGGACCATTCCAAAAGGAAAGACGTTGACCCGTGATCACCCACGTCTGGTCGGACGGACGTCTGGGTCAGAGTCACCTTGCTACAGATTTTATTTTTCTTTCCCAATTTCACCCATGTTTCCCCAATCTTCCTACATACATCCTACAATTGTTTTTGCAATTTAAACACCCTAAATCAATAATTCATTTCCTAACTCATTACACACTCCTATACTAACTTACACACCCAATTTCTAAGTTCTCATTCAACACTCACATTGTTTTCTTCTCTAGTTGCAATTGCTACAGATTTTAACTCTCAACCTCTATCTCTTTAGCTCTCTCTAGCTATAATGTCATTTCTAAAACTTACAATGCACTATAACTACCTTAACTATCTCTCTCAACTTACCCCCTATCTATCTCAAACAAAAATCTGTTACACACTCACATGTCACTAGTATTCATATTTAAATTCACTAAGTGTTCTAATCCTATATAAATTTTGGCATAACCTCCCCTATATTTTTACACTCTCACCACATATCTAGTTCACATTCACACACTCTTTTCACCTGTTTCAATAGACATCAATACTCAAGCTCCCATACACAATCAACAACACTAAAACACTCCTAATAATTCCTGCACTCTATATCCAATTCCAAATCTGTTTTGATAAGTTTTAAAATGTCTTTTAAGGCTTCAAAACACTTATATTTCCTTACACATTATACTACTAATGCATCACTCTTTTACAATACCCATTTTCATTTCTAAAAATCTGTTACATACCCATTTGCAAAGCTATACAAAGGTTAGTGTAATTACCTTGTTATCTCACAAGCTTCTCCTTTCCTCTCCTTCCTCTTTCCTTCTTCTTCCCACCAGTTGTAAACCCGAATTCTAACACTACAACCCATTCACATATACATTCAATACACCATACACCATTTTAATACAATCTAACCCTAACCATTATGAAAGTTCTAATACATATTCTAGGGTTTAGAATTATTTTTACCTTCCAAGGGTGCAAATGAAGCTTGGAGTGGTTCAAGAACAAGATTTCCAACTCCTTCAACAAGCCAAAATCGGCTATACACATAAGGAGCAAACAAGAGTTTTAGCTCAAATTCGTTTTGCCCATTAGGCTAGAAAAACAATGGAGTTTTGAGAATATTTTTACCTTAAAAGAACAAGGAGAAGGAGGGCCTTCTAATGGTGGTGTTGAAGCTCCAAATGGGACATACCCATGAAAACGAAAATGGTTGTTTTCGAATTTTGGAAGGATGGAAATGTAGCTCTTGATGAGAGGAAGACAATGGTATACTTTTTATAATTTTTGGAAGAGGTTTGCTAGAGTAACAAGAGGAGAGAAGTGGTAGTTTTGTGAGTTTCTTCAAGCTCCCATGGAAATCGCTGGAGGAGGAAGAAGAGAAAAAAAAGAGAGAGTGAGGAGGGGTGTGTTCACGTGAGAAGAGAATGAGGGATAGGAGAGAGAATTGCAAAAGTGAGTGTGAGAGTAATAAAGTAGAAAGTAGTAGTTTTTATTACTTTGTTTTTTTGTGAGTAAGGGGGGAATTAATAGAATGAGAGAGAAGGGTGTGGGATCGGACACACACAGACCCTTATGGGGTTTTAAAAATTCTTTTTACATTATTGGACACATAAGTTTGGTCTATTTATATTTCTACCCCACAACTTCCCGTTTTTGACAGTTTTTACTAATCTCTCGTTTTATTGATTTTATTGGTCCTAAAGCTTCACTAATATTTATTGATGATTATTTAGTTGACCAAAACTGTTACGAGTCTATTTTGACCCGCTTAAAGACACGTTTTCCCGGTTACCTCGAAAAACGTGCTTTAAGGTTCGTTAATGCTTTTAATCCATTTTAAGGATCCATTTTCTTCGGATTTGTTCCCTCATAATTATTTATACTTAATTAAGCCTCTAAATTACTTATTAGCCTAATTAATCACTATTTTTATTACGGGGTATTTCAATCCATGAAGTCAATGCCCCACACGTCGAAAGGTTTTACCTCTAGTATGATGTTGAGAGGCATCTCATGTTTTCTGGAGGTGTTCCCAAGTCGTTGGCACTCATCGCAGGAAGCTACAAAGGAATGACAGTCTCTATGCAAGGTTTTCCAGAAAAAACCTGATTGAAGTACCTTAGCTGCTGTTCGAGCTGGCCCATGATGTCCTCCGGCTTCAAGAGAGTGACAATGTCGTATAATGCTTTGGATTTCATCTCGGGGCACACATCTTCTCACCATCCCGTCTGCACAGACCTTGAAAAGGAGAGGGTCCTCCCAGTAGTAATTCTTTACATCTGAAAAGAACTTCTTCTTCTGTTGGTAGATTAGCCCATGTGGTATTACTCCTCGTGCTAGGTAGTTGGCCATGTCAGCGTTCCATGGATCACCAGTGTCGCCAATCATAAAAATGCACTCATCTGGGAAGAATTCATTGATGGATGTGCCGTCACTTGGTGCCTCTATGCGAGATAGGTGGTCTACTACTACATTCTACACTCCTGGCTTGTCTCTGATTTCAATCTCAAATTCTTGTAGTAGGAGTATCCACCGGAGGAGTCGGGGTTTGGCATCTTCTTTTGCAAATAGATACTTCAGAGCGGAGTGATCGGTGTGAATTATTACTTTGCTTCCCAAGAGATATGATCGGAATTTATCCAGAGCAAAGACTACTGCTAGAAGTTCCTTCTCAATAGTTGAATAATACTTCTGAGCATCGTTGAGGGCTCTACTTGCATAGTAGATGGTTCTCAAGATCTTCTCCTTTTGGCATAAAGCGGCACCCACTGCGTAGTCACTGGCGTCGCACATAATTTCAAATGGAAGGCTCCAATCTGGTGACATCACAATGGGGGCGGAGATGAGGCATTCTTTCAGTGTGCTGAAGGCTTTTAGGCATGTGTCAGTGAAGTTGAACTTGACATCTTTTGCCAGGAGATCACATAGAGGCTTTGAGATCTTGGAAAAATCCTTGATAAACCTTCTATAGAACCCAGCATGGCCAAGGAAGCTTCTGATGTCTTTCACCGTCGTAGGTGGTGGTAGTTTATCAATGACTTCGACCTTGGCTTTGTCAACTTCAATGCCTTTTGAAGATATTTTGTGCCCAAGAACTATTCCTTCTTTAACCATGAAATGGCATTTTTCCCAGTTAAGCACAAGGTTTGTTTCTTCACACCGGGTGAGGATGGCGTCCAAATTGTTCAGACAGGATTCGAAAGTGAGACCGAAGACAGAGTCGTCCATGAAGACTTCGATGCTCTTCTCAAGATAGTCGCTGAAGATTGACATCATGCATCTTTGAAATGTGGCTGGGGCATTGCATAGACCAAAAGGCATCCGATTATATGCAAATGTCCCGTATGGGCATGTGAATGTGGTTTTGTCTTGGTCTTCTAAGGCAATGGGTATTTGAAAATATCCTGAATAGCCATCCAGGAAGCAGTAGTAATCTTGCCCAGCCAATCTTTCCAGCATCTGATCAATGAAAGGTAAAGGAAATTGGTCCTTCCGCGTGGCGTTGTTCAGTTTCCTGTAATCGATGCAGACTCTCCAGCCCGTTGTGGTTCTCTGGAGGATTAGATCACCCTTGTCGTTGGGGACCACAGTGAAACTCCTTTTTTCGGGACAACTTGAACGGGGCTCACCCATTTGCTGTCAGATATGGGGTAGATTATCCCAACGTCAAGCAGTTTGAGCACCTCTTTCTTCATTAGGTCTTTCATGTTGGGATTGAGCCTTCTCTGTGGTTGGACTAAAGGCTTATAGGTATCTTCCCATGTATATGTGATGTGTGCAGAAATGGGGGTTGATACCTTTGATATCCGAGATGGACCAGCCTATCGCCTTCTTATGGTTCTGAAGGATCTTCACAAGACGTCTTCTTCTTCCTGTGTACTTGTAGAGATGAAGAAATAATAACAGGTAAAGTACAAAGATCAGAAAGATAGACATACTTCAGGTGTGAAGGTAATTGTTTCATTTCTACGAGAGGGGGTTGTTCAATTGATGGTGGTATCTTTTGAGTGGAATGCTCTAATGGTTCTGGTGGTGGGTAGCGTGTTTTGGTATATGATTTTATTCTATCCAGAGCTACTACCATTTTGATTGTGTCAGGGTGCATTGGTTGGTTATCACAGATTTTAGCTAAAGCATTTTCAAGAGCATCATTATGAATAATAGCAGATGAATTATCCTGCACAATAGAGTCGACAATGTCTATGGAAAAGGTGTCTTCTATATGAGCGGGTTTCTTTATGACTTTGGACATGTCGTATTCTAAAGTTTCGTTATGCAGTCTTAAAATGATTTTTCCTTTTTCAACGTCGATTAAAGCTCTAGCAGTTCTCATGAAAGGTCGTCCTAAGATTAAGGGCACCCTAGTGTCTTCTTCCATGTCAATTACAATAAAATCAGCGGGGAACACAAAAGTTCCTACAGTAACAATCAAATCTTCTATTATCCCTTTTGGGAATACTAAAGATCTATCTGCTAATTGTAATTGAATAGAAGTAGGCATGCATTCACCAATCTTAAGTTTGTTGAAAGTTGAGAGTGGCATTAAATTGATACTAGCTCCTAGATCCATAGCCCACTACCACAATCAACATTATCAATGGAACATGGAATAATTGGAAAACCTGGGTCTCCAAGTTTTGGAGGGAGGTTCTTTAGAAGCACTGCTGACACTTCCTGCGTAAGGTGCACAGTTTCCACTTCCTGCAATGATCTCTTGTCTGTGATGATATCCTTCATGAACTTTGCGTATATTGGCATTTGTTTCAAAGCATCTGCAAAGGAATATTAATCGTCAGTTTCTTGAAATGGGTTAGAAACTTTCCAAACTGTTCATCTAAATTTTTCTTTCTTATTCTGTTTGGAAAAGGAAGTGGAGGAAGAATCTTAGTGAGAGAGGAAGGAGTAGATTCAGGAGGCTCATTCTCCTTGGAATATTTTTCGGAGGAGGAGGGTCTTCTTCAGCATCTTCTTGTTCATTTTCTTGAGGTTTGTGAGCTTGCTGTTCTTGATTTTCAATATCATTTCGGGGAAGATATGAGTTGAGCGGCCTACCACTTCTCAATGTCACTGCCTTGGCCTGTTCCCTTGGATTTGGATTTGGCTGACTAGGGAAGGTGACAGGTGGCCTTTTTGCAAGCTGCTGGCTGATTTGCTCCAGCTGTTGGCTGTGTTGAATCTGGGCTTCAACCCTTCTGTTAGTGGCTTCTTGATCCACGAGTCTGGTTTGGGTCGTAGTTACGAATCCCTTCATTAGGTTTCTGAATTCCTCATTCGGATCAGCAGAGGATGAGGATGGTTGTTGTTGTTGGAAACCTGGAGGGGCACCTTGTGCTCTATTTCCTTGATAGGTATTGGAACTGTTGTTCTGCCCTCCTTGGTACTGATCATTGTTTTTCCATGAGAAATTTGGGTGATTTCTCCATGGGTAGTTGTTGTTGAAGTTATTGTTGTAGGAATTACCGGGGCGGTTTCCTATGAAGTTTACATCTTCGTACTGGCTTTTACCTTCGCATTGATGGGTTTCGTGAGGACCGGCGCATATGACACATCCTTCTGCAGATGAACCTGGAGGTGAGGAAGCTATTGTTTTTACAATTTCGTTTTGATATGTTGTTAGCTTCTCCACCATCTTTGCAAGGGATGAGATATGGGCTGATAAATGATCCGTAGGTTCAACATGGAGTAGGCCTGCTGCTCGTGGCGTTCTTCCTTGGATCTCGTCCACTGTCTTGTATTGCTCGTCATGGTTTCGAGAAGGTTCATCCCTTCTTGAGGAGATTTCATCATGAAACTTCCTCCTACAAAGGAATTTACGAGTAGTCGGTTTCCATCATTCAGGCCATTGAAGAATGATAGGCAGAGGGATTGATCGTCGAGACCATGGTGGGAACACTTCATCAGCATATCCTTGAATTTGTCCCATGCGTCGTACAACGTTTCTCCCTCGGTTCCTGACAGAATGTGTTGATTTCTCCGATCAATTGTCTCGTTCTACTGGTTGGGTAGTATTTGGCAAGGAACTTCTGGGCCATTTGCAGCCATGTGTGGATTGATCGGGAGGGAAGACTTCGGTACCCCTGTTTGTTGAATCTGACAACGAGTGAGGAAATAGTTGTAGACTGATTCTTTCTTTGACGTTGCCGGTTTGACCAAAGGAATTACAGAAGTCTAGGAAGAGACTTAAATGATTCGGGGCTTCATCTGGATTGGCTCCACTAAACTTGCCTAAATCCCGGACGGCGGTGATGTTGGGTTTTGAAAGCCCATCGTCCGGTTTCTAGCGGTGTTAGTTCGGGGAGAACTATGGCTGATGCCCTTCCTTCGGTATTCGGTTGGTGGTAATCAGAGAGGGCACGGTGTTGTGGTTGTTGTCATGGTCCATTTCATCTATGACTTGGTTTTCGGCCATGTCTTGATTTCTCAGGTTTCTTCTTGTGTTAAATAAAGTGCGCTCGGGTTCGGGTCTCGGACTGATAAGTGGAGAACCGCGGGTTCGAGTATTTGGCATGCACAGAAGATAATTTGGTTTTTAAAGAAACTGCAAAATTAACAGTAAATAGATAAAGAAAGGTAGAGATATTGGTTAGGCTGATAAACTTTAATTAAACAACACTTATTTTTTTATTATTATTATTTTTTAACAAGAGTAAAAAGATAGAAAATAAGTGAACAAAAAAAGAACAAAAATAAATGCAGTTTAAGTAAATTTAAATTAAAATAAAGAAAAGGACAGAATTAAATTGCGGGAATTTAAATGACGGTAATTTAAATAACAAGGGAATTTAAATGACTGAAACTTAAATGTTAGGAATTAGATGACTGAATTTAAATGACAAAAATTTAAATGTTAGTAGTTAGATTACAGAATTTAATGACAGAAATTTAAATGTTAGTAGTTAGTTGACAGAAATTAAATGACAGAAATTTAAATGTTAGAAATAGTTTACTGAAATTTAAATGTTAGAAGTTAAATTGCTGAAATTTAAATGACTGGGAATTAAATAACAGTAAAGTAAATAACAGAAATTAATAGAAATAGAATAAACAACAACAAAATAGTATAAACAGATTATTATAATATAGCAAGTATACTACCGAAAACTAGGGAATTGACCCGGCAACGGCGCCAAAAACTTGTTGAGTAAAATCTACACATTATTATATATAGATTTACAGCAAACTAATAGGCAAGTGCACCTAGTCGGAGTAGTACAACAAGTGTCGTATCCACAGGGAAATTGTTCAATTTTCCTAGTTCCGGTATTTAATAAACAGTAAATAAAAAGGGGTTTAGCCAGTGGCAATCTTGTGTTTTGGGGTTGGACAGATAAAGACAATTAAAAGCTTTAAATAAAACAGTTGTGTATTAAATGATGGAAAATGTGCTAAGGAAGGTGAAATCGCCCAAATATACTTCAGACATTAATTATAATCCAAATTTGCTCTTATTTGTCGGTTTAAGAATTTTATCTTGTGGTCTTCCTAAATCATAGATAAGGACAACTCTTAATTAATTTAGTAGACTTTTTACAATCAGAAAAAGTCTAAAATCATTAATTAGCATTAAGCGAGAATTCTTTTAATAACAGCGATGGATTTTATCTGCTAATCAAGGAGATAATATCTAACGCTTGTCTCTCTTTGTGGTCTATTCTCAGATTTACAAAATCATTGAAATAAGAGAAAACCGTAAATGCGTAAAAAATGATCAGTTCTTAAGCGTTTAATAATTTAGAGAGACAAAACAAATATTTATAAGCAAACTTGATATTATAAGTAAGTCTGAATTATTTGGGGTCAAACACCCATCCTAAGCACAAATATAAACTACTACTCAGACATCGACAAAACAAAAATAAACATAAAGTAGAGATAGACATTAAAACAGAGTAAAGTTCGAGGAAGAAAGAACTCTATTTTGGGGAGAGTTTTTTCGCTCCCGGCTTGTCTTCGTGATTATGTCGACCTCAAAACGATGATAGATAGGTAGAACGAAGAAGAATGAACAAACTGGAGCAAGTTGGTCCTGTCCGGGTCTGTTTTGCCGGACACAAATCCGGACATGCCCTGTCCGGGTCTATTTAGCCGGACACAAATCCGGACACAGCTTCTTTAATGGAGTTCGCGTGTAGGTTTGTGCAGAGCTTCGTTCTGCGTTTGGTTTTCTGGAAATAAGAGCGTAAGACTAATTTGGTGATGGAAAATGGAGAAAATGGAGTGTGGATGGAGGGAGAGTGAGTGTTGATGAGCGTTGATGAGTTTGGATGCAGGAGAAGATGATTTTGAGGATGGAAGGAACGTGGGTTATTTATAGTAGGGAAAGGAAGGAGATAGGGAGTGGTAGGCTGACAGGTGAGGAAAATCAGGAGAACGGTGGATTTTGGAGCAGACAGTGGTAGATTTGATAAGGTATGCGGCGCCTGATAAGTTTGAGGTAGTAGATAGATAATATTGTGGGCGCTGCAATTGAAGAAGGAATGGAGAAGACGGCGCGTAACTGAAGAAGAAAAATGGAGAAGACGGCGTCGTAATTAATCAGTCGCGCGAATTCTGGATCTTTTACACGCGTCCGGAATGCGTCCGGATCCGGACATATGTGTCCGGATGTGCGTCCGGGTTGGTTTAGCCGGACATGGTGTGTCCCGATGTGCGTCCGGCTTGTTTTAGCCGGACATGTGTTTTTCGTCTGTCTTGTCTGCAAACTTTGACAGGCTCCAGATTCTTCGTTGAGCTCCGTTTTTAGATCCGTTTGCGCCTATGCATTCGTCTATTTGTCTACTTGCTCCTAGCTTGGTTTTCCTCATGCTTAACCAATAAATCTGTAAGATAACCAATAAAGCATAAACTAGAGTAAAACTAACCAAAGTGGAGAAATGCGCAAGAAAAGTGCTAAATACACCCATAAACATGCTCATTTTGACACTTATCAGCGGGGCCACTCCACTGAATGAACATCTTCCCTAGTGAAGCAACCCTAGTGCCACGACACCCTTTAGTAGGCGCACTAGCGTGGGCCACGCAGTGCACTCACCACCACCTGGATCATCTCGGCCATGCCGGACAGAAATCCCAACTAGTGTTCACCCCCTCGCACTCCCGCACTTGCCCAAATGTGGTATCAATCATACGACAAGCGTATGCTCGCGCCTAACTCAATATCAGGGACACCTGGGCAAGGCCCCATAGCCGTTGGAGACCACTACCCCAGCTAGAGATAGTGGGAATGTCTTAAGACATGTTCAAGGCACTCCCTCTCGTGTCTCTAGCCGATGCTCTCTAGGTAGCCCGGGGTGACTCTCACCGACGACTAGTTCAGCTAGCCATCGGTGTGGGCTGCATGGACCGCCAAGGAGTCCAAGCATCTCGACAACCCCATTCACGGGTATAATGTAGCCATTGAGGCTCTCGAGCACTTGGGTGCCCAGTTGGGACACAGCGGTGTAGGTTGCCTGGGGACATGTCAGGCAAAAACTAAGCAGCCCCCCTAAAAAGGTTAATGTACCTTTCAGCCTATACTGGACCCAGACATGCCCCTTTGCAGCCAAAACCCGACACAGTCTTGGGACACTTTAAAAATTCTCTAAAATCAAATGCAAGCTCCAATTGCCATGAAAGTTTGCCAACATCCCTTATTTATCAAGGGTAACATTTGGCCTTCTTAAGTGCCCAGCAAAGTTATCAAAGTGTCACACGTTTTGAGCCAATTGCACATCGACTGCAGCAGGGTGCCTGCGGACAGTGTCCACTGGGTGCCTGCGACAGTGTCCAGATGAGCATTGGGTGCCCGCGGCAGTGTCCAGATGAGCACTGGGTGCCCACGGTAGTGCCGAGGCACCATCACCCTACAACATAAGACATAGGGCGCCCCAGACAAAGTCTGGGCTCCTACGACACCACACCTTTGTGCCCACAAGGCACACAACAAGGCTTGGGCGACATCGGTTGCGCACAAGGGTCGTGTGCTCTCGGCATCACGCCCCTAGGCCCGACCCTCGGGCCGACCTCAAAGAGGTGGGCCATGTCCATGGTATTTGTACTAGGCATACAAATTTAGATTCCATCACACACAACTAGACAAGTCTAACGACAAGGCATGCCACCGCTATCATGTTGCTTGCCCAAAAATGTGTGTGACAGTGCTAGGTAAGAGTGCAAAAGATCGGAGGTAAGTGTGAAGCTTAAAGGAGAAATTGATCAAAGAAGAAGAAAGGAGGTGAGGACTTATACGATATGCATTAAGGGGCGGTGAGAAGAGAGAAAATGTAATGGTTTCCCCATAGAGCAGGAGATGCAAACAACAGCTTGAAAATCACATTTTCGAGACAATCTAGAGGAAGTCAGCGCTTTGGTAATTGTGGGATATTCCTACCACTATTGCAGAGATGTTCAAGGAACAGGATTGGAAGAGGTGCAGTGGGTACCGAGAGGCCGAGGAATTGGGAGGTGAAACTAAGACCGATCAGACTGAAGCTTGTGATGCAGAAGGGTGGTGTTACGAGAGGGCATCTCACCAGAGAAGAGAACGGGCTTGGGGATAGGCTAAATCATCAGAAGATAATTCTTCCCCGGAGAATAGGGAGAGCTCTCGCCAAAGGTGGAACTAGCACCGGACGCAAGTTAACTGTATATCCATTTCATAGTAGTAATGGTTAGCGCTTACTCTCATTCTTATTCCTTCTGCCATTAATACTGTACAATTTATTAGTATTAGTGACTTCTTTTTCTACAACACATTCAAATTTCGCATCAAGTAAACAAGGTCCTACACGCCATTGCCTAATTCGGCTGAGGAAACATTCGAACTTACAGATCACAGTGCGATTTGAAGAAGAAAGTATTGGGAAATGGGAATTTGTAGCTGGAGGTATCAGTTACAGTTGCGATTTGTATCTCACAGTCATAGTTAATTAGGTTCATGTACTTCTCTCATGATTACACATCCTGAAATATTTGATACAAAGAAAAAAAATCTGTTCATTCAATCACTTCTGAAATCATTCGCTTGATCTGGCCAGACACTCACCTTCTCCTTCTCGAACTTCAAGACCAAAGCAGTGACAGCCGCCACAAAATAAACCTGAACAAATACAAGGGAGGGGGTATGGTAATTAATAACACCTTTGCCGGTCGCAAGCTCGACAGCCAGCAGAGCCGCCAAGCCAAGGCAAGCTAACCGACCGTTTACGACTTCGGAGTAGGGTGTGAAACCGAAGTCGACCTTGAGTCCTGGGGCGGAGACGGAGATGGGTTCCTTAAGCGGCACAGGTGGGAGGAAGACATTGGATCCTGATCCCGTTGTGGGTTGCTTACCACTGGCCTTGGATTTCTTGGATTTGCGGAGCTCGGCTTTCTTTCCGGTGCCGGAATTGTAGCGGATACGGAAGTTGGAAAGGCGGGATTCAAAGGGGTCGTCGGAGGATGAGGTGGGACGTGCTTCTGGGGTTTGTTCGGGTTCGGGAGTGGTGATTTCGGCGTTTGGTTCGGTGGCGAATGTGGCGGTAAAGGGGGATAAACGGTGGTTTCGGAGGGAGGAGAGGGAGGGGAGGGAGAGTCCGGTTGAAAGACACTGGTGGTGGTGGCGGAGGAGGAGATGCGATGGCGCCATTCTAACTTGTTTTGGTCGATACTTGATAGGCTGAGCGTCTCTCTTTTTAGATAAGGAACATCAGGGTTTTTTTTCTTTGCTTATTTGTTCGTTTTTTTATTGGTTAAAGGATTACTTTGTCTGCATTGATTTGAAATTATCCTGCCAATTCTTTTTCTTTAAAAAAACAAAAATTATCCTGCCCATTCGTTCTAAGGTTTTAGATTACACTGGACTCGAGGCAGATCATAGTTGTGGTAGTTGACAGTTGGGACAATTGTACTTTGGAAATTCATCGAGGGCTTTATTTTTAGTTTTATTATTATAATTATGTGTGATTTCTTTTTTCTTTTTAGAGAACAATAATTACGTGTGATTTCAGAATGTACTCAAATCAAATATTGCTAATATAGCATATGAGGTTCAATTCTTATTTTTGGAGTTCACCCCATCCATTGGATACGCATTTTGAAAACTTTGACTTCGTACCAGGTGAAAAGAATCACCCATAGAAGCAAAGCGCGCCACCCGGCATAAAATTCCCAACTCTGCCACTTTTGTATGTGGTCTTAAGCTGATTGAAATGGTCAGATTAATCGCCTGATTCCCAGTAGTAATTAAGCGTTTATCACCTCAGATCCGTCAATTCAGCCATAACCTCAATGGACAAGAATGAGAATGGTCGAAAAAGAGAAAGGAACAAGCTATATAAATCATTAATGCACCGCACCGCAAATAGAGCGAACTGACCTTTGATCGAAGACCAGATAGTAATATTTTCAGGGAAAAACACAGATTATCCATTCATGGTAGATACTGATTCAAAAGCAGCGACATTCTCAACTTATTATGACCAACTGCTCTGACTACGCACTGTGGCTAACAAAGAATTTGGGAACCGTAACACTAATCCAACAACATTCCTAGCATCACTAAGACCCAGTGTAAATAATACAATTGCCAGAAAGGGCAAAGGGTGACAGACAATAGTCGTTCCGCCCATATCGACAACTCTAAGGCTTTGATTGTACAATGTTATTACTGTGATAATACAGGTAAAAAAAAAAGAGTTTCAGCTCACTCAACACACCCTGCTGTCTCACTAGTAGTCAACTATCAACTTTTCCTTCCTCCCTATATCGTATTGTACACATTGTGGGGCTGAATAGGTGAATTTTACAGTACTCTTTGCTAAAAAACTATTGGAAAAGTATGGGAGACGCAAAATGGTTTTAAGAGGCTGTACGAGTGAAAAAATCATTGACAGCAAGATTCGCGTCGCCATGAGCCACGGCATCTTCTGGTTCTGGCATTTTCATAGTAGAAGCAGAGGCCTGTTTGTTCATCACAGTAAGAATGCCAATCAGTGAAACCACTAATGATAAGGAAAACTAACAAAACCAGATCATTTCATGTACACACCTTAGCATCAAGTTGCATCTCGCTATTGTTATCTGAAATAAGACATGCTCCATGAGCTTTTAACCATTCAGAACACTCCTCCATTCCATCACCGTCGGTAGTATCTTGGTCTGTATTCCCACTGCTGAAGCCTAGAACTCGAGCAATATACGCAACCGGGACTGTTGGGCGGTAAGCACGGGACATGCAATTCACCGCCTCATACCGCAACTTTTCAATATGCATGTCTGCATACCAAAGAGTACCATTGGAAACCAAGTTTTACCAACTGAATTACTCTGTACAGATCACGTACCCTAGGTTTACCAAAGCAACATATGAGGGAAGTAGTGAGCACAACCGCCAACACACTTACCCATAAGACAAGCATTTAAGTTGACAGCCGTCTTGTACAGCCTCATAAAGAGCACATAGTTTCCAGACTTGACTGCTGCTCTAACAGCTAGTGCATGTTTCACAGCATCATCCCTTTTAGCTTCATCTGACAATCTGGTAATTCATTGAGGATACAAGCATTGATGAGAAAGAACACAATCATAGCAAAGATTCAACACACGTCAAAGATTGTAAAAAAAGGTTTAGATAAAAAAAAAAAAAAAAAAAAGCTGAACCTATCTACCGCACCAATGTACTGGAAGTTTCAGATAAATCAAGAACGTTGATTAACAGAAATCATTATTGCATCAATGTTGCGCAACAAAACAAGCTAGGGTGAGGGGATGAGAAAATGAAAACTTTCCAGCAGCCATTGCCTAACCTTGACATTGACGACAGAAGTTCTCTCGTATTGCTGGCACCCAAGCTTACATATAATAAGTTGTAAGCTAAAAATTCCATGTTGCATCCTGAAATTCCTTCACCATACAACGATTTCAGCTGTGATTGGCACTGCATAGAGATGAGAGCCAACAGTCAACATTTAGAATGAGGGTAAATAAAGCGCAGCCAAGGTTTCACACATATGCTGGATGGGAGTTGTTCAAAGGCAAAACACATACCGCCTCTCGAGAATGTTTTGGCTAAAAGTAGTACCAGTGGTAACTCATACAACGACATCCAATCTAAATAGTAGAAACGCAACCAACAGTGCTAACAAGATTCAAGTATACTCAGCTGTAGATTGTCACCATATTTCAATTCTATACATGAATCACATCAAGCATTATCACTTAATATATTCCAACATTACACTACAGGCAACAGATCTGATTAATGTTTCACAGATAAGGACATCAAGGAATAAAGAACCTTCTTTGATACAAATCCTGGAAAGAAACCCCCCCCCCCCCCCCCCCAAACCCCCACCCACAATTTTAAAGAATAGGGTACAGAGTAGATGATAGACTGTATAAGAAATGAGAAAATCAAACAAAAAGTGGGAGAAACATCTATATTAGATAAGATGTAAGAATCTCGATTGCGGCGGTTTAGCCATGTGAATGAGACCGCGGGAGGGACTGGTTAGACGGATTGAGACACATGGGGGGAAGATAGGGAAAGGAAAATCCTGACAAACATGGGCTAGAGTGATTGATAAGGACTTGTGGCTACTCAGGATAGAGGAGAGAATGTCTTTACAGAGGGTGGAATGGAAACGAAGTATTCAAATGGTGGACTGTGATATTGTACTGTTTTTTTCTGGTCCTGTGTTTTTCTTTCTTTTAAGTTTATGGCTTTGCCCCAACATCATACAATAATTCATGCTAGCCAACCCTAATAGTTTGAGTAATACGGCTTTGATGTTGTTGTTATAGGATACAGAGTAGAAAGTAATTCTTCAAACTATCAGAAATATAATCAAGTTTGATTACCTGGTTAAATTCAGGCAAGTCACCATACTCAAGAGCCAATCTAGCATGAGTTTCATAGACCTGCATGAGTAAATAGCATGGATAAGTATATGCAAAACTGAAATCTTAACCTATCTTCAAATGAAATACTATAGATAGTTGCAGCTCATCCAGATTTAAAAAGGAAAAATAGAAGCTATACAAGAAGAAAACCTGCAAAAGATTTCCATCAAAAGCCTGTCCAACTACATAAGCATAAAGATCTATGCTGTAAACGCGCAAGAAAAAGAGTTTGCAATCATATACCTTCACCGTTAGTTCATTATTTATCCTCTGAACAGTTAGATCTTGACGAATAGACTTCAACTGGTCACATTTATACAGGTAGTTCTTTGAAGTATTCTGTACCATCAGCAAAGCTTGCTCCAGCACTTCCTCTGGTCTGACCTGTAGGCAGACAGAATGGAGATAACTTCAAAGCATGACCCATCAATGATTAAATGAGTTACTCAGACAACAAGCACACACAAGAGAACATCAAGAAGAAACTTACAGTGGCTGGATCAGGAGCAGATGTAAGCCGCAAATAGCGTTTTTCAATTTCCTGGCAGGTTCCCTTGACAGTCAGGGAATCCCAGTCAATGTCTTCAACAGCCCTTGAATTATTATCCTCCAAGACTTTACTTAGAACTAAAGCAGTAGCCCTCCTAGCATATAGGTTTCCAGCTCCTTTATTTCTTGGTCCGTTACTATTGGCTCGCCCTCTCTGGCCAGTCCCTCTTTCAAACCTCTTAGAGCGACTTTCACGTCTTTTTCTTTCTTCTGGTGTATCAGCAAACGCCATAGCCCCAGAGAAGGATGGAGTCAGGCCACGTTCATTATCACTATCACTAGATGCATCACCATTCTCAGTATTTCGTTCATTGTAACGCTGCCTTTTTGCAGATCTCTGAGCACTTTTACTAGTGCCCACCTGTTGAAAGGAAGGAAATTTACCATGTCCAACATCCTTGCTTTCGGGTCTCCAAGTATTGAACTGCACAAGGCAGTAAAAGAAAGTTATTTGCCATACATGGAGATAAAAATTGAAGAACTGGGCTAAAAAAGCTAGTAGTCATAGGCTACATGCTCAAGACTATCTACCTTCTTCTCTCTTCCATCAAAGTGAGCTCCTACAGTATACTTAGCAGTTTCCGGGCTATTATGCATAAATTTGTCAACTGGCTTCTCCTCTGGCATAGGCTCCCACCTGCTTTTCGTCCGCCTACTATTAGGACTTCTTTTAAATGTGGGCAACAATGCTGCAGGTACTGTACCCTGTGAAGTTCTGCAGTAATACAGCCACTGATCATAAGTTCAAGCGGTGTAGTCACTAGACACTCACTACAGAAACCACTATATAGTAAGCTCTGAGGTGAGGAGCCATTGCCTCCATTATAAGACTTCATATATCTTAAGATGCAATATCTATGAACAAACTCATAGAAGACTAAGGGTATTATTAGACCTTAATTCACTTCAATGCCAATATTTGACATTTTTCCTAGTTAAGCAAGCTAATCAGTTATTAAGTTTTTCCATCCTATAAATGGCAATCATAAAAGCAAGATGCAGTATGACACAAGCACATCTTCTCAACAAAACTCAATATATATGTAGACAAGAATACTTGAAGTAAAAAAAACAAGCACCCATAATCCTAACAGAAACATACAAAGCATAAAGTCCAGACATGTCCATTAAAGAGCAAGAGGGAAGAAAGATACTCAGGGGCTGTATCAGGTAAAGGAAATACAGGTTCGGTGTCCCAGTTCCTCGTTTGAAGCGTGCCATCAGCAGTGGCCTTGGAGATTAACTGAAGCATTAACTTGTCAGATAACAAAACAAGTAATAGATGACTAGATCAAGCATCAATTCTAGTGGGAAAAACATTTATAGCAGTTGTTTGACTTTGAATGAATTAAAACGAAGTAAATATAGAAAGTCACACACATTTGGCACCAAAATTTAGTCAAGACTACCCTCAATATAAAATGACCGCGTCTGATGATCAATCCCCACAGGACTGTTCACAGTTTTAATCACCACTCAACAATCAACATTTTCAGCTACCCATCAAATACCTTGGGTCCCCTCTTAGCCCAACCAAGCTCTCTGCTGTAGATTGCCAAGATTTGATAGACAAGCAGGTTGGTAAGATCAAGAGCTGGCCCTCTAGATTCCTCAGCTATGCAGGAAGACTCCAACTCATCAAATCAGTGTTATTATCCATGCAGATATGGATGAGTATCTTTGCTCTTCCAAAGAAAGTTATCAAGAATATCATTGCTATTTGTAGAGCTTTCTTATGGGAGGGGAATACTGACTCCAAGAAGGCAAGTGTGGCTTGGAAGATAGTGTGCCAACCAGTGGGGAGAGGTGGTCTTGGTATTAAGTGCCTTGACACCTGGAACAAAGCCGCCATATTCAAACAGATCTGGCAGGTTGAGAATAAACAAGACACCTGTGGGTGAAATGGGTTAATGGTTACTACCTAAAAGGACAATCTATTTGGGATGTAAATATCCCGAGTGACAGTTCTTGGTGTTGGAGGAATCTTTTGAACCTAAGACAGCATGCCATTAGACATCTCTCAGATGGCAATGGAGTTGTCTGACCCATGTTGGGTAACAGGTTCTCTATAAAGAAGTGTTATGAAAAGCTGCATGTGACTACCCCAAAAGTTCAATGGAGCAAAGTGATCTGGAGCGAAGGGAACTTTCCCAGGTACTCTTTTATCTCCTGGCTAGCTGTTAATGGGAGGTTGGCCACTCGAGATCGAATGAGAAAATGGGGAATAACCACGGATGAAGTGTGTGTCTTATGCCATAGAGAAAATGAAACACTGAAGCACTTGCTATTTAGATGCAACTTTACTTATGATATCTGGAATGCTGTTTGGAATCATTTTGGAGGTATTAGAACACCTAGAGATTGGCCCAGTCTAATTAGATGGGTTAGCAATAGATGGAGGAGAAAATGTAATGCTCACAGAACCTTCTCTTTTGTCTCACTTCTCTTATCTACTTTGTTTGGAGAGAAAGGAACAACAGAATATTTAGGAATACCTTTTGTACAGCAAACCTATAGTTTGTAAAGTTTGGCGCTTCTCCATTAGATTAATATACTACTAATTATCAAAAAAAAAACAATCAACATTTTCATGTATAGTTGCAAAAAGTCCTACAAGCATGTATAAGCTTGCTGCTACCATTGGTTTCCCAGATTGAAACTGCTAATAGGATTTCAGTGATAATGATTACATAAAGTAAATATCTAGGGACAGATTTTCATTTAGGGGAATAAAAAATCTGCCACAATAATATAGACATCTATTGCATCAAAAAAAAAAAATGGATCAACCTCAATCTAAAAGAAGATAACTGGCTTACCTCCTTCATGATTTCTTGACAAGCTATCATTTGTCTCTCATCCTTGCAACGAGCCAAAACCCTTTCAACATAACCTCGAAGTGAAGGGGGGAAGCGCCAGGCTGCAATTAATAAGAAGAAATCAGAGGAGGAATGCATAATTCACCTTAGAAAAAAAAATAATGGAGCACGTACTCTTCGGTTCAGAAAAAAGAAAAAAGTAAAATGTAATTCCTCAGCATCCTCACCAACGGAAGAAACAAACAGATCTTAAAAAAGCCAACTCGGCATCCCAATTACCATGGATAGTCCATGTTCTGGCTAATCTAAGTTGTCTCAATGTTCATGAAAGTGCACCCAAGAATAAGAGAAAGCTAGTTACCTTGAGAATATAGTTGGATGGATCACGAGATATCACCTTGTCATTTGCTTTGGCACTGATACACTAACATATGCAGGTTTTACTGCTGAAGCGGTTGTAGAGCTATCCTTATCTGTTTTTGACAAACCCAAGGCCAAATTTGAAGCAATTCTAGGATTCGTAGGAATCTGCATTTTGCTTACCCTGCGAGTATCAGGAGCTGGAGGTGGAGGGTGGCAGTGCAAATGGCTGCCGACTAGGCTCAGTAAACTGGGGAGCAGGTGCGTATGAAGGAACATGAGCCTGTGGCATTAGCTGCTGCTGCTGAGCATGAACAGCAGCAGGGTTTGCACACAAAGGATTTTGAAAGCTCTGCTGTGAACCACTAACATGATGATTTTGGAAATTTTGTGGTCTCCAATAACTATCATGAGTGCCAACTGCTTGAACAGTCTGACAGGACAATATGAACAAGAGAACATTTTGAGACAACTACTTTTCAACCCGATTAATATATATAAATTAAATAACATAGGATTAATATTTAAATCCTATCCGTGAAAAACAATCAGAAGATGCAATAAGGGTTCCCACATTTTGCACACCTAATACAACACTATGGTTTAAAAGCTTCAAAATCATATTCAGAAAAATTTACTGATAAAACACCTTTGTATCTTATATCAAACATGCAATCTCTTGGAGTTAAATTTAAGGGGTGCTCATGGAAAGGTCTGAAGAGAGAATTAAGAATCAAGTCAAGCAATCAAGTACCTCTTCCAGCTTACAAGCATAAAAGTCATAATTTAAAAGGCTTAAAGGCCGAACAAAAATTTGCTCTCCTATTACCAAGGATTAATTGTTTGTGACAAGAATGTCACAGGGACTAATGAAAAAATATCAAACCTGAACAGATGATGAAGCGGAAGGTGCAGGTTCTGGAATCCACGCTGGAACATAAGACGGTTGCACCTGGTTAACTGGCGGAGTGTATGATTTGTAGTGGATACAGAAGAATTGTAAGGCGAAACAGAAGAACTGTAAGTCGAAGCAGATGTACTGGCAACAGATGTGGCATTTTTTTCTGTGCCAGGGGGACAAGGAACATCGATTTGGCTGTAATAATCGGCCCACTGCTTGTACTGCTGTTGGTAGCACCGGGGGAAGGGGGAATAGCAGCAACAGAGCTAGAACCATACGCACTACTAGTGTCATGGCTGAAGTTTGCATATTGCTGGGCATAGCTTGAAGGATTTCCTTGATTCCATGAGTTGGTAGAGTTGTTGTAACCACTTCCTGTGTAAGCTCCAGATGTCTGATAATCACCAGGATTGTAGTAAGTGCTTGAATAACCAGAAGACCCAGGATAAGATGCTGTATGCTGAAATGAGGAAATAGGCTGGTAAGGAGCACCTGTATTTTGATATGCTCCTACAGGTTGAGAGGACGGAGTAGAAGATTGTTGCTGATATCCATTATAAGGCCCTGAGTATGCACTGTTGGCATACTCATAAGCATTTGTAGGGTTTGAGTAAGAAGGATAATTGGAATATACTTGCGATGTACTATCTGATCCTGAACTGGATGATGCAAAGGCAGCAGGTGTTGCACCTGACCCATCGTGAGCACTGTTTGGTTGAACATCCTTTTGTGTATTCTGTTGGTAAGGGTAGCTCAAATTAGTAACATTTCCACTAGGCATAGAGTGACTCTCAGTTCCATATGCCGGCCATGTAGCAGGAGCAGGACCAGTGTTGGTGGGGTAATATTTAAGTGTATGCCCTTGGTTCAAACCAACCTGAAATTGTAACATTTGTTAGGCATAATAAGTCCTAATGGCGGCCAGGAGCAAAGCGCCACTTTCCAGTTGGGCAAACCCTTTGCCTCCCAGATAAAAAGGAGAAAAAATATTTTCACCTTTCCTAAATGATGACTGCCAGCTAAAGGGAAACTTAGAACACAAAAGGAAGCCAAAAAAAAAACAAGGTCTATGCTCATGTGCTTGGATCAATCGTTTCCATTCATCTCTATATTCTTAAAACGGTTCAAAACTAAAATCATAGATAATTCCAGCTACTATCATTGAGATTCCTCTCTTCTTACATGGCCAAATCCTCATAAAAACGGAGGAGCACCTAGGCAATATTGGACAATAGAAAGAAACAAAAAGGAACTCATTCCTAGTCCTTCCACTAAACATCAGAGAACTCCCAGTAATCAAATTTAACAAAAACGCCATTATATAGGGTACTCTGTGTAAACTTAATACAATAGGATTGAAGGCAGAAAAGATACCTCAAGCGGATTATTATTAGGCTGAAGAGCATGCTCCGCAGCACCTCCTTGGTTCATCATGCTTTCCGCATCCTAAAATACACGAACGAAAGAAGTACAAAATAAGTAACATCGTAAACGAACAAAACCCTAGATATTAAAATTTTGAAAACGCTGCTCTTAAATCGCCGTACCTCCAGAAAGATCAACTGGGAGATGTAGGTAGGGTGGTATCTCAAAGTTAGTCGACGGTGACAATAACGAGGAGGGAGTTGAGACCAACAATGAATAACAGCTAATCAAAAGGAAAAAGAAAATACAATAGAGAAGAAAAAATGGAACGTAACGAAAAGAAACGAGCAAAAAGACTCCTGATTTAACACCAAACACAGTGGCAGTAGAGATTGAACAACGGGTATGAGCGAATTGAAGGGAATAGTTTAGATGTGGGAATGCATGAGCGAATCTGTACGACGTACGAAGGAGAGAGGCAACAAGAGAGACGACGGAGATTACATAGGGAACTAGACAATTACTGAGAACTTGACTTTCAAGTTTGACAAATCTTATCTTAATCCAAGTGGTTGTCAGAGTATTCATTTTCTATTTGTCATTAAAAGATTACTTTCAAGGTACATACCAATATTGTTTGGTACGTCAAACCCTTTAGCCAAATTCATTGATGGTCACATTCTTAAAGGAGAAGAGGCTTGTTTCTAAAAGCTGATGGTTACCCTAAAGCAAGATAAAAACAAACCCCTTATGACCTATTACTGTTGAATAAATATTGTTTTGCTTTTGAGCTAGGATGTGTGTTGAGACTGACTTTTGGTAAAGGAATTGCTACAAGAAAAACTATTTCATTAATAACTTTTGATTTAGTACCAGACGTCTAGTTGATTGGTGCTTTCGCCATTGACAAAGTAATGCTGCTACGAACAATTCCTCACACATATTTCATTTTGTAAGTAATGTTATATTTTTTTAGCGTTTTAATTTTGTAGAAGATATTTTAATTAGGCTTAAGTTGGACATAACTAACATTATTTTCTAGAAGATAGTTTATTTCCTGTTGTTAAAAAAGATAATTTATCATTTATTTATAAAAAAGAAAAACATAAAATAAAATGTGTCTTTTACTATGAACAACATGAAATAAATTGCGGGCTTCATATTATATCCAATCCAAACGAAGCCCAAAAGTTGCTCTTCGTCTTCGCCGCCGCGAACACGATCCAACCAACCACACTGTTGAATCTCCGTCGTCTCTCTTGTTGCCTCTCCCTTCGTACGTCGTACAGATTCGCTCTTGCATTTCCACATCTAAACTATTCCCTTCAATTCGCTCATACCCGTTGTTCAATCTCTACTGTCACTGCGTTTGGTGTTAAATCAGGAGTCTTTTTGCTCATTTCTTTTCGTTACGTTCTATTTTTTCTTCTCTATTGTATTTTCTTTTTCCTTTGATTAGATGTTATTCATTGTTGGTCTCAACTCCCTGCTTGTTATTGTCACGTCGACCAACTTTGAGATACCACCCTACCTACATCTCCCATTTGATCTTTCTAGAGGACGGCGGCGATTTAAGAGCAGCGTTTTCAAATTTTAATATCTAGGGTTTTGTTCGTTTACGATATTACTTATTTGTACTTCTTTCGTTCGTGTATTTTAGGATGCGGAAAGCATGATGAACCAAGGAGGTACTGCGGAAAGCATGATACCTTAGATCAGAACTAGAAGCGCCCTGATCAGGATCAGATTTGAGACCATGATTATGCTATGGGGAAAACTTTGTTTGGAATACAAGACATGCATAGATGAGAAAGACAAAAGGGAAAATAACTTGGGAGATATATAATCAAGCAAAAACTACGCATTATTAGAATAACACTATTAATTTTGTAGGAAAACAAAAAGCTGACAGATTTAAACAAATGAGTTGATTAACATTTGTGAGCATTTCGATATGAATCAAGACAACCTGTTATATATCACTCCTTTTTAGAAGTTTTGGCCATTTAGAATGCATGTCTCGTACTGAAGTTCATATGCCTAAAGTTTCAACAATTATATTTGAATATCAATATCTCTGATGATCCATAAATAGAGACCCATAACATTTATACAAAACCCTCAAAGACATGGCGCCATATTATATTATAAATATTAGGATTGAGCTACTTTATTTCTTCTGCTAATTGCACACTGTATCCTTTGGCACACATGATACATTCTGATCTGTTGATTCCTTTGCAAGTATAGTATGTTTCCTGTGTTGGGCCCTCCACCCATTTAAGGTTAGGATCTGATTGAAACTAAACACTCAAAAATATAGTTGCTGGAATGATTCATTTGCCTCCGTGTCAAGAATGCAGTTATTGTCACATATCCAACATCTGAGCTTATGACCAGAGCATTTGTCCAGCAGGTGATGAACACATTATAAATTGGAATTCCCAGCTACTATAAACAGTCTGGATCACCTGATGCTTTTTTTTAACCTTTTTTTTTACCAACAAGAAACTCTTATATTTGTTGAGGAGCTCAGTTTAAGCTAATACCTTAACTAGAACAAGAATCAAATACCGGTGCAACAAATCAAATTACCGGTGCAACAAAAAAAAATCAAATAGAACAGAAGAGAAGAGAAGATAAGTTCGAGTCTTACCGGCTCTGGAATTCCATTCCCGTCGTTAATCTACTGTGGTGCTAGCTAGAGATGAGCGGTTCCACAGTTCCACTCCAGTGAGTAATCTCTGCAGAGCCAGATGCGAGTATGAAGAGAGGTGTAGTGCTTCTCATGGGGCAACAGAATAAATCAAATAGAACAGAGATAGGATAAGTTCGAGTATTACCGGCTCTGGAGTTTTGTTACAGAGGCGCAGACAGCCGGGATCTGAAGGGGAAGAACGAAGCGCGAGCGACACCGGCGACAAATTTGCTCCGCGATTCTAGAAACAAAAAATTTAGAGAAATGGCGACTGGGTGTTCTTTGCTTCTTACAGCGAGAGTCGAGAGTCGAGACTACTCCATATCAGGGAATTGGAAATTGGGAGAGACCGAGAGATTCAGAGAGGTGCGTCGCTGAGAGGAAGAGTTTTAGGGTTAGTGCTCGTTCGTTCCTCGCCAAAAATTAAGGCACAACATGAGATGTACAAAGTGTCCTATGTGTATAGGTTTATTTTGACATAGGGACCCACCAACCCTCTCACAATAACAGCTTTATACTAACGCAGCTATTCCTGTGTTTCAAATTAGACGAGATTAATCTTGTGGGCGAACGAGCCCTAGCATGTCTGTGAGAGTGGGAAAGGTTGAGGAGTCGGACCGACTTAAGTAAGTATATATGTGTTTTATATTCGGTTTTCGGTTAACCGAAATTTTACACACATAACCGAAAACCGAACCGAAAAAATTTCGGTTATAACCGAAAAACTGAATTACAAAATCGGTTAAAATTTTTGTTAAAAATAACCAAATTAATTTCAGTTTTCGGGTTTAACCAAATTAACCAAACCTATATGGACAGTCCTAGAATTGTTGTGCATGAAAAGTTGAATTTAGTACACGAACCGACAATCGTTCATGTACTGGTTTTTATATTATATTGAGTTTGACAGTCGACCTTGGCACGGACAAGCGCAAGCGAACCATACCACAACCATGAACAGTCGTGAATCGGTTAATTGTTCGTGTATTATTTATTGGTTGAATGTCAAGTTGTGACAGAAAATCGGTTGTGAACCAATAAAGTTCCTATCTTGCGTCAAATTGATATCCAATCGGATGATTGGTTAGTGTTGTTTTGGTTGAAAGGCAAACGACCACGGTAAATCCCAAGCCACGACTAAAAATCGGTCAATGATTGGTTTGTGTTGATTTGGTTGAACGGCACAACAACCACGGAGAAATCAATCGTCGACCGATAATGGTTGTGCAACTGTGTGTTATGTGGTAACTAAGCCATGACTGCGAATCAGATGTGGACAGTTTCTTTGATCAGAGATGTGTTTGATATGTTATTGTAAGTACTTGGACTTGGAGAATGGATAGATAGGCAATCCCTTTGTAATGAATTGCTTCTTGAATTCTTAGAATTGAAATCCTGCGGAACAAAACCCATTTACCTTGTTGACCCAACCTGTGCCATTACAGCATTTACCCCGGTGGGTCCTCCAATATCTGCTTTTTAAGATATTTTGGATGTGATCTATCAGAGGCTCTAAATATTTCAGAAGCATTAATGAATCCAAGTCCTCGACGAAAATATGAGCAAACGTTCATCTATGTCTCAAGCATGCAATTGAATGAATTGATTCAAAGCATGAAACAGTTGAAAGTATGACTTAACTAAATATAGGGCTCCTAGTTGAAAAACAAAATCAAAAAGAAATTATAATAGTAAGAAATCTGATATGGACCCAGTGGAGTATTTATCCATCATTAAGTAATATCATACCATACACGTACTCATGTAAGGGCCGATATCAATTTCCACACAAACTGGTGCACTATAATTAACCTTTATTCATACAGAACATTTCTTACAGCACAACCGGATGAGGTAGATAGAAATACGATAAATTATCTACACGGATCATGAAAGGTTTTTGTCATTACAGCTTAGAAGCACAAGCTTTAGTTGCAATAGCAGCTGTTCTGCCTAAAGCTATTGCAGCCTTGGAGCCAGAAGGTCGACCCAGATGCTTACAGATGAAATCAGCAGCCATTAATAGCTTTTGAAGGTCCACATGGTCTTCACTCAAAGACCATGGAGCATATAAACAACATCCTCGGTCGCCACATTCCCAGAAGCTCCTTTGGCATATGGACAACCACCTAGGCCAGAGACTGCGGAATCCACTGTCTTGATCCCCATCTACAAGAAATCAAATTGTATCGTGATTATGTGGATGAAAAAGGAAGCCAAGTATGAAGACCATGCATGAATATGGTTAAGTGCTTATTATTCATTTTTTTTATACAAAATAGTTTCCAAGATTTATCCCATTCTTTTGCAAGTTGTTAGCTGATGTTAAATGTCAGATATCAATTGTCAACTGAAGTTAGAAAAAGTATAGAGAAAAAATATGCAAGAAAATAAAATAAAAATATTAATATGACAATTGATATATGTGACATAGAGAGAAAAGTAAGCTGATCAGCAACTCATTTCATAAACCCGCAAATAGTGGGGCCTAACATTCTACACGCGAGATAACTAAGCAAACTTGTCAAGATGATTCAATACCTGCAAAGACACAAGAATGTTGGACAGAGCTTGCCCATATGTGTCATGAAAATGGACAGCAAGCTTCTCAACAGGGACTACGTCAAAAACAGCTTCCAGCATTGGGACGACGGTTCCTAACTCAAAAATATTCCAACAAAAGAAAGTTTAGGTGATTCAGATACACATAAAAATGTACAAAAAAAATGAAAAAAAGTAAGACGAGGCTACTTAGAGATTTTGTGATCTTATTTCTTAGGAAAAACAAAGTTACCTGGAGTTCCAACTCCTATGGTATCTCCCAAGGAAATTTCAGAGCATCCCATGTTATACAGCTCTTTAGCAACATGAGCCACCTGCGATGGAGGAACTGTTCCTTCCACTGGACAGCCCACAACGCATGATACATACCTGTGTTTCAAAGAGATTGAGAAAAGGGAAGGAATATTAGCTCCATTTACATGACACATATTAAAAAAGTATTTAGAGGCCACTGGGAACTTTAAACCTAAACAAAGACTAAAATCAGAGTTATGTTCTATATTTTCCTTCTAACTTGTAACTTCAGTTAAGCAGAAGATACTCTGAACACTTACCCACGTACAGGAATCGAGAGTTCTTTAGCAGCATTAGTGACATCTTGGTAACGAGAAGAAGACTCTCCTTGATGCTACAATTAATGTTTGACTTAGAAAATGACTCAGAAGCAGCCGCAAAATTGCTACCTCTTTAGCACCGGCTGCAACAGCAGCTTCAAATCCCTGATCAGTAAGACACAACGTTATCAAATTCTACAATCAAAGTACAGATCATTATTGACCTGCAAAATGGAGAAATCCCTATAACTACACCTTGAGATTAGGAGTTAAAGCAGGAAAGCTGGGACCCTGAAGATCTTTCACCGCTTGCATGACATTCTTCGCATCTGCTACTGCAATACAATGCAAAATCGGCACTTTGCTAACTGAAAATAGTACTATATTGTAGGACTAATGATACTAGTGCAATCAAATATCTCAGGATGCAACACCTGCGGCACCCATTTTGGAGAAACAAAACTGGTAGCTTCCACACAGGCAAACCTGAAGATGCAAGCTTTCTTATCAACTCAATCTTCACATCAGTGGGTATTATGTTTTTCTCATTCTGCAAGCCATCCCTTGGACAAACTTCAACAACCTTCACGAAATCTGGAATTTCACCTAGCAACTGCACTGTTGACAAGGTATCAGAAAGCAACTCAAGAAAGAAACAGCATCGCTAATTTAGGAAGACAGAGGACTGCATTATTTGGGATTCTTTTCAATTAATAAGAACCAAATACATTTTCTTCAAACAAAAAAGAAGTCCACCGAGTCATAGTGGCAATAAGTCAAAGCGTTAGACATCATTATGCAAGACTAGACGAATTATAAAAAAAAACTTTCTGATCATATTTAGGAGTCTGGGAGATAATGCAAGGACACCTTTTTTTGTGAATGTCTAGTGCCAACTGTTCTGTAAAAACACCATGTGAAAAGCCAAGTGCCACATGAATCCGTGGACACTCCATCTTTCACATGCGAGACAACGCATGCTTCCCCTGTTTGGTTTCTGCGCAAAGATGTGTCTCTCCTTGGGATAGAGTGCCTACTGTAGGTAATGAAAATTTAAAGAGCACTTAGAGAATATATACACTCACAACTGGTCATTATACAAAAAAAACAAGTCTATACTGTGTAACAACCGATACAGGTTACACATTGGAAGTAAAGTAAATTGAATGCAAGTCAGATTGAATGTGAACATCCATTTTTACTACGCACCAAGATTTATTCACCATTGACCAAAGAGCTCTTCCAAACCCAATGTTCTCAAAGGTAGCCAAATAGTTCCCACCCAAGCACGAAGAATTTCCTGTAAGTTGATCCTGACTGGATGTATTCAGCAGGGTAGACATACCGAGAAGATTCTTGTAGTTAGATCTAACGAGAGAGCTATTCAACAGAAAGTGAGCACCATGGTTTGAAGATAGTTTTAGCCCCTCTCGAGCCAACATAATGACTCAACAACGCTGAACAAAGAGAAAACAGTATTTCAGGGTGAATTCACCAATGCCATATCATCACATCATTCTTTCATGAAAATGAAAGGGACAAATAGTGAAACCGCAAAACAAATATACTACCAACCTATCAAAAGCATTAGGTAATCAATGAAACAACCAAAAAGGAAATAGATATAGTTCATAGAGCACACAGCAATAGGAGTCTACATGAATCAACCACGATTTACGGCTTACTCAAAAGAAGCACTATTATATTCAGAAAAAATGATAATTGAATCGATACGAAAGAACATACGCAGTAGCAAAAAATCGCTATCACGACAATTGGCACTTCCACCATGAATTTCAAATAAGATAACAAGCAAAACATCTATGGCCAGCAGTTACCCAGTACCCACCTTCGATTAAGAAATCAGAAGCTAAGGGACTTTTGCAGTGTCGATTGAAGTAGCATTAAGAACCCCCAAGTTATGTTTATCAGAAACCCCTCGAGTATGAACGTCCCTTACTTCAGCCAGGAAATGAAAAAATTCTCACAGTTGTAAGCGCACTCAAGAACGAGATGAAGACTAGTTCGCAGCAGATTCGATTCAACGAAGAAACACAAATGTTCAGAACATCCAAGAACGTTAAGGTTGGGAAACAAGGAGGATAGGGGAATAGCACCTAAGTGCCGACCATTGGTTAGGTTGTTTGGTTGAAAGGCAACAACGAAAAAATTCGAAATACACTCCACAACAAAAATTATTTATTTTAACCTTCACCAAATTAATTCCTAAATAACACTTTCGGAGAAATCGTCTCTTCAAAAGACGATTTCATTAATTGTAGAAGCTGAAATCACTCTTCAAGAAACGATTTCACTTATTTCTGAAAACGAGAAATCGTCTTTTGAAAAGACGACTTTAGAAATCGTCTTTTGAAAGCGATTTCTCTCTGAGTCAAACCGAACCATCGCACATTTCAGCACTTGAAATTTTCTTACGTGTTGGTAATATGTGAAATCGTCTTTTGAAAAGACGATTTCAACTTCAATAATTTGTGAAATCGCTTTGAAGAGACGATTTCTCCCGGAAGTGTTATTTAAGAATATTTTGGTTGGAGGTTATATAAGTATATTTTTGTCGTGGAGTGTATTTTGAACTTTTTCGGCAAACAACCACGGAGAATCAATCGAAAAAATCATATATTGTACCCAGTACTCGGGACTTTGCAACCTCTATGTCTACATATAGCATCCTGTGACACTGTACACAATCTTCATCCTCTTTATGCGGGCTTAGTCAAATTTTTTACATAGGGAACTAGCAAATTTACTGAGAACTTGACTTTCAGTTTGACAAATCTTATCTTAATCCAAGTGGTTGTCAGAATATTCATTTTCTATTTGTCATTAAAAGATTCTTTCAAGTACATACCAATTGTTTGGTACGTCAAACCCTTTAGCCAATTCATTGATGGTCACATTCTTAAAGGAGAAGAGCTTTATTTCTAAAGCTGATGGTTACCCTAAAGCAAGATAAAAACAACCCCTTATGACCTATTACTGTTGAATAAATATTGTATTGCTTTTGAGCTAGGATGTGTATTGACAAAGTAATGCCGCTACGAACAATTCCTCACACATATTTCATTTGTGAGTATGTTATATTTTTTTTTAGCGTTTTAATTTTGTAGAAGATTTTTATTTGGCTTAAGTTGGGCATAACTAACATTATTTTCTAGAAGATAGTTTATTTCCTGTTAAAAAGATATTTTATCATTTATTTTAAAAAGAAAAACATAAAATAAAATGTGTATTTTACTATGAACAACATAAAATAATTGTACGGAGCTTCTTCATAATCCATCCAATCCAAACGAAGCCCAAAAGTTGCTCTCTTCGTCTTCGCCCCGCGAACACGATCCAACCAACCACACTGTTGAATCTCCGTCGTCTCTCTTGTTGTCTCTCCCTTCGTACGTCGTACAGATTCGCTCTTGCATTTCCCCATCTAAACTATTCCCTTAAATTCGCTCACACCGTTGTTCAATCTCTAATGCCACTGCGTTTGGTGTTAAATCAGGAGTCTTTTTGCTCGTTTCTTTTTCGTTACTTTCCATTTTTCTTCTCTATTGTATTTTCTTTTTCCTTTTGATTAGCTGTTATTCATTGTTGGTCTCAACTCCTAGCTTGTTATTATCACCGTCGACCAACTTTGAGATTCCACCCTACTATATCTCTCATTTGATCTTTCTGGAGGTACGGCGATTTAAGAGCAGCGTTTTCAAAATTTTAATATCTAGGGTTTGTGTCGTTTACGATGTTACTTATTTTGTACTTCTTTCTTTCGTTGTATTTTAGGATGCGGAAGCATGATGAACCAAGGAGGTATTGCGGAAGCATGATACCTCATATCAGAACTAGAAGCGCCCTGATCAAGCATCAGATTTGAGACCATGATTATGCTATGGGGAAAACTTTTGTTTGGAATACAAGACATGCATAGATGAGAAAGACAAAGGGAAATAACTTGGGAGATATATAATCAAGCAAACTACGCATTATTAGAATAACACTATTAATTTGTAGGAAAACAAAAGCTGATAGATTTAAACAAATGGGTTGATTAACATTTGTGAGCTTTTCGATATGAATCAAGACAACCTTTTATATCACTCCTTTTGAGATTTTGGCCATTTAGAATGCATGTCTCTGAAATACCCAGGAATTTCAAGCTAGGAATAATATAGTATATGGTTGAGTGACTCTGAGATTAGGTGGCCCAGGATTCATCTTTCTTCTTAAGTATTTCTGAATATTGATAATATTGCTTTGATGGATTTATTATATTTCGAATGCTATATGATATAATCTAATTTCCCCCTCTTAATTCCCTAGTTATTTAAACTCCGATTCTATTCCAGATATTCTTTCCAACTTATTTTAGTATTCAGAGTTCGAATTCTATTTGACTACTCAAATATTATTTGTTAACTCTCCTTATTCTTCTCCCAGAATTGTTTTACTGGTATTATCTTTTATTCTTCTTAGAGTTGTTCTTCACTTGTTAAACCGTTAAATTACTTACAAACATCTTTTCTTTACTAAATTATCTCCTTTCAAATAAATATTTATTATTTGATTCTTGATGTTGTTTCTCATTCTGATTTATTCCTTTTGAATTCCTCCATCAGTTTTCTTTTACTTCTCCCTATTTATCGAGTTTTATCCTTTGGAGATATTTTTAAATTCCAAGAGTAGAACTCCTTCTTAAATATTTTATTTGTGTTTCCTTTTAGCTAAATCTTAATTAGGTTATTCTCTTTTCATATAAAATAATTCTATTTAAGGGTGATATCTCCTCACTATTTCCCCATCCTCTATACGCCGTTCTTGCGTTTACAATCTGCTCTTTATTTTCACTTCTTCTTCTTCTTCTTCAAACCCTTGGTGTTTTTCTCGCTGATTCCGTCGAGATCTGATTATTCCCTGGTGTCCAGTTGGTAGATTGTCGGGTAATGTATTCTACTTATTGTTTAGTTATTTATTCGTTGTTCGGTAAATTCTGATTGCTAATTTTGATTACCTAGACGCCGATTACATCGACGAGTGCTATCAATAGTCCGGAGCAGTTGGGCTCTTGAGGTTTTGATTGTTCCAGGTAAATTCTATGCTCAATGGATTTGACTATGGTTTTGCGAAATATTGGAAAGGGTTCGTTGTGTTTTATCTCGGTTGTGGTTTGAGGATTTGGAAGTTGGAAATTGAATTGAGATTGTGGAAAATCGATAATGGTTTTGGGGAGTCTTTCACAGGATGTTTATCATTGTTTTGGGAGCCCATAGGTGCTCCTCATTATTATTGATTGCGCTGCACACATTGTTGCAGTTAAGCTCTATGATCTACTCTATTTTAGCTGTTTCACAGGATGCTCTAACGCAACTATTCCTGTGTTTCAAATCAGACGAGATTAATCTTGTGGGTGAACGAGCCCTTAGTAGCGTGTCTGTGAGAGTGGGAAAGGTTGAGGAGTCGGACCGACTTAAGTAAGTATATATGTGTTTTTATATTTCAGTTTTCGGTTTAACCGAAATTTTCACACATATAACCGAAAATCGAACCGAAAAATTTCGGTATACCGAAAAACGATTACAAAATCGTTAAATTTTCGGTTAAAAATAATCAAATTAATTTCAGTTTTCGAGTTTAACCAATTAACCAACCAATATATGGACAGTCCTAGAATTGGTTGTGCATGAAAAGTTGAATTTAGTACACGAACCGACAATCGTTCATGTACTGGTTTTTATATTATATTGAGTTTGATAGTCGCCTTGGCACGGACAAGCGCAAGCGAACCATGCCACAACCATGAACCAGTCGTGAGTCGGTTAATTGTTCGTGTATTATTTATTGTTGAATGCCAAGTTGTGACAGAAAATCGGTCGTCAACCAATAAAGTTCCTTATCTTGCGTCAAATTGATATCCAATCGGATGATTGGTTTAGCGTTGTTTTGGTTAGTGTTGTTTTGGTTGAAAAGCAAACGACCACGGTAAATCCCAAGCCACGACTAAGAATCGGTCAATGATTGGTTAGTGTTTTTTTGGTTGAAAGGCAAACAACCACGGAGAATCAATCGTCGACCGATAATGGTTGTGCAACTGTGTGTTATTGGTAACTAAGCCATGACTGCGAATCAGATGTGGACAGTTTCTTTGATCAGAGATGTGTTTGATATGTTATTGTAAGTACTTGGACTTGTTTGATTGGATGGGTTCAAAGCTGATTTATATTTGAGCATGTAAAATTTTACATTTTGATTTCAAGATACTTGCATGGTACATGCAAATGGTTGACATGGTATTATTGTGACATTGTATTACTTGGATCTGGATAAGGCCTTAAGACATTGTAAGACTAAAACATAATGTTTAGGGCAACTATTATATGGGACAAACTGAATAACCTTTAAGGCAATAATTCAATCCTTCCACAAGGCAAAAAATCATATTAGCCACATTAGTATGATATTGAACCATTGACTCAAACGAAGGTCCATGGTTTTTGCTCTATTTGCTCTAGATAGTCTAGGGCTCATGGGAGGTGTGTACTCTTTAATATTATGCTTGTAAAGAGGCTGGCTTTGATAAAATGTCATGGTTTGAAAGAGTACCTCTAGTACAAACTATACAATTGGAAAGAGTGATACCGGTCGAGTGTCACACGTCCCTATAAAAATGTTATTTTAGTTGAGTGAGTTTAAGATAATATACGATCAAATTGGGTATGAGTTATGTTATCTTATGCTTTGTTTGATGTTTTGTTAACACATGCATACATGTTTTGCTAAAATGCTTGTTTTGACGGGGTGGTGTTATTAATACTTAGATATATTGATTTTGGGGCTTACCCTTGTGATCCCTTTGCTTTGGAAAACACTGTGGCACATCCGATTGTACATTAAGCATTGTATGGCGCAGTGAGTTTAATCTATATGTTGCTTGGTCGATGTGTAGATTGTTTTCAAATTAATGTGAAAGTTGTTTATGCTGTAATGAAGGTTGTTCAGTCTTTCTTGAAGAATAGTGCTCAGTGATTTACCATATTAAGGGGTGACCATTCGATTATTTTGGTTAACTGAAAATTGATTAGTGATAAACAAAATCTATTTTCAATTAACTCGGTTATAACAAATTAACCAAATTTAAGTATGAAAATTGAAATAATCATAACCGAATTAATTGAATTGACCTAATTATTTTAACTGAATAACCGAACCGAAAACCAAATTTTGTTATTCGATTAATCGAAATAACCAAATTGTTTATGTATGTAACCGAATTAATCAAATTTGTAACTAATTTTTGGTTAACAATTTGATTGAATTACTTAAACTATCTTAAAAACATGTTTGAAAGTTCATTATAACCCGGAGAATTATACATCACCATGATCCAAAAAACCTAAAATTATCAAACTATTAGTCAAACAAACCAGACAAACTTAAGTGAGTTTTAGAGTATGAGTATGACCTTCACGACATATCAAATAAAATCCAAAAATAATATCAATAAGTATGTCGAAACATATAATCTAAAAATAATGTAAAAAAAGATTGTTTGTCCCTCATCCTAATCAAGAACAACATGACCCTGCAACCACAAGAAAACACCTTATTCTATAAGATTTACAACATTCTCAATTAGCTAATCAATGAAGATTCATCGTTGAAAATAAAAACAAAGCATCAATAATTAGTAACAAGTGTGGTGTACATACTTTATTAAGTTTGTGAACGTGAGTTAAGTGACCGGTGTGTGGACTGGGAATCACTGAGCACGGTTTGGTGGTGTTGTCAATTGCGGTTGGATTTGTGGACGGTGTGGGACTTATGATTTGTGTTGTTGAAAGCTTGGTGGATCGTGATAGCTATGATCGTTGACGATGCTGGTGGAGGTTGAAGAAGATGATGAGATGATGCAGTGGTAGACTAGTGGTAATTCACCGCATAAGAATGACGAAGGCTTCTGGCGGCAACAATGAGAGCAAATGATTTACTTTTCTCTATAATGAGATGTGTATTGGGGTTCATGATGTATTGGACTCATACGACAAATACTATTTATTTCTTTTATGATTTTGAAATATATATATATATATTATATATATAATTTTAGATTAACAAAATTATTATTATTATTTGATTTTTTCCATTATGAATTTTGTTTGTTATGGTTTTCCTAGCATATGTCGGGTAACTAACGTAGAAAATATAAGAGATTGTTAATATAAACTTCGATGAATTCCCGAATTATGATTTATATAACCAAAATAGAACCTAATAATAATAATGCGGCTATCCGGATAAACCAAATTATCAAAATATTAAAAAGGGTTAAAAATTTGATCATTAAAATGGAATCAAAAAAATCAATTCCGGTCATAACCAAATTAGGCTAACCTAATGCTCACCCCTACATATTATAGTACAACCGGTTGTACCATAACCACTTTGTTTGTTTAGTTTTTGAAATACCCCGTAATTAAAACAGTGATTAATTAGGCTAATTATAAATTTTAAAGGCTTAATTGCACTTAAAATAATATGAGGGAACAAATCCCGAAGAAACAGACCTTTAAATGGGTTAAAGCATAAACGAACCTTAAAGCGCGTTTTTCGAGGAAACCGGGAAAACGCAACTTTTAGCGGGTCAAATAGACTCGTAACAATTTTGGTCAACTAAATAGTCACTAATAAATATTAGTGAAGCTTTAGAACCAATAAAATTAATTAAACGAGAAAATTCCGGAAAACGGGTTCCGGTTAGTAAAAACTGTAACAACCGGGAAGTTGTGTGGGTAAGAGTAACATAAACAAAGTTAGTGTGTCCACTTTGCAAATAAAAATAAAATGTGAGTGTATGTGTGTGAGTGGAATCGACAGCCCCCTCCCTCACTCTCTTTATTTCTCTCTTATTTGCTAAAAGACAAACCTATTAAGTAAAGCAAAAAGCAAAAAATAAAACTCTCTCTCCTCACCACTCACCTCTCTCTCACGTTTTTTTCCCCTCTCTCTCTATTTCTCTCTATTTCTTCTTCCTCATGCGATGGCTATGGAGTTTTGAAGAAACCCCCACAAAACTCACCTTCTCTCCTCTCTTTGAACACTCAAACCTTGTCCAAATTCAACAAAAATTGTACCATTGGAATCCCCTCGCCAAGGAGAATACTTTCCTCCTTTCAAAAATCGAAAACAACCAACTTCATCTTCATGGGTGTGCTGCATTTGGAGCTTGAGTGCCACCATTAGAAGCACCTCACCTCCTTGTCATTTTGAGGTAAAATATACTCGAAAACCTATATTTTTCTAGCCCTTGTGGGCAAAACGAAAATTCAACTAAACCTTTGTTTGGTGTCTCTTGCTCTAGCCGATTTTGGCTCCATTTGGGTTTGGAATCTTGCATCGGTTGCTGTCCACCGCTCCATCCATTCATTGGAAGGTAATGCTTTATTCTAAACCTAAAACAAACATAAACCCTAGGTTGATAAAGATAGTTCTCTAAGTACTTGTGTATGTGATGTGGGCTGTAGCACTTGGTGTGTGTCTCATAATCTCATTGGGAGAGAAAAGGCAGAAAAAAAGAAGAAGAATAGAAAGGAAGAAAAAGTCTTAGAAAGAAGCCTGGAAGTTTTTGTGTAATTGTTTGTAATGTTCTTGTAGTGTATGAATTGTAATGAGTAATGTAATTTGAGTTATGAGTAGTATATGTAGTAATGTATTGGAGAAGAATAACACAGTTTTGAAGTCTTTAAAAGATGTTTAAAAGCTTGGAAAAACCATGGGTAGTATATGTGTATGTGCAGGAATTTATGGTGTTGTAGTGAGTTGAATTGTGTGTATAGTGTTTGAATAAACAGGTATATGAATGAGCAAATTGTTGAGCTGAAATAGTGTGTGAGAAAAGCAAGAATTATAGGGGAGACCATATCAAATTTTATGTAGAAATGAGAGGACTTAAGTGTTTAAAGGAGGAAATAACCTAGGTAGTAACTAGGTGTATTTGGGGAGTGTAATGGGAGTGTTTAGTATCTTGTAACAGATTTGGATATGAGTTTGTTAAGGGGATGGAACTAGGATGTGAGTAAGGTATTTAAGATGCTAAGAGTGGCATTAATGGAGAGAGTATTGGAGGTTAAGAGTTGAGGGAAAAATCTGTAGCATAATGAAGAAAACCAAAATCTGTAGCATTTGGTGTGAGGAAACTAGTGTAAGGGTTGGGATGGAATGAGAAAAATTGTACAAGTGTATCTAGGATTGAGTAATAAGTTTGGTGGATGAATTAAGGTGATTTAGAGCATCTAAATGAGTGGTAAACATGTAGGGAAGTATTGGTAAAGATTGGGGAAGCAATGGGGAAGTAAAACACTAAGAAATAGATTTTAAAACTGAAGTACTGGGCCGGACCGGACTTGCGACCGGACTTGCAAGTTCGGTCGAGCCCAGAATTACAAGACGGGAGTCTTCTGGAATGGACCAACTTTGACCAGACATGCAAGTTCGGTCGGACCAGAAAATTCCCCGTTTGAAACCTTCTGGAATAGACCGAACTTGCGACGGACATGCAAGTTTGGTCGGACCAGAAAATTCCCCGACAGAAACCTTCTGGAATGGACCGGACTTGCGACCGGACATGCAAGTTCGGTCGGACCAGAGGATTTTCCCGTAATGTGAGCTACTGGAATCGACCGGACTTGTGACCGGACTTGCAAGTTCGGTCGAGTCAAAAAAAAATATTATATGATTATAGTAATCATATGTATATATATATGCCTATATACATATAAGCATATATATGTAGTAGCACACTATAAATGAAGTAGTAAAGGTAAGAAAGTAAGTACATGAGTAAGAAAGCAAGGATAAGAGGTAATGAGAAAAGAATGGCTTTATAATCAAGTAAGAAAGTAATGAAGTAGTAAGTATACATTGAAAGTATCAATGAAGGAGTAAGATAGATCAATAATAGACCATTGATCATACAACTCCATGTATGTATAGGAATCAAATAGTTGATCTACAAAGGAACCGGTAGTGCGAATACGACGGTGAACGGTATGATTTCTTCATGCTCTGTATCCTAACCTGGTTACCCCGATTTGTGTGCTTATGTGATCACCAATAAGATAAATGCACGAATCGGACTTATATTGCACTTAACTGTGTTTGAATTATTTGTTCTTGTTGTATCTTCTTGAACAATTAGTTTGTATAATTCATGAAATGAATGATTGAGAATGAAGTGTATGTGTACATGATGAGTATTTGTGTATTGTATTGATGTATGGAAAAGGAGTATTGACTTCTACTAATTCCTAACATTCTAACTCCTAACTTGAGTAATGAGTAAAATGGAATGAGTAGAAGTCCGATATAGTTTCGGCCACGCGTGAGGATAAGGAAACACAAGAGGTTGGATCCGAATTCTGGTTGTAATCTTTTCCATGGACCAAATCCCTTGAATGGGTAGCATCCTGGATTAGTGGGCCACCCTAAAGCCCGGTGGTGGGATGTAGTAATCCCTGCCCAGAGGTCATACCGACTTAACTGGAGTAAAGTAAGTAAGAGTAAGTATTGTATGTGTATCGGTCTTGACTATTGTAAGTCATTGACCATGAGTAAGAAGTATTGAACACCCGATTAACCCGGGTGTGTAATGAAGCTAACATGACTTCTGTATGGAATGGAGAGTTGTATCTCCTAATGCGGTGAGTAATCGGTAGTAGTAAGAACGGTAGACGTGTAAGTCTTCCTTGCATGTATTGATTGTATGTATGCCTTGTGTATGGAATGTATTGAATTGTATTGTATAAAGCATATGTAGTATGTATGAATGAAACGAACCGCATGTACTCGACCAATTAGTTGGCGTACCCTCGCTAGTACGCGGGGTATGCGGTTATCATATTCAGCGTAAGCTGACCCCCTAGGGGGAATGTTTTTATTCTACAGGTACCCGCGAGGCGTGACGTTAGAGTAAGGACAAGGTTGAACTCTTTTTGGTATAGTTAGTAGGATTGAAATGGTGTACCGAGTTGTACACGGCTAAGGCCTTTTTGTAGCCGTTGTACCATGTGGTACACCTTTTTGGATAATGAATTGTGATTGGATAGAAATGAGTAAATGTATAAACTCTTAATTTTTGGGAAGTAGCCTTGGAATGTAATTCGTATATTTGGATACTCGGTAATCAATTGTAAGTAAGTATTCGGTATTGTAAGTAAGTAGTATGTATTTGTTTATTCTAATCGTCAGACCGTTACTGTAAGTAGTAGTAGCCTTGTTAGTCTTGGATGGCTAACGGCGTTGTACCACCCACCGGAGTAAGTAAGTTGGTAAGTATTCCACTGCGAGTAAGGTAAGTATGAGGATGATTAGAGGATAATGGAAGGATTAGCGGTTAGGGTGTTACAGTTTTTGATCACAGGTGTTTATGAATCTAATATATCCTGTGAGAGTTGGCCTTAGGGATGGACCTAAAGACGTCCACTATATTTGTTTGTTGTTAGATGTTGGATTAAATATTTGCAATTTGTTTTTTTTTGACGCTTATGTCTTTACAATTGGTGGTTTAATAAGTATTAGGAATATATATATAAGTGTACTGCTTAGTATTATCTTATAGCTTAGTACTGTCTCTGGTATATGGGCTGTTCCCATATATGTATTATATTTGGGTTGTATTGGTTGTCATGCTATGTGGGCTGACATAGTCTAGGCTTATCTCTCCTATATACTCTCTCCCATATACTCTCTCAATCTGTATCTTCTCTAATATCCCGCACACTCTGTAAAACATCATCGCTATTTTCTCACCTCTTCATCAATGGTAATTCGAGTCCTATAGTTTCTTTCTGTTCGATATTGCAACCTCCCAAGACTCTCACATGGTATCAGAGTGGAAGGGAGTAGGAGATTGCTAGAATGGAAGACAAAGGATCGGAGGTCGAGCAACAGGGACGATCAAGGACGAACATCACAGAGAAACAAGAGACGAGTTACAAATAGAAGATGACCACCAAGTTCTTGAAACCGGTAATCAAGATTTTAATGATCCATTATACTTACACCCCTCCGACCAGACGTCTCTTAATTTCGGATCAAAGTTCAATGGAAAGGGCTTTGATTCGTGGAAACGGTCAACAATGATAATACTGAAAGCCAATAACAAGTTTGGCTTGGTGAATGGCCAAATCGAAACCCCAGAAGTCACCTCAGAAAGGTTTCCCATGTGGGAGAGGTGTAATCATACGATTATGGCCTGGATCCTAAATTCAGTAGACAAGCATGTTGCCGACACGATTATATACTGCAAAACGGCTCGGAAGATGTGGATTAGCCTATGCAAGAGATACGAGATTACCAGTGGTCCAGAAGTGTATTCAATTCAACGGGAGATTATGCAAACGCAACAAGGTAGCAGTTCTATCAACGAGTACTTCTCAAAGTTAAAGGGGTTGTGGGATCGTTTGGATTCAGCAAGGAAAAGCCCCCGATGTCTCTGCGGCTGCAAATGCGGAGCAGACAAGACGATACAAGAGCATAAAGAACACCAACTGATGAAGTTCCTTGATGGTCTGAACCCTAATTTCAAGGCAGCAAAAGGCGCTTTACTTCTCCAAAATCCTTTTAGGGATTCGAGCGGTGTTTTACTTCTGACACAAGATGAAAAGCAGAATCAGCTTTCAGACAACAACGCTGTCGATTCCGAAAGTTCCATCGCTCTGGCAAACAAGAATTTTTCGTTCAACAAGAAAACTGGTTCAAATAATGCGATGGGGACAAAGAGACCTACAAACCTAACTCAGTCGCAAAGAAGAACCAACCCAGATGCACTAACTGTGCTAAATTGGGCCACACCAGATCAGAGTGCTGGTGGTTAATTGGTTTCCCAAACCAAGATTCGAATCATAATGAAACAAAATCCAGTCCATCACGACCAGTAGCAGGCCCGATTGTTGAACAAGATCCCAAGAAGAAGAATAAATCGAGGGAAGGAAATTCTCCAGAAGCAGGTTTTACCACAGAGCAGATCGAACAGCTCACAAAATATTTTCAACTACGAATCCACAATGGTAACGAGGAGACTTCTAGAAACTTTGGAAGTTTCTCTGGTACATTTCTGCCACATATCCTGCTTCCACATGCGTTAAATTTTTTTCTATCAATGATATTGCATCTCTGTAGATTATAGATTCAGGCGCTTCCGAGCATGTTTCTGGAAATAAATCTATGTTTGCTGAAATGAATTATGTTGCCCTAGCTAGATCTGTGACTTTACCTGATGGTAAAAACTGTGCTGTTGAACACAAAGGAAAATTTCGGTTTCATAAAAATCTAGTTCTCACTGATGTTTTGTTTGTGCCCGAATTCTTGTTTAACTTAATCTCAATCAGTAAACTAACCCAAGAACACAACTTCATTGTCAAATTTACAAATATTCACTGTGTCTTGCAGGATAGTAAGACCCAACTTCAAGCTGAAATTGCTCACAAAAGACTTGGTCTGTATATTCTGGATGTAGATGCGTTGAGAAGTTTTTTGAATGAAGTAACAAGAATGTCTGTTAGTTCCTTACTTGCTACTGCACATGATGATGTACAAACTGGTTTTAATGATTTCCTCCTCTGGCATAGGAAGTCAGGTCATTTACCACCTAGGAAATTAGCCATGTTAGACATAGGAAAGCATTTGCCTTCCTTTGATATCATTCCTTGTACAGTCTGTTTCCAAGCAAAAGGAAAGAGACTAAAGTTTCCCACATCCGAAATAAAAAGTACAAAACCTTTTTACATGCTGTATATTGATGTTTGTGGTCCCATTAGAACTGAAACTCTTAAGGGAGAACGTTACTTCATCACCATTGTGGATGACTGCAGTAGATCCACTTGGATTAGACTTCTTAAATTAAAATCAGAGGCAATGAGTGTAATACAGGAATTCATTCAACTTGTTGAAAATCAGTTTAATACAACTGTTAAGATTATTCGTAGTGACAATGCTAGGGAATTAGGTACCTCTAAAGAAGGTGTGGAATATTACAAACGTAAGGGCATCATTCATCAAACTAGTTGCTCTCACACACCCCAGTAAAACGGGTGGTTGAGAGAAAACAGGGGCACTTAATGCAAATTACCAGAAGTTTCTTATTTCAATCAGGCTTAGGACCAGAATACTGGGGTTACTCTTTGAACCATGCTGCTTTTATTGTTAATAGAATTCCCTCAAAGGCCATAAACAATTGTACCCCCTATGAGCAATTATATAATAATCCTCCTGATTACAGAGAAGTTAAAAATTTCGGGTGCCTCTGTTTTTTTACAAATATCTCTCCCACCAGAGGAAAATTGGACTATAGATCAACAACTGCCATTTACTTAGGTAATTGCAGAAACACCAAAGCCTATATTCTTCTTACTGTTGACTCTACTGAGATAAAAATAAGTCATGATGTCACCTTTTTTGAGAATAATATCCCCTGTTAGACAAAGACTGGAAAAACATATGGCACAGTAAGTCCCTAGATGAATCAAACGATGATCTTTTTTCCCCAACCTCAATATTTCGAAAACTATTCTTATGAAGACAACAATCCTGGCATACGCCAACACACACCAAACAGACAGCTAACACATCAACAGATTGAACAAATTCCTGAACAAGATACCCATCCATCTACATCAGAGAACCTCTTACCAACCCCTCCTTCATCAGAAACCCCTCAGATATCCATACCAGAACAGGATACTGACATCAATAATCACATTCCTTTCCCACCTGATAACACTACATCCCAGGAACCATCTAATAATCCCACAGCTGCTGAAAATCTTAGGCGTTCCTCAAGAATTCCTAGACCATCCATCAGGTTAAAAGATTATGTCACTGCTGTTTCCCAAGAACCAGATCTGTTCTCTCACATTCTCTCCTGCAGACTTCAGACTTCTCCCCCTCCTCCTTCAATACAAAATACTCTACCTGTTGATACACTCACCAGCATAATACCAAACACAAACATCACTTCTTTATCTCTTTGTAACACCTCTAATAAACTCCTAGAACAAATTCTCTCTCTCCAAGAACCCAACAATTTCACTGAAGCAGTAAAAGACCCAAGATGGGTCGAGGCAATGCAATCTGAATTTAAGGCCCTTAAAGAAAACAAAACTTGGTCCATTGTGGATCTTCCCTCCGGTAAGAAACCCATTGGATGCAAATGGGTCTACAAAACAAAATTGAAATCGGATGGAAGCCTTGAAAGATTTAAGGCAAGTCCTGTAGTTAGGGGTTTTACACAAAAATTCGGCCTTGACTACGAAGAAACATTCTCTCCCGTAGTCAAATTAACAACAATCCGAGCTCTTGTCATCCTAGCCATCAAAAGAGGTTGGGTTATTGATCAATCGGACGTCAATAACGCCTTCCTCCATGGTGACTTAGATGAGGACGTCTACATGAATATCCCACAAGGTCTTAATGTTGAGGGAAATAACAAAGTTTGCAAACTAAATAAATCTTTATATGGGCTTAAACAAGCCTCGCGACAATGGTATGCCAAACTTGGAACTTTCTTAAAACACATTGGTTACACTCAGTCAAAAAATGATTACTCCCTTTTCTATAAAAAAATCTCATGGAAAAAATAGTTTTGTTGGTGTTTATGTGGATGATATTATTGTGACCGGAAATGACAGCAACCAGATCACCAAACTGAAAGCTCAGCTGAATCATGAGTTCAAAATAAAGGATCTAAGGAGACTCAATTATTTTCTTGGCATTGAATTTATTGAAACTAACAACCATCTTATCATGTGCCAGCGAAAGTATGCTTCTCAGATTCTTGCAGATTACAACATGGAGAACTGTACAGCAGCTGTCTCACCACTTCAATTAAACTAGAAGCTGCACAAGGACACCGTTAAACTCCTCAAAGATCCCACAGTCTACCGACAATTAATAGGGAAGTTACAATTCTTGACTAACACTAGACCAGATTTGCAATACTATATTCAACACCTCTCTCAATTTCTACAATTGCCTACTGACATACATTTAACTGTTGCATTACATGTTCTGTCTTATATAAAAGGAACAATTGGATTCAGTCTCTGTTTTAACAAAAACCAAACTTATAATTGCTTGCTTTTTGCGATTCTGACTGGGCTTCGTGTCCTATGACCAGACGGTCAGTTTCAGGTTATTACATTTTCCCGGGTGGCTCTCCTCTCAGCTGGAAATCCAGAATACAACCGTCAGTTGCTCTCTCCTCTACTGAAGTGGAGTACCGCGCCTTGCAACAGATTACAAGTGAGTTGAGCTGGCTATCTCGTCTACTTGTTGAACTCGAAGTTGATGGCATCACTCCTATTCCCGTGAAGTGTGACAATGTCTCAGCAATTCACATAGCCCGCAATCCAGTCTCGCATGAAAGAACCAAACATATCGAGCTGGATTGCCACTATGTCCGAGAGCAGATTCAAGATGGCCTAGTCCAGCTGCAGTATATTCCAGTCACAAATCAGTTGGCCGACATTCTGACCAAACCGCTGACTGATAAAGCTTATCGCGCCACCTTACCCAAGCTGGGTATGTCCTCCAGTGGTACAACAAGATCTTCTACCTACCTGGTATAAGTCTTGAGGGGGGGGGTATTAGGAATATACATAATATTAATGTACTACTTAGTACTGTCTCTGGTATATGGGCCGTTCCCACATATGTATTATATTTGGGTTGTATGGGCTGTCATGCTATATGGGCTGATATAGTCTAGGCTTATCTCTCCTATATACTCTCTCCATATACTCTCTCGATCTGTATCTTCTCTAATATCCCGCACACTCTGTAAAACATCATCGCTGTTTTCTCAGCTCTTCATCAATGGTAATTTGAGTCATGTAGTTTCTTTCTGTTCGATATTGCAACCTCCCAATCTCACAATAAGAGACTGGAGTATGTTTGGTTTAGTTACTCTTAGCACTCACATAGTTGTGGATGTGGCATTAACACTCGACTAGACAAACTGGTTAATAATACTTCAACCTTAACTAGTAAAAATGGTTTATAATTAGGGTGTTACAATTAACACCAGTGTTTTTTGCTCATTTCCAACTTCAGTTGGATCCTACACTTGGTTGAGAGTTGAGACTTGCTTTGAATACGCACCACCTTACTTTTGATTAATTTTGCTCCAACTGTGCTTTAAAGCTTTTCTTCCTTTTTTTTTGTTTTATATGTAATGAACAAAAAATGTGAAAATTTATTGTTTTCCTCTTATTGGAGTGGGAATTCAGTGAGAGGATGTATCCCTTTGGTTCCACCATTTCCAAGGTTTCTTATTCTATTCCACCCCGTTGGTGGGCCGGTGGCGGTATCCCCCATCAGATCTGACAAATTTCATCATTTACTACCACTTTTTTCTTTAAAACCGTTTTTCTGATAGAAGATACGGATGAGGAGATAGCAGACAATGAATCTCTAATCAATTTTCTTGCATGCAAAGCTAGCTTTATCACCCATCTGCCCATCTGGTTGTGATAGTTCATATCCCCCTAATTTGAACTTTAACCGGTTTAGTATGAGGTAGGGGACCTTTTTCTCTTTAAGAAGATAGGCGTTGGTGGGTTCATAAGACTTGCCGTGATTTCTCCTAGTGATTTGGTTAACTTCGGTCAAGGCCTAGAGCGGGATGCGACTGCGACAAATTTCTTGTTTTCACCTCTGATGTCGTTGTTGCCCTATGAGGTCGGTGGTAGTCTATGGAATGTCGCATACTGCTTCACTAGTTGATGCATGTGCGCGATTTGGAAAGGAGCTGAATGATGGAGTTTTGCAGGATGAGGTTAGAGAAAGAGGATGAAACTAGACGATTCGGGATAGGGCGGGGCAGGTATTTAGTGGTGAGAATTGATAATGGAAAGTGGAGGTGGAGGAAGAGTGGTATTGGAGATGCTCGTTCAGCTACTTTGTGGATGCGAGAAGAAGGAGAAAAATTGTTAGCACCGCTTACAAAGGTGTTGTGGTCGACTATACAGAGAAGGACGAAGGCATTAGGACGGTAGTAGAGCTATTGTATGAGGTAAATCAAGAAAATTGAGTTAAGGTTGAGAACGGATGTGATGCGTTCAATCAGTCAGTGGGTTTACTAGCTAGGGAAAGAGAACTTTGAAACCAAACAGATGCCTATGGCGGCCTTTTAGGTCGAGGTTGTTTGGTTAATGTCCAACCTTGATAGTCACCTTTGCAAAACTCCTAGGCCTCTACTTAATAAGGTGGCTTCACTTCTAGGAATTTTGAAGGGAAGAAGGGATGGTCGGAACTCGGAAGAGGATTAAGGTAAAGACGACTTTGAATATTCAAAGTTGCCTAGGGAATGATGGTATCGGCCCCTTATTACATGAGGATTGACGCTACTCATGCAATTACTTGTTATTGGAACTTTTGGTTCAACCTAGTTCATTAGTAAGTTTTAGTTTAATCTTTATGTATCTTTTGAATCTACTACTAGTTTGTTGATATTAGTTTAGTGAATATGTTATGCTTTGGTTAAACTACGATATAAAGTACTTTGTGGGTCTATCCTGTTAGGTAGTTTGCATCTATATGTAGAAGCAATTGGTGGGTTAGTCGGGTTGGCACGTGAAGAAGTTTGAAAGAAGCTTGATGGGATTCGATTGCCAATCTTTGTAGATGGTTGGTCTTTCCTCAAGTTGTTCATGCAACCTTCCCTAGGGAACGGCTTACGCACAACAATTGGTTTAGTTGGGTTTTGTTCTCAATAATGGTTAGTAGGTCTTTTGGCTAATACCCCTTAATAGACGAGGAATGATAGCATTCCATCAAAAAATTGCAAGTAAGACATATACGGTACTTTCATGTATGATCAAGGGAGGAGACATAACTTAAAATTTATGGGAGCTAAAGCTCTATTTTAGGAATATATATTATATTTAATATTAATGCCACATATTCAAAAATATTAAATAACAAATGGTTAAGATAAAAATATTCAGAATATGATATAAATAGTTATATTGAATATATATATGTAATTGATAGTTAATTTAAAATATAGTAATTTGTACACAGGGTGACCATTATTAGAACTAGCTAACTTGATTTTAAAGGTAACAAGATAAAAACAATTTATATTTAAAAGCAAGCATGAGTATTATGGTTATAAAAACTGAACTCGTACGCTCAGTCGTGTTTTTAATTCGTGCAGTTGGAATTTAAAAAAACTTTACGATTTTTCCCTTCCCTCAAAATGTTTTAATAATTACAATATCTACCCAAAACTTATGGCATATTACGAAGAATCCCCAAATTTCATTATATAAGGAGGATGAATATGTTATAAAATAAAATAGGCTTGATTGATTTTCTATTGAATAAGAAGTAGATGATAGTTAATGTCGATGACTCTAACTAACACTACCCGTAAATGGAAAAACTATGTATTTCAAAATAAATAACACATATATCAAACAAATTATCAACAAAGTAGATCATAACAAAGTAGATGAAAAGACGAACACTTCGGTGCAAACAGATCGACAAACGGGGCTATAATGAAGAATATAGCTATTTTAAGATCGGAACCCGGCGCCGGCCCTTCTCTGTTGGCGTTGGCGCTGGGTTCCGGACTTAAAATCGTGTTATAGCTTTGTTTGTCGATATGTTTGCACCGACACGTTCGTATTTTCGTCTACTTTGTTATTATTTACTTTGCTGATAATTTGTTTGATATTTGTGTTATTTCTTCTCAAATACGTAGTTTTTCCATTTACGAGTAGTGTTAGTTAGAGTCATTGACATTAACTATCATCTACCTCTTGTTCAATAGTAAATCAATCAAGCCTGTTAAGTTTCATTATAGTTATCGACATTGACTATCATCTGCACTAATTTCACGACCGTCGAAGATGAATCTATCTAAATTTAATTAATCGACGATTTAGACACCGATCTAATTAGTTAAAGTTATCGACATTAACTACCATGAACTTCTTATTCTAATTAACTGATGATTTGGACACCGATCTAATTAGTCATAAGTATCGACATTAACTATCATCGACTTCTTATTCGATAGTAAAACAATCAAGCTTGTTCTATTCTAATTAACAGAAGAATTGGACACCGATCTAAATAGTTAGATCTATCGACATTAACCATCATCGACGTCTTGTTCGAAATTGCCTATCAATTCCATTAATTTTATGTCCATTGAAGAAGAATCTATTTGAAAATCATCAAAATTGTCTATCATTTCCACCAATTTCACGTCTATTGAAGAATAATCTATTTGAAATTATCGAAATTGCCTATCAATATCGACATTAACTATCATCGACTTCTTATTCGATAGTAAAACAATCAAGCCTGTTATATTATAATTAATAGACGAATTGAACATCGATCTAAATAGTTAGATGTATCGAAATTAACTATCATCGACGTCTTGTTCGAAATTGTCTATCAATTTCACTAATTCATGTCCATTGAAGAAGAGTCTATTTGAAAATCATTGAAATTGTCTATCATTTCCACCAATTTCACATCCATTGAAAAAGAATCTATTTGAAATTATCGAAATTGCCTATCAATATCAACATTAACTATCATCGACTTCTTATTCGATAGTAAAACAATCAAGCCTGTTCTATTCTAATTAACAGATGAATTGGACACCGATCTAAATAGTTAGATGTATCGACATTAACTACCATCGACGTCTTGTTCGAAATTGCCTATCAATTTCACTAATTTCATGTCCATTAAAGAATAATCTATTTGAAAATCATTGAAATTTTCTATCATTTCCACCAATTTCACGTCCATTGAAGAAGAATCTATTTGAAATTATCGAAATTTCCTATCAATATTGACATTAACTATCATCGCCTTCTTATTTGATAGTAAAATAATCAAGCCTGTTCTATTCTAATTAACAAACGAATTGGACACCGATCTAAATAGTTAGATGTATCGACATTATCATCGACGTCTTGTTCAAAATTGCCTATCAAATCCACTAATTTCATGTCCTTTGAAGAAGAATCTATTTAAAAATCATTGAAACTGTCTATTATTTTCATCAATTTCACGTCCATTGAAGAATAATCTATTTGAAATTATCTAAATTGCCTATTAATATCGACATTAGCTATCATCGACTTTTTATTCGATAGTAAAACAATCAATTCTGTTCTATTCTAATTAACATACGAATTGGACACCGATCTAAATAATTAGATGTATCGACATTGTAATACCCTTGAGGGTGAATGGGATTGGTTTGTCGATTGAGATAGCTCAAAACATGACTTTTGAATACAAAGTGAATATCATTGAAAGTCAATGGTAGTTAGTGTCGACTGATGAGTGTCCAAATGAGCATGTTTTAGGGGTGTATTTCATATGTTTAATCAACACTTTTCATGTTCATTTCTCCACTCTAGCTTGTTTTCCTCTAGTTTTGTGTTTCATTGGTGTTTTACACATTTATTGTTTAAACAGGAGGAGTAACATAGCTAGGAGAAGTAAGTAGACTAAGAGAGGAACGCGTGGGCGCAAACGGATCCAAAATCGGAGTTAAAACGAAGAAGATACAACATTTTGAAGTTAGCCTGACTCCGACCGACCTTAGGACCGACCTTGAAAGGTGGGTCGGGTCCAAATTTTGCCCAGATTTGCGTTTTTGCAAGCTACTGGAATCGACCGACCTTAGGACCGACCTTGCAAGTCGGTCGAACTTAAAAACGCCCGAAATTGCTACTGACTCCGACCGACCCTAGGACCGACCTTGCAAGGTCGGTTGGGTAAAAAATTAGCCCAGATCTGCATTTTAAAACGGGGAATTTTGGGGAAAACTTCCCCATTCTTCATTCAGTCGAGTTCTGCCCCAAAAACAGAGAGGAGGGCGATTCTAAAGGAGAAAAGAAGAGGAGAAGAGAAGAAGAAGAAGATAAGAGAAGGGAGAGAAGAGAAGAGAAGCTCACCTCCTTCCAAGCTCCATTAATGGCTACTTCTATCCCTTGCTCTTTTATTTTCTCTCATATGGTTGTGTAGAATCATTTGTAGCTAGGGATTTGAGATTTTGTCCCAAAATCCCTAAACTCCATTGTTGAATCTTGAACTTGTGTTTGTGCTTTATTTTAGTCTTTGGGCTTAATGAAGATGATTATTGAGTGTTTATGACTTCTAAACGTGTTGCTCATGGTTTGGGGATTTGTTAAGGGTTTTGCTCAATTTGTCTTCTATATGTTAAATTGGTTGGTTTGGCCTTCCGATTAGTTTAGCATTATTGTGGGATTCTATCAAAATGGTATTTAGAGATAGAAACCTAAACTGTTAGAGACTAAAACGGTGTACTCTGATTTCGATGATTTCGAGATTAGACTACATTGCAACTTTAGTGGAACTTGAGCTTAGTGCTATCGATTGACCTGGGGCTTAGCTGAATGAGAAGTCTCGATTAAATTGGTTAGGATTAGTAGGCCTAGATTAGGTTGCTAATTAATTAAGCATTCCCGTGGTTTAGCTATGAGTTCGAGGTTCGACAATCAGTAGTAAGGGGAGGAAGGGTGCAAATATCCATCCCGGGCTACACCTATCCTAGATAGTTAGTTTAGTGTTTATTGCTTTTCTTTATTTCTCCAATTATAACCCAAAAAACCCAAAACCCATAATTTACATTTATGTACTTTTGTATATATCCTCTTGCACATTTACTAAGCTTATAATTAGCTAGATAGTTACGAAGTCCCTGTGGATACGACCTTGTTGTACTACAATGATTGGGTTCACTGCCCATAGTTAGCAAGATAGTTTCAACACTATTTTGCTCAACATCGACACATCTAACCATCTGGATCGATGTTTAAATCATGTTAATTAGAATATTTACAACTACATGTACAAAGAATTCCCAACAAACAATAGAACTCAATCATTCGATAGATGAATGCCAGCACCCGGTTCGGTCAGAGGAAACAACTATAGCCAGTGGTCGCATTGTGGAGTGTACATAGATGCATAATGTGTCTACGTTAACTGATTCGTCATCGAATTCATCATCATTCACAAATATTTGGCTCATATCAATAAATGACCTGTGTCTACGTTAACTGATCCATCATCAAATTCACCATCATTCTCACCCTAAGCAGAAACAATCAATAGTTATGTTCAGTCACGTGATACTACTCGTAAGTGGGAAAGGTACGTACTTAAAAAGAAATAACACATATATTAGACAAATTATCAGCAAAGTATATCATAACAAATTAGACGAAAATACGAACACGCCGGCACAAACGGATTGACAAACAGAGCTCTAACGAAGAAGATATAGCGATTTTAAGACCAGAACCTGGCGCCAACGTCAATAGAGAATGGCAGGTGCCGGCGCCAGTAAGGAAGGAGCGGCCCGTTTGCGTCGACGTGTTCGTCTTTTCGTCTACTTTGTTATGATATACTTTGCTGATAATTTGTCTGATATATGTGTTATTTCTTCTCAAGTATGTTATTTTTCCATTTAAGATGAAATATAAACTCGTACGCTCAGTCGTGTTTTTTCATTTCACGCAGTCGTAATGAAATTTGGATGCACCTCGTAATATGTCATAAATTGTGGGTAAATATGGTAATTTTTAGAAAATATTGAAGCAGGTGCAAGATGGTCATTTTTCGACTGAGCGAATTGGAATTCCGACTGCACGTAGTGACCCTCTATAAAAATGCAAATGTTTAAAAATTTAAGGCACTAGGTAACATTCGTTAATGTTTTTATTTATACTTACAATACTCAACAAATTAAAATAGACTAATGCTAATTAAATATAATAACTATATTAGTAATTGTTCTAGATAAGTTTAATAAGTCAAAATAAACTATATTATATAAAAATATTAATAAAAATGTGATGTTATAGTTGGTAGGTCTAGGCCCTCTTAACCCTTAAGGTGGCTCTCCCATTGTGTATGATGTTGTGTAACACATTATTCTTTAGGTGGCATAAGAATCTAGACACATGGTATGTAAGTGGGTTCAGTTGGGTTCGCTTGAGTCGTGCTATACAAAAACTAGTGTTTAAGTTTGTTATCTCCTCAAATTTGGTGGATAGCTATCAGACTTGGCTGGAACTTGGTATTGATTTGCACTTTTTGTCTATTGGTTGGCTATGATCAAACATACCCATTTGTGTATTGAAAAATACCAAACGCCGCCTTTTCACCTTTGTCTTTTCGTCTCTCTTTGGCGGGAAGATTTGCAATATGATGCGCCTTTTCGCCTTTGTCATCTGCCTTCGTCACCAGCCTATCGCTTCCTCTTCTCAATGGCTATTCATTTCTCAGGTTGCATTCTATATGTAGTGTTGCTTTGGGAATTGTTTGTATGTGGTATGGGTTAACCAATGATCTAACTTATCTTCCTTCAATTTCTACTCCTTTTAGCTCATCTTTTCTAGTAATATATTAAAATCTTTTGAAGTCAGGTTTCTCTCTTCTCACACATTTTGTTGAATATGACTTGAATTTATTAGTTGAGCTCTCTGTTTTTGTAATGGGCTTAGACCCATTTAGATTAAGTTAGGCCTTTTTAGGATTTTAAGGGTTAAGCATAGGAGTTACATATAAACTCTTTTCTCGCCTTCTATCTTGTTAGCCTCACAATTTGACAATCTGTAATTTGTCTCTCTCAAAAATAATAAAGTTGTCTCCTTTCTACCCGTGGATTAGCTAACACATCGTTAGTGAACCACGTTAAATCTTTGAGTCAATTTAGTTTTATTTTCCTTGATTCTCGATTTTGTTGTTTGTTACAACAAAGTGGAATTAGAGCTTTATCCGGATTTGTAATTTTGAGTTTGAAGATGTCTTCTTTGAATATAAAGACGAAAAATTAATTGTGCTTATGGTAAATAAAAATACGAGCTTTGCTAAAATAATAGGGTTTGTGGGTGCCACTGGCTATGAAATCAAAAGTATTCGTAGCGGATGGTGACACGTCGGGTAGTAGTCAAGAGGAGAAGACTCACTTGACAATTTTGTTGTGTGTGGCCGATGACATCATCACCAAGATCGCTAGTGAGAAGATTGTCACTGATCTGTGGTTGAAGCTCTAAAGTCTGAACATAACGAAGACTTTAACCATTAATTTGCTCATGAACAACGTCTGTTCAACCTATGAATTACGAATGCAGGAAGGTACGCCTCTGAAAAGGATCATTTGGATAAGTTGAATACGATTATGTTGGATCTTCACAATATTGATGTTGAGGTAGAAGATGAGGATGGTGCCTTATTTCTATTGGCATCTTTTCCTTTGTCATATGAGAATTTTGTGGAATCCTTCATTGTTGGGAAAGACAGTCTGACTCAAGAAAAAAGTAAGATCTACGCTTCATACCAAGGAGGTCCGTTATAATCGTATGGTTTGAGTACATAAAATCAGGCATCTGGATTGGTGGTTACAGGAGGTAAGGCACAAGGGAAATTTGGTATCTGTAACTATTGTAAGGAGAAATGACATTGGAAAAAAGAACGCCCTAAGAGAACGAAGCAGCAGGAAAAGAAAGAAGGTTCTATCGCGGTGGCAGAAGTTGACAGTTACATTGATTCTGAAGAAGATTTGGTCTTAGTTGCCAATGACCAACCACATTATAAAGATGTGTGGGTTCTTGACTCTGGGGCGTCTTACCATATTTTTCCAATCAAGGAATGGTTCTCAACGTATGAGCCAATAGATGAAGGCGATGTTACAATTGGAAATGACATCTTCTACAAATCTGCTATGATTGGCTTAATCAAGTTATTCTCACCATGAATGAAGTTAGGCATGTTCCACTGATAACGAAGAATCTAATATCCTTGAGCCAGCTTGACAGCAAGGGTTTCAATTTCAGTGGTAATTGTGGAGTGCTAAATGTCTACAAGGGTTCTACGGTGGCTCTGATGGGTGTGAAACATGGTACTCTATATATTTTACAGGGTTCTACTCTAACAGGTTATACTGTTGTTGCATCATCCGAGGTTGTACATGGCATGTTCCAACATTGCTTGGACTTGCTGAATGTTTTAAGTTATTGATCTGGGCCCTCAGGGGCAGTCTTAGGCGGAAGGGAGATTTGGTACATCTGACAATGCTCATTGCAATTGATACATTGACAATACTTATTGCATCGGTACGTCTGGCAATGCTTATTGCATCTAGTGCGTCTGTTGTCTGTGTGAGAGAATTCAAGTCAAGGTGAGATTTTTTTGAATATGCCTTGAATTTGTTGCCACTTCCGTGATAAACTAGGTACATCAAGCAATGATTATTGTGTATGATACGTCTATTATATGTTAATGAATTCAAATCAAGGTGGAGATTTGTTGAATATGACATGAATTTCTTATATGATCCCTCAATTTTTGTTTAGGCTTAGGCCTAATTAGGTTAAGTTAGGTCTTTTTAGGGTTTTTAGGTTAAGTAGAGAAGTTTAATATAAACTCTTTTGTCATCTCCTATTCTGTTAGCCTCACAAACTGACAATTCGTAATTGTCTCCCTCATCAATTATAAAGTTGTCTTTTTCTACTCATGGATCAGTTAACACATCGTTAGTGAACCACGTTAAATCTCTGTGTTGGTTTTTTATATTCTTAAATTCTCGATTTTGTTATTTGGCACAACAAACTTCCTTCCTCCTCTTGTAGCCAGTTGCATGTCTTTTTCACAATTTAGACACATTTCTCTTCCTTTATTGTCAATATAATTATGGGTTAGTCTATTCATCTCCTTGCATGCTATCTATCTTGGCTTAATCTCTCTTTTGATTTCCTTTGTTCTCTTCCCTTTTCGTTATCATTGTAGGGTTTGAAGCTTGTTTATTTCTTAGAGTCATCATCTAGTGCACTTAGGGTATTACTTCTTAACATGAATGTTTTTGAAGTTCATGGTGCTCTACTTTCCTATGATCGTTGCCTTTTAGGAAAACGTTTCTCACAAATGAAATTAGTCTTAATTCCTTTGCTATTAGTTTACGCCAAATTTGGAGTGCATTCGATGGTTGTAGATTCTATAAGGTTGGCTCAACTATTTTATGATTGAATTTGAGAAGCTACAAGACATGCATGCAGTCCTTGTCTGAGGCCCATGGGCTGTCAACAATTTGCTCTTTACAATACAATGTTTGGAATCAAGTACAGTAGTTGAAGAGCAAGAGTTCAAAAGGGTTCTTTATGGGTTCCTATTTACAATGTTCCACATGCATACTGCAATGTCCAATTTGCTGAAAGGGTTGTTTGTTGGTTTAATGAGGATGATGCCTCTTCTAGGTACAAGTATGTGCTGCTTAAGGTTTTATAAAACATTCAGCTTCCTGTTACGAGTTGTCTTCCGATCTCTCTTGATGGCAAGGATTTGGTGTTCACTATCACCTACAATAACACCCCCCTCGATCTGCTCAAAGTGCGACCTCTTCCTGCTTGTCTCTGAAAACTGCCTGTCTCCTTTTGCTCTCGAGGAGCATGACACCCTGTATGGTATATGGCTTCGTACAAATGTGTTCTCAGCTAGAACACGATCTAGGGAGGTTAATGCAATGTCGGAGTCGTGGTTTACAGTGGCGTAGTCTCTGGTTTGCTAGGTCTGGTAATCCCACTGTTTCGATTGAGGTTGTGCTGAAGGTATGTCCCTCACCAAAACCTGGACTAGGTGTAGAGGAAAGTGATCCGTCCTCTCCTTAGAAGCCATGCAAATTGATCTTTTAGCCTTATCTCATGGATTAAAGAATCGTAATTCTGAGCAGCTCCTTGCAAGTTACAAATGCTTCGTGAGAGGAGTGTTGGGATTTGAGATTGTCTGAGATGGACCGTAAAGGGAAGTGAATTATGAGCCTTTCAAGCTCTGCTCCTATTGCTGCGGTTAGTGGAAACAATGTTAAGAGAAGGTCGGTGCCACGGCGGCTGTGGGGAAGAATCATAGTCACCAAGGGGCATGAAGCCTCTGCTCTTCGATTGCATGAGAGTGGCCACGACTAATGTAATTAGTCATTTTGGAACTTGGGGTTCTACTTAGTGTCCTATTTGATTAACGGCTATGTGATGCTTATTATGGTATGTTTTCAATGTGTCTAGGAGATGGTTGTGGTTTCTAGTTAGTTCTAGTAAATATTTAGTATTTTAGGTCCATCTCAAAGGAGGTAAGTTTGTATATCTCTTTTGGTTTGTTGATCAGGTTACATGGCTAGATCATGAAGGTATTAATACTCTAATGGTGGTGGTGTGTTGAAGAAGTGATTTAAGCTTTTAAGTCTAAGCTATGGTTGACACTTCCTTGAGCTACTAATGCAATACCCCAAGGGAGATTTAGTCACGCATAGTAGTTGCCTTAGTTTAGGCTTATTTTGGGTCTCGACTTGTAAGAAGCTGGATCATGACCTCTATATATATCTTTATGGTTGTATATGCTAACAAGATTTTTTGTAGGGAAAGAATGTAAAAATGAATCAAATAATAAAAGAATCCTACAACTCTAATACGGGTAGCAAAGATCCCGGTCGGAATATAGTGTAAGTAAATTACTACCAAGAGTATCGAACACAAGGGACTTAATAGAAAATTAGTCATAATCCTCGGTAATAGCCTATTCTAAACAAAGGGGGAAATTGAATAATGACTCTAAACTAAAATAACTAATTAAAAATCCTAACTAAATGGTATTTACAATGAATTATCCTTGATTCGGAATGATAATCAATATAAGAACAAGTATGATCTCAAAGTCAAATTAACAAGTTTCGAATTAGCCAACTGTTGAACATGCTGGATCCAATGTCGGACAAAGGATGCACGACACATTCAAGAACTTTGAATGTGCCAGACACCAGACACCCGGTAGTGAACCCGGTAATGTCAAAATGTCAATATTGTTTTCCAGTTTCCATTTGAAACAAAACACTTTCAATCCATTATCGAATCCAGCAAATCTAATGCTAAAAACGAACAGGAAAGAGGAGAATAAAATGGTTAATTCCAAATCTTAGGTCTTGTTGCCCATCCATAGAACAATAAACTTTAATACCACCAAGATCCCGTAACCAGTTCTTTGAGAATTTTGAAGAAAAGAAGAACAAGTAGCGAACTTTATTCGTCTCTACACAAGGATCCAAATCTTAGTTTGAAACTCGCAAACTTTATTGATTATCATAAATGTATTACAAGGAGAATCATTCCTAACCAAAGATGACAAGGAATTCTACTCCACCATCCACACAGATTAAAAGAAAGAATACAAAGGAGATAAGGGAATTGGTCATAGCCTTAACCCGCCATGGATTTCCTTCTCTTTGCGTGGAAAGTTGCATAGAACTTCCTTGGACATCAACACTTGGAGTGGATGCAAATTTGGAGAATGAATGGAGTGTGGGGGAGGGGGGGGGGGGGTGCTGAAGTGTGTCAAAATGTGTAGGCTCTCGGCCTATTTATAGACTCTCATTTCTCTTTGTGCTGGATGGAATGCCGGGTGTAGTGTACCCGTCATCATATAAAACACGTGCGTAACTGTTAACGGTCGAAACCGCCAAATTTGAGCGAAAAGTTACATGTGCCGGACAGGGGATGTCCGGCACCGTACCCGACATCAGTTGAATCGTCAACGGTAAATAACTGCTATCGTTTAACCAACAGTGACGCCTTCTCACTTGTGCCGGGTAGGAAGTACCCGACACCATGTCCGACAATAACTTCTTTTCTGCTTCATACTCATGCCGCGCAGAAGCCACCCGACATCATATCCGGCATCACTTGGTCTTTTGATTAGAAATTCGTTCCTCGCATGGAAAATATACAAAACATAAGTCTAACAAATAAAAATTTTATATAATATAATCATAAATACTAGCTATTTAACCTTATTTCTATAAATAAACTTATAATTCTAACTATTATAATATGATAAGTCTGAGGCTTATCAGTATGACAAGGTAATGAATGCATGGTCGAGGTTAAAAAACACTCCCTTATGTAGTTTTGCGTACGTGGAAATCGGAAGTATGTACATACACTGTTTTTTTTTTAACAGTGTGAAGACTTATGGTGTTAAGTCACATGAAAGGTATATGGTGCAACCAACTATTGTCCGCCTGTATCTATGGGGTTTATGTATACATTTGTGGTGTCAGTTAGGGTAAATTATGCACTCGTATCTTCTAATGCACGAGCAATGAGATCATCAAGTGCACCAGTTGTCTTTGAAAAAATAATAAAAATGAGTAAGAATAAAAAAAATCAAAAGGAGTTAGAAAATGGCCATGCCCTTATTGTATAAAATTTATTTTTAGCAAACATGAGTATGTGTTTGTTTATTATGAAGTAAAAGCAAGTATGAACAATTAATAAATGTGATTTAACACCTTGGATTAACCACTCTTATTATTGCCTTTGTTGTAGATTTGATAGTTTTATCGAAATTCGCATTAACCTATCCTTGAATCTCTTTTGAATTATGAGAACATATTTTTATTTGAAATAACCACCCAAATTCTACACGATTTAACATGGAATAATGCATTAAGATTTAGTTCAATATAATATTTGGTTGTATCTTAGTTAATGAAACAACTAGTCTTTACCTTACAAGTATGAATGTAAATTATCGTGTTTAGCATTACAAAACGTCATGAACGAGGGGTCAAATCATAGAGATCGGGCGGAGTACTTGGGCGCATATATTTTTAGGTTACTATATAACAATTATTATAATATATGTTGATTTCACAAGATATCTTTCATAATTTTAGGGAAATTTCACAAGATACCACCGAGGTTTGAACGAATTTTATGAAATACCCCTAATGTTTCATTTTTATTATGAGATATTCTGAGGTTTCATTTTGCTTATAAGATACCCCTAAGGTCTCATTTTCATTATGAGATTCCTGTAAGGTTTCAATTTCATTACGAGATACCCCTCTGTTCAAATTTTGATATATTATATTGTTAATATTCCTATTTTACCCCACACCATATGCCCCCAATAACTTCAGGGTTTATGGTTAATTTTTTAAAATTTAAAATATAAAAAAACATAAAAATAATTAGAGAAAATTACATCCCCCACCCATGACGTTTGGTGAAATTACACATCCCACCCACGAGGTTTCAAATATTACTTTGCCCACCCATGTGGTTTTCTCTATTTTATATCCAACAACTTTTCAAATATTTGATCAACTTAAAGGATGCTCAAATGTTGTCCAAAATCGATAAAACTTTACATGGATGATGCTAAGGTGTTATATTTTTGTCCAATGTCAAATCCAAACTTTTTAAAGCTCATATATGACCTGTGGGACCCAATGAAAATACGTTGACATGTCACATGTTTCATTGGGTTCCACGGATCACATATGAGCTTAAAAAACTTTGGATTTCATGCTATACCAAAATATAACACCTCAGCATCGTTCATGTAAAGTTTCGTCAAATATTAGAAAAGTTGCCGGATGTAAAATAGAGGAAACCACATAGGTGGGTAAAGTAATTTTTGAAACCTCGTGGGTGGGGTGTGTAATTTCACCAAACGTCATGGATGGGGATGTAATTTTCCCAAATAATTAAAGATCAAATAAAATTTAAATTCAATTTTAAAGAATGAATATATTTAAATAAACAAATATAATTAAATTTTAAAAATAAATAGAAATGGCTAAACATTAAAAAATTAATTAATTTTAAAAACATAAATTGTTTTATAATTTAAAAACTATTTTAGTGAAGACTTAAAATTGTAAAATAGTTATAACAAATACATTAAAATCACAAGAAAATTGATTATATTTTATATTCTTTATACCTTATTTTTTCTAACTTTAAATAATGAGTTTTCCTATGTACCATATGAAATTGTTACGTTTAATATTTTTCATATTATTGTTATATTTTTCTATGATAAGTCACCGCAACGTAACACTTTAACAATTTATGTTTATTTTTAAAATAATTTATTGCTTTGTTATTTAGTTATTTCCATTATTTAACTATTTTTATTTTTTGTATATTAATAATATTCATTTTTCAAAATTGAATTCAAAATTTATATGATCTTTAATCATTTTTGTGTATTTTTCTCAGTTTTAAATTTTTTAAAATTTGACCATATACCTCTAAGGTTGTTATGAGGGCATATGGTGTGACTGTAAAATGGAGATATTAACAATATAAAATATATCAGAATTTGAACGGAGGAGTCTTGTAATGAAATTGAAACTTCAGGGAAGACCTCGTAATGAAAATGAAACTTAAAGATATCTTGTAAAAAGTTAAAATCTCAGGGGAATCTCATAATGAAAATGAAACATTATGGGTATTTCATAAAATTTACTCAAACCTTAGGGGCATCTTGTGAAATCTCCCAAAATTTTACTATGGTGACTGTTAAATAAAACGGCAGAAACTGCAACTCTAGAAAATGAACATAGAGTTTTTTTTTGAAAATCATACAAATATTATATATTAAGCGTTACACAAAGATACAATATTGTCAATTATCAAAAACAAAAGAGAAATTTCATGAAATGCCACTATATTTTTGGCTAATTCATCAAATGCCACTATATTTTTGTCTAATTAATGCAATGCCACTAAAAAGGAAAGTCACAAAATGCCACTATATTTTCGTAAAACTCCATGAAATGTCACTATAGTTATTGACCAGATGGAAAATAGACAAAAATACCCCTACTAGTTAATAAAGTACTTTTAAAGTTCACAATATGCCCCCAAGTATTAAAAAAATTACAAAAATATAAAAATACAATAAAAATATATAAAGATTTTAAAAAATTGTAAAAATTTAAAAAGTTTATAAAATTTTGAAAAATTTATAGAAGTTTAATTTTTTTATAAAAAGTAAAAATAAAACAAATTTTTAAAAATTTAAAAAATTATAAAATATACTTTTAATAATGTACTTTAAAGTTAACAATATGCCCCTAAGTGTTAAAAAATTCACAAAAAATTAAAAATACAATAAAATAATTTTTTTTATAAAAATTAGGGAAAATTCACAAAATACCATCCAACATGTCACATATGAGCTTAAAAAACTTCAAATTTGATATTGGACCAAAATATAACACTTTAGCATCGTTCATGTAAAGTTTCATCAATTTTGGACAACGTTTAAACATGTTTAAAGTTGAATTACGAAAAAAGCAATGGTATTTTGTGAATTAGAAACTCAAACAGTGTTATTTTGTGAATTTTCCCTAAAAATAAAAACAATAAAAAAATTCTTTAAATTGAAAAAATGAAAATATCAAATATTAAAACAAATAAATGTTTCATTTTTAAAATTTATTCAGTACCATAAAAAGAATACTGTGTTCTAAAAAAATTTATACCAAATATAGCCAATTAGTACATAATTTATACCAAATAAAACCATAATTTTTGCATACATTTTTAAATATTTTTTTTCAATCAATTTAAATTATTCTTCAAATAATTATTATATTAGAAATTTTAATTTTTTATAATTATCCGCAAAATAGCAAAAATAAAATATTTAATTTGAAGAAATATTTTAATTAATAGAAAAATATTAAAAAATGTGGTTAAAATTATGGTAGAATTAGTACTTAATTGGTATAACACAATATTCTTTTTATGGTACTAACAATTTAAAAAAAATGAATATTTATTTGTTTTAATATTTTCCATTTTTTTTTCAATTTTATATTTTAAATTTTTTTAATATTTTCTAATTTTTATACTCTTTCTATATTTTTAATATTTTTTAATTTTTTTTATTTTTTTTTAATTTTTTTTAGTTTTTTAATTTTTTATAATCTTTATACTTTGAAAAAATTTAATTTTTTTTTTTTTTTTTTTATGTTTTTGATACATTTGTGAATTTTGTAATTTTTTTTAGGGCTATTATGAACTTTAAAAGTAATTTGTTAACTAGTAGAATATTTTTGTCCTTTTTCTATCTGGTCAATGACTATAGTGACATTTTATGAAATTTTATGAAAATATAGTGACATTTGTGACTTTTTTTTTTTCAGTGGCATTTCATGAATTAGCCAAAAATACAGTGGCATTTCATGAAATTTCCCACAAAAAAAAAAAGATATAGGCTCCGTTCGATAGCACGAGTGGGAGATTAATCCCTTTTATAAAAAGTATGAAGACAGTTGTCCATTCTCATTGGTTTGTTTTAACCAAATGTCAGTAAAAAGTGTACTTTATTACACATGTTAGAGTTTGATTCACTAACTATAGTAAGATTATTGGAGCTTTATTTGAACGCAGAATATGCTGCGATTGGAATGCTGCAGTCGAACACCTCATAGTATTGTGAGGGGAAAATGAACATAGAGTTGAGTTGCTGGAAAACTGCCTGGAAACTATCTCGTTCCCTAATTCGCGATTCTCCAATGCTCCTGATCAAACATAGTGCTATTTTCTGGTTTCGGCTACCAGCTTGCAGTTCATATCCTCATCGTCTTCTTCTTCATCATGTGAAATTCCTTAACTCCACTGCCCCAAAGCGGTCAAACGTCTTGCTTCTTTCTCTAACTCTCTTTGTCTAGTAACATCAATGCTCAGACCTTCGTATTTCCGCTGTTACGTTAATTTCTGATGAATGCTTTAAAATGAAGGTATTGGTATGCAAAGACGAGGACTACGATGATTTCTTGCCATGGTTGGAGAGGAAGGCCGATGCAAAGGTTTCATCTGTGCTTTCAATTGGAAAGTCTACCTATGGCAGGTTGATTATACTTCCTTGTTGAATTAGTGGCACATGATACGAACACGCAGCCCTGCAATGACATGTGTTTTGTCTTGATTCTTAGGACCTTGGTTGCTGCTACGGTCATAAAAACCGGGGACTGCATTCTAAGGGTTCCTTTCAGAGCGGTATAGTGTAGTATCTCGGATAGCTCTTGGTTCGCAAATTCAGGTTTGAACCTATACTTGTCCGTCTTGTTTGCAGAAAATTTCTCCCGGTCTCGTACCTGACGAAGTAAAGGACCTGCTTGGCGATGATGTTGGAAATACTGGTAGACTTGCACTGGTAATTCTAGCGGAACGAAGAAAGGGTCAGGTAGCATTTTTTCATTCGTTCTTTCATGATATGGAATTTTAAATAGACGCGACAGTTGTAGGTCTTTAGGCCTTTTTAAGTGCCTCTGTGACATTTATTAGTTACTAATGCCGTCGGTTGTTTGTTTTTTCATCTTACCATAGGATTCTGAGTGGGCGCCCTATATCAGATGTCTTCCTTCACCTGATGAGTTGCATAATACAGTCAGTCTGTCTCTCTTTTCTTCTTTTGACAGATTGTCCTTCTCTGCGTTTCCGGGAAATGAAGAATCGTTTCTTCATTGCAGATCTTCTGGACGAAAGATGAGCTTGAGATGATACGACTAAGTCCCATGTACCAATCAACAATTGATCATCACGATAAAATTAAAAAGGAATATTCGTTTCTGACGTTAGTAAGTTTTTCCATTCCTCCTTTTTTTTTTCTTCTTTTCTTTGGCCTTGAATTCAAGCTGTTTTACCTTCTCCTTTGCAGTTCTATTGACTCATTGCAATTCCATTGTCACTTACCAAGAATTCACTTAAGATGAAAAGATCCTTTTGAAGATGCAAAGCCGTTTTCAGAATATTTTCAGCTTAATTCTATGGACGCCCTTTATCCTTGGAGACTGTTATTATCTAAATCATCTTCTGTTTGATTCTAATCATGTATTATTGCATATCTAGCCCTATTGTCTTTGTGCTTTGTAACGAGTGACAGCTCCATCTGTGTTGAGCTAATACTACTTAGCTGCTTAATGCAATATACACTATGCTTTCCGTATTTCCAGTGGCTAGGGTCAACCACACTTAAATTTCATAGAAAAACCACAATTAGTTATAGGTTATAGGAACAAGCTCAATGAGCTGGATAAGAGCCACAAGTAGGCTTTGTTCAGAATCTGGACCAGATGATAGATATGAGGACCAATCCTTTGTTACTATTTCTTCCTGAGAAGCAATTGTATGACTTCATGTTCAATTTTGATGCCACATTGTAGTTTTTTTTTCTGGTTTCAGGTTCTGAATCACTTTCCTATTTTGATTGAAAATTTTACATTTGAGGATTTCAAATATGCATATAGTACAGGTATGCCTCTATATCTGATATAGTCAATGATGCTGGGGTGTTGCTCTGTCTCTTTCTGTTGTTACAAAATTAGAAAGGAGGTGGTGCTTCTTCTATATGCTGAAGTTAGGATGAGACACTAACCATCATTACAGTTAAAGGCTATAATTTGTTGAAAGAACTAGCTAGACTTTTTGAGCCATTATGAGCTATGTTGCACCGAAACGGTTCGGGTTTTGGAAACGGAGACGTTTCCGAAACGGGGAAACGGCAATGCCAAAAAAATACCCCGAAACGGAAACGGCAAAATAAATATAATTTTTAAATTATATTATTAATTATAATAAAATTAAACACAAAAAACATGAACATGAGAATTAATAAAAATATATACAAGAAAGTAACATGGTCCACCAGTAGAGGAGTCTATCAATTTAAGGTGTCTCCTGTCAATTTAAGAAAGCAACGACGATTCACTGTACTCAACCAGTCAACAAGAACACCAGCACTTTGTAATCCTAGAGTGCTCTAATGGCGGTGGGAGTGAGATGATAGTGGCTTGATTTTGCAAGATATCTGTTGACGAGTGAGAGGAAATGCATAGCACGAGAGATTGAGTGTTTAATGGAGTAGACATTGTAATGTTTGACGGTGGTGTTGGTAGTGCTAGGGGTGGAATAGGGGAATAAGATGGTTTTGTAGTAGTCTGGGTAGAGAGTTGTGTTGCAGATGCCGCAATGGTGTTGCAGATGCGACCCGATGGTGTTTTGAAACGTGATTTTTTTAAAAAAAATTGGGCTGAAACGTTTGTAATTAATTAGAAACGTTTCGGTTCAAATACAGTCACTTTTGAGACATTTCGCAGCCGTTTCGACGCGTTTCACGTTTCAGACACGTTTCTAACGGACGTTTCCGTGCAACCTAGATTATGAGTGTATACATTATTAGATGGAGGCAGCTATAAAATAAAGCAAAGTTCAAAATTTCTTCTAAAAGCCATTTTGGTTAGCTTTATTTCCTCTAGAGTCTTGTAGTTTCAATTCTCTGTAATTGATAGTACAATATATATCTCATTCTATAACAGTTACTGTAACTGTTTGTGGTAATTTGTGGCCAGATCACTGAACGATGCTTGTTGCTTCATTAATCTTGATTTCTTCACGAGCAAAATTGCTGCTGTTTCTACTCACTTCTGTGACCTGAGAGTCTAACTGTTATTTCCAAAAGAACAAGACTACCCTTTTTGGGATTCCCGGAGTTTGCTTAAAACAAGTTCTGCAAACTGCCGAACTTGTATTTTGTTCGAGTGTTTTTAATTACCGTGTCAACTACATGAGTTTATATGGCTGTTAAATGTTTGGTAAAAAACTTTATCATTGAAGTAATTTCAGAATCTTTCTGGACCTCTGAAGTTGATACTGGACATTATTTGTATGTGGATTTTTTGGAATTCTTTTAGTTTTTTTTTTATTTCTCATGTACACCATTCTCTCAGCAATAGTGGACACATTTTATATCCAATGTCTTTTCTTTTTCCATTTTTTTTGCGAAATTTTCAAACAAGTCATTTTATTCTCTGCACTATATTGGTTTATATACTCTTTATCGTCAAGCTGTTTCTGTCATTCTCCTCTAGAACTGTTGACATATGAAGGGGCCTGGATTTTGATTCATGTACCTCATCTGACAAGTTCTGAGAATTTGCAGTTGGCTCTCGGGCATGGGGCAACACAAACAGCCTTTCTCTGGTATCATTATCGTTTCAATTCTACGTTTTTAGCATGATATTTTTTACCATCTAGGGAACTGAACGTTGAGCTATCTATAGATTCCATTTGCTGACTTCTTGAATCATGATGGGACTTCAGAGTCTGTTGTGCTGACTGATGACTCTATCCAAGTTTCAGAGGTATATTGCTCTGTTTCTCCCCCTGTTATATTTGTGTTGTCCTAGTCTTCAGTTTGGTGATTAGCATCTACCCATTGAGATCACAGACAATCTTTGGGTGAGATATGATCTACTGTTCACTCTGGTATGCTAAATGGTGCTGATCCATGTAGGTACTTGCTGATCGAGATTATGCTCCTGGTGAAGAGGTGAATTGCTCTTTATAGATATTCATACTATATAAGAACTAGTTGAGTGTTCTTGCCAGCTGAATGACTAATCACCTCCTTGAAGTTGTTCTATGCCTATTCTTTTTAATGCAACCATCTTCTGCCACGATAAGTAGTATTGAAAACCATTCTGGCTTGCTTTTCCAGATGCTTCTTCTCTTGCTATCACTCTGCGCCAGGATATTCCATGGTTTGAGTCCGCCAAATTTTCATGACATTGTTCCATATTGTCTTTATTTTGTTGGATAACTAGCTGACCATTCTAAGAGTGTACCTCCATCTTTGTTTGGTCCTCTGGATCTGTGGTAACATCGCCAGTATATTCGAAGGTTCTAGAGGTTCTTGAGAAATGAACTGCCATCTTTTTTTTTCAGTTGGTGACTGATAAGGTTGGACAGACTTCGCCTACTAGTCATTTACTATTCACTTTCTTTGTTGCATAATTATATAAGCAATTTAATGCAGTCCTTCCACTTTGTACGGTGCCTGAAGTCCTGATTCTGAAGTTGGCTCGAATTCTTATAAGCTGTGATTTTGACATGACTGGACTATTTATCTGGAAATACGTGGCTTAGTTTCATCTTTTTTCCTCTGGGCCATTCATACTCTCCTGTCATGTTTGAAAGGCAGTATCGCGAACCAGTAGTGGCAGTATCGCCACACATCAATGCCAATCATTTTGCGAGTTCATTAACTCTTTTTTTTTTCTCTAGGTTTTGATTAGATATGGAAAATTTCCTAATTCTACCTTGCTGCTCAACTTTGGATTTACGCTTCCGTGCAACATTCATGACCAGGTTAGTACTGTTTTCTGTGTCTTAATTTATGGGCAATTTGTACCTACGTTTACTGCACTGGATGATGATATGACCTAGAAAGTTGGAATTATATCGGGTGATGCATATAGCAATAATACCTGTGCTTAAATATTACTTTTGACAGTATGCAAACTAGTGATGTTACCCGATGCTTCAGGTTCAAATCCAGGTAGACATGCCTCAAAGTGATCATCTCTGTGCTGTAAAACTGGATTTGTTGCAAAAACATCATCTCCCGGCAATCAAAGATATCAGCTTCAATGCATCAGGGGCTACTTTTCTGATAAAGTTGGTACTTCTAAAGACCCTAAATTTTGTATTTCAGAGCAATTAGTCAAATTTTGCTTGGCTACTCTGCCACTAGAACATCTTAAGAAAATAAACATGAGTTTTTGCTCAATCATCTTACTATCCAAATCATTGAATAACATGGAATATTCCCCCTACCAATAGTTGGTTCTTGTCCAATGTTAGTGATAGTAGAACCATCCGAATGCCCATTCGCTTGTCAAATATCCAAGTGCTTTTATCAGATATGTTTCACTTTAAGGCTAGGTGGTCATCTGTGCAACATGATTTGATGCGACTAAGCATGAAGTGCAAGATGGGGAACTGATCTATATAATGTGATTCATCCATCTGTACAAGTTTCAAATTTCAAAAACTTTAAGATAGTGAACATCAGCATGGCGTTGGTGTTGTATCCTCTCTTTTGTTGGTATTATTCAGATGCTATATTGTCAGAGGTTTGCAAAAACACACATGGTCTGGTAGTCTTAGACCTGATTTTTTTCTTTTTTTTAAGAAAAGTCTTAGACCAGATGATAGGGTCTGCTTTAGCTTGGGGGTGATAACTAAAGGGTTTTGACAGAATGCTATCCTCTTATCCCCCCATAATCTCGAGGGCTAGATCTTTTTATTTGATATCTTGTTGAATTTGTACTGTCAGCCCGTGTAATGTGATCAAGATGGCAGAAATTTTTAATATGAAAGCATCTTACATCGTTCTCTGCACATGTCTAAATGTTTATGCTTTTCATAATAATACATTCATTATATTTGCTCGCCTATGTTTTCTCATACCAGTAGTTTGTCTGGTACAGAGAAGTGAGGAGTACAAGGGGGAAAGGATATGGAATCCCCCTGTCAATGCGAGCTTTCTTTCGGGTCATGAGTTGCCACTCCGCTGAAGGTGAAAACTTCTCTCATGATTTTGGAACTTGAAAGTTACAATGTCGTCATTGTAAGAGACTAATTGATCGCCTATTCAACGTTATGTTTGTCAATATTCAGAACTTTCCAACTTGGCCTTGGAAGCTGCTCAGCATGATGGCAGGCTGGCACGGCGTCCTTTCACAGATAGTAGCAGAGAGATCGAAGCTCATCAGATGTTGCTTTCAACAATCAATAAGCTAATTGACAAATACGATTCAGAAATCAAGGTGAAGTAAAGAGAGAAGAATAAAAGCAGCTTTGCTATTTTACTGTTACCTACTGTTTCCTTGATTTATTTTCTTGATTCATTGCTGTAGTCTCTACGCCTTCGTAGAACTATAGGCAGTCAGGGCATGTTTCCTCCTCGGACGAAAATGGCACTTGATATCCTTGGCGGAGAGGTTCGTGTTCTTCGATCTGCGTCAGATTGGTTGAAGAGTTACTGCTATAACTATCAAGTTCAGAGTTGCAACAACCCGTCATTTTTTTGAGGACTTGAGTAAACTTCTTCACTAGTGAATTGCCGTCCTTATGCTGGGGTGACGGTGATTATCTGCGTTTCGTCCTTATGTTGTGGTGACAGTGACTGTCTGGGAGTCTGATAAGATAAAGAAGATTGCCATTTGGTGTGCTGCTCGGATTGAGTTTGAGGAGAGAGGGTAACGTTTACAATGGCTCTGTTTAACAATTGCGATTCTTGGCAGTAAGCTCACATATATCCTTTCGACGAGGCTTTAACTGCCATGAAGGTGGCTTAAAAAAAGTGCCAAAAAGGAAAATAACTACTTCAAAGTTGGAGAATGTGGTTTTAGTTTGAGGGCTAAATCTTTTGATGCACCGCTAAAGGGATCAAGTTTAAATTCACCATTTGTTTTTGTCAGTGATTACTAGCCATTAAAACTATGGTTGAATTTAGTTTACACCTTTAATTCCGATGTATACAAAATTTTCTCACTTTGATGTCTATGTATGACCTACAATAAATAGCAGTCTTGATCACTGACTTGAAAGACTAGGAATAGGGTTGTCATGGTTCGGTTAATATGGTTATAACCAAAAACTGGATTTTTCTCAAATTTTTAATCGTTTTTTATTACTTTTTTTTTTCTTTCGTTTTTCAGTTAATCGAATTTTATTTCAATTCGATTTTTCGTTATTAAAGAGAATATTTTAGTTAACTGAATCGGTTTTCAGTTATTAAGTAGAAAACAAATTCAGTTTTTGATATTTCGGTTATTAAAGTGAATTTCGGTAAATTCGATTATAACCAAAATAATTGAAAACTGATTTTTTTTTAAAAAAAATTCGGTTTTCAGTTAACTGAATTAACCTAATGGACACCCTATAGGAATAAGTAATAGTGATAAATGGTGATTAACAATTTATTGTTACGAAGCATTAATCCTATAATTACTATTTGTTTGTGGTAAGGTGTTTGTGTTAATTGTCAGACCTTACTATTGAAATAAAGTAGTAGCGCATAAAAATAAAAGTAAAGGAGAGAAAATGGGTCTGGGTAGATCCCATGTGGTTCCATACTAAAACTCTGGTAAAGACGATACTTCCACAATCGGAACCTAAAACTCAAGCTGACTATTTTAAGCTCTCTTAAGGTTTTTTTTTGTTTCGAAGATGCATCAAGCATATGATTAATCAATAGGCCATAAGGCTAATTACAAACCAACAAGGCATAAACATCATATTGCCCGATATATGGATTTTTGAAAGGAGTAACCCAAAGATAGTCTAACGACAAAGCAAGCAAAAGAGAAAGTCATTACAAGGAAATAACACCATAAGTTCACAGGTTTCAAAAACAATCACTTAGGCCAACAAGTCTTCATAATAGCAAAACTACTAAGATCAAATTCCTAGCCTAGACGGGTAGTTTGTGAGCGCGGCATCCCTTCCCACCCATTTGGTTGGACGCATTCCCGGTGGCCTTTTAAGAATGGGCTGATATGTCAACAAATCAGGAGATAGCGAGAGAGGTCTCTTGCCATTACAATCTTGTAGACACCGTGAGAATCCGACTGCTGATTGAGCCTTCGCACATTGACACAGTTCGTGAGCAGGGGGCACAATTTGGCTTGGGGATGCCAAAGAGAGAACAAGGAGGAAGTTTCCATCATGGTTGGAGCGGGCTTAAGAGGTGGGTTGTGCTCCCTCTTCTTTATTCGAAGGATGCATGGCTAGTTAAGATCAGTAGAGATTGAGGAGTTGGAGTTCCCAAGGAGGTCGAGGATGATCCACGCCTCCAGCTTCTTGGAAATCTTCGACCACAACGCGGCTAGGCAAGAGTTAGAGGAAGGGACATACTGTATGCATCTGGGGTACTTGCCTAGTAAGGCTTCTATCCGAGTAGGTGCTCATGGTGTGAGTAAAAACTCCACAACACTTATAAAGAATTGGCATATCATCATAGAGATAGAAAATACTGTTATTTGTTGTTGATCATCATGAGCAGACTCTCATAATAGGGCAATGGAGGTTGATAAGGACCCTAATACGCATGTGATCAAAATCGTGAATCTCTGGGTCCTCCATAATTCTCGTAAAGCAGTCAAGGGTGTCACCCGCCTTTAAGACAAATGTGGAGTTTGAATGTATACACAACACTCTATATATTCGAACCCAGCAAGGGGACGAGTTGTATGCATGCTCGTTTACCCCCCCCCTGGTTGCAACCTTTGAACAGCAAAAAAACGCTCTGTTGACCACCCATGAGTTGCGGAAGAGCACTGCAAGCAAACCTGCAGTTCCTGAAACTCAACAACAAAGGTAAAGGGGGCTACCTTACAGAACTTAAAGGTCCCAATTGGGGCCCATGCACTCGTCAAGGTGATGCGAAGAATCGAAGGAGCCATATTGAAGCAATGGAAAAGTCGTCCATTAGACACCGTCCCCATGAACATCATAGCATTGAGATCGAGGATCACCATTGGTCTAGTGGTTGAGTGATTTCGAAAGCTAGGGGAATTGAGGAACTTTTTTTTTTGGTGGAGGTTGCGGGGTTGAAGTGGTGAACTATGGTTTTGATTGTAGAATGCTGCCAAAAGATTGTAATCGTGAGCAAAAGGACAAGAGATTTGAGTTGAGTGATCGAAGGCATGCAGAAGCTCAGTTCAGTCAACAGTGGAGTAATCAGAAAGCATGATTGGCATCATATGGAGAAAAATGTGGGATTATACGGGCGAGAGACGGAAGGCGAATAAGCGGTGACGTTGAGTGGAGATACGGCACAAGGTCCCGAGTAGAGGGATGATGAGGAATCCGGTCCCGGGTAGGCGATGAGCGGTAGTTGGCGGAAGCGAATGAGCTTGGGAGCAATGATGAGGAATCCACACGGGCAAGCGGCAGGCTCGCATAGAGGGGATTACAGGGCAATTCTACATATGGAAGTTGCTTCTTAGGTCTTTTGAATAGTTTTACTGGGTATGAGATAGTTACGACGTGTTTATGAATTATCAAGAAAATGGTCAGCGTACTGGATGAGGCTTTATGCGCATCAAGTTCTCAGTTGATGTCTCGAAACCTATCATGAGTTTTATAACAATCATGGTTTATGGGAAACCTACTTTGCTTTGTTTGACATATGAGTGACTTCCTTGTTTATGCTTCTATTGTGGAATGTTCACACATGCAACTCGGGGTTTTTTCTTCTCGGACTATGGCCCTGGCACACATTCTTCTTTATGGTCTCTAGTTGAGGGCTGGCGCAGTCGGGGGAGGATGGGTATGTTTGGATGGTAAGCTCTATGTTGCTTCTTTCCTAAGAGATGACACCCTGGTGCATGAAAGGGGAGGTGTTGCGCAAGATCATGCAGAGCCACAAGAGAATTAGGTTAATCGTGTTCAAGCTCTGGTAGAGGAGGCTGATGATGCTTTAGAAGAAGGGGAGATCCGATCTGAGCAGGAGCTTGTCTTACTACAGTGGGAAGGGACTGAGCCGGATCATTCAAGTCGGAAGTGTAAGGTATATGTTGTTGTGTATGATGCTTCTTTGTATGAATTTATCGAGCGTAATGAGGATGAAGAGCTTGCAAAAAAGGGTAAGAATGGTGACGCGCAAGGTTTTACATCAACTTCAGAGGCGGCTTGGGGGATGCCCAAGGCCGCCTGTTGCAATGAGTATTTTAGTGGCGAACTACCGGGGCTTGGGTGCTCCTTGTGTAGTTCATTGGGTCTTGAACTAATCTAGGTTGAATCACCCACTTTAGTTTTTTTGTCTGAAACAAAATTAGCGAGAGTAGAAGTGGGTCTATTTGCTAAAAGGTTACAAAGTTACACTTGGGTTGTTGGTGACTACTATGGTCAGCGTGATGGGGTTGCCTTGTTTTGACATTCTGATTTTAATATAGAATTGATTGGTTTTCCTGCACAGCACATAGATCACATTGTGAATGATGAATTGGGTGTAAGGTGGCATTTCACGGGGATTTATGGATGGCCTGACGCTATTCAACGCTAGAGAACATGGCATCTTCTTCGGCAGCTGCATGACATATGGCAGGGCCCTTGGTTAGTAGGAGCTGATTTTAATTAAATATTATAGAACTCGGAGTAGGCAGGTGTAAGAATTTGCTCATGGAGGGGGATGTAGGCTTCCCGCCATTGTTTGCAGTTTTGTGCCTCAAGAGATTTGGGTTATGTAGAAACAAAATTTACCTACTCAAATTGTAGAAGTGGATTTAATAACACAATATCGTTTTGTAGCTACAACTGGTTGGATGGCCTCTTTCCCTTTGCCAGAAATTACCACCTTCAATGTGGTCCTTCATACCATCGGCCAATAAAACTGGTTTTGTGGGCCCCAATCATACGTGGTTGAAAGTCGTTCTGGTTTGAAAATTGCTGGGCTAGGGATAACGGGTGCATAGAAGTTGCTCAAATGGTGTGGTATTCAGTTGACATGGTGACAAGGGGTTATCAGCACAAAGTTGCAGGTTATGGTGAAGTGTTATGCCAGTGAGGTAGGAACAAGCTATGATTGGAGAAGAAAAAAATAAACAGGGTTAAGAAGGAAATGAATGCTGTCGCCACTAGTTCTCCTTCTAAGGATAACATGATTGCTTGGCGAAGGCTGACTAATGAGTTAGATTGGTTGCATTATCAGCAGGAAGTTCGCTGGCATCAGCGATCAAGACAACAATGATTTACTCTCTAAAAGGTGATGACAATGTTTTAGTTTCAGATTGCAATGGTATTGAAAGTGTTGTGCAAGGCTACTTCCAAGGATTATTTGAATTAACTGACCCGAATCCTAATCCACATTTGTTAGCATATGTGGAATGAAGGGTGCCTCAAGACCTATATCATGCTTGGGAGAGCCCTACACACAGAAAGAGGTGGTTCATGCACTCAAGGAGATGCATCATTCCAATGCGCCTGACCCAGATGGAATAAATGGTATGTTCATTCACACTTACTAGTCTATAATTGGTCATGATTTCATTGATGTAGTTTTACGTTTTCTTAATACTGAGGCTATGCCTGATGGACTTAATCATACACATTTGGTCCTCATACCTAAGAAAAAAGATGCACATACAATGGTAGAATTTCAGCCTATTTCACTATGTAATACAATTTATCGTGTGATCTCTAAAATGTTGGTTAATCGGGTTAGAATGGCAATGCCGCATGTAGTCTCTGAGTGTCAAGCAACATTTGTTAGAGGGTGGCTTATAACGGATCAGGCAATTGTTTCTCATGAATTAATGGATCTCAAGAGACACTTTAGGGCAATTAAAAAAGGTACTTTTGCATATAAGTGGATATGTTCAAAGCCTTCGACCGAGTTGAATGGGATTTCCTCCTTAATGTTTTGCACAGTCTTGGATTTCATCCTAGGTGGGTGGCTCTTGTTCGAAAGTGTCTAACAACAACTATAGTGGTTGTGTTGATTAATGACTATCCCGGTAGTACCTTTGCACCACGTAGGGACTTTGTCAAGGAGATCCACTTTCACCCTATTTGTTTATTTGTTGTATAGAGGTTTTGGAATCTAGTTTAAATTTGGCTTGTGATGTAGGATTATATAAGGGTTTATGAGTGTGGGGGCTTGAAGACAGCATTACACACTTATTCTTCGCTAATGATTATGTAATATTTAGTGGGACTACAAATGAAAATGCACATACACTCTCCTTAATCTTGGATGACTTTAAGTCGGCATCTGGACATGTTATTAATATGAATAAATCAGGAGTTATGTTTTCTAGTGGTGTGGAGAATGGTTCTTAAGAACAAGTGTTGGCCACTTTTGGTGCTAGAGAGGTTGATGATTTTGGGTTGTATCTTGGTTCTCGAGAGTGAAGGGCAGAAATAGATTGAGTGTCCTTGCATATATTAGGGATAGGATGACCACTTGGAACCCCCTTCAAGAATGAGCATAATGTGGTTAACCCCCTTGTGTTTATCATAATTATTGGTAACCACCTTGAGGTTACGGTATCTCTGACCATGAGCCCCCAAACTATAACCTTGTTATCAAAACGTTAATTACATGCTGACCCATCAGCTTAATCACATTATTAATGCCAACATGGACAACAAAACTGTTTAATCAACATCGTTTAACTGTTCCTCATCCCAATTCAGATCCATTTTCAAGGTAGGGTTGACGTTTTTTGGACAACAAGAATGTTGATTAAGCATTATTTTTGTCCAGTATGTCATTAATAATGTGATTAAGCTGATGGGTCAGCACGTGGTTAATGTTTTGATAATGGAATTATAGTTCGGGGGCTCATAGTCAAAGATACTATAACCTCAAGGTGGTTACCAATAATTATGATAAACACAAGGGGGTTAACTGTATTATTCCCAATCCTCAAGGGGGTTCTGAGTAATTTACTCAAAAAGATTCAAGGGTGGAGTAGGCTAGTTTCCTAAGCTGGTCGTGAAGTTCTCATTAAATCCATTTTGGAAGCAATATCTTCCTATATCATGAGTATTATACAACTTCCTCAAACTCTCCTTAATGATATTCATAAATTAATAGCAAGGTTTTGGTGGGGTGGAGGAGCACTATCAAAATGCACTAGCGTAAGTGGGGTGTTTTGTGCCAAGGGATAATTGTGGGGGGCTTGGGTTTCTGTGATTTGTCTTTCCTTAATCGTGTATTGCTAGCTAAACAATGTTGGCGGTTATTAACTAATCCTAACTTGCTTGTTACAAAGTTGCTAAAGGTGCGATGATTTTTGAAAGAATAGATTTGAACGCAGACCTATGATATTCTCCAGCCTAATTGGGGGTGTTACATTCGCTTTTGGTTTTGTTTACAAGAATTTATAAGAAGATTGGAGTTGGGAAGATCCGTTGATGGATCAATGATCCTAGGAAACCCAGGGGAACACCATACCTTTGGTCACTTCCAACTTAGCAAAGATAAGGTTATTAAGTTGGCTGATTGGTCCTATCATACATTGGAGATTAGGCTGATAAAAACATGGTTTCATCTCATGATGTCGAGCTTATAACTCGCATCTCGTTTTCTTTAGATTATGTTTTTCAATGATGAATGAGGTTGGGTGCACCAAATCTAAAGAGTTTGCAGTCAAATTAGTTTTCATATGGCTGTGAGTATGCAGAGGTTTTATGATACATTGAACTAGTTCCAATTCAGTGGGCCTAGCTATTAAGCGAGTATGGAAATGTCGTGTGTCACTAAGAGTTAAATTGTTTGCATGAAAGTTTTTACAATATAATTGTTCCTATCAAGACACTTATTCAGTCATGAAGTCACAAAGTAATGGATACGGCTTGCTTTTGCGGGGCTTACAAAACGTTATTACATGTCTTCTTTTTTGTAACAATGTTGAGGATTTGTGGGAAGCATTTTCTTGTAGGCCACATATGCAGCTAACTACATTGGTTTTTTTTATCAGTGTCTTTTGTTGACCTTGGATTGTTTAACTACCTTACTATTAATGTTTTGAAAAAAAAATGGTTTTCACGTTGCTAGGTTATGTTTGGAAAGCCAAATGGTATTTAATGGGGGGTGGTGTCAAGTGAACACCTACTTGGAGGTTGCAATGACTCTTCTCAGCATACAAGCAATACTAGAGACAAACATGATGATGTCCTCCATGTCTAGGATTACGGTAGCTATAGTTCAAGCTTGTTTGGAGTTGGAGCCATTTGTAAAAATAAAGAAAGGGAGATCTTGGCAGCAGGGAATGATCATAGAAATGGAGTTGCTTCGTCGGCTTGGTTTGAGGCAAGAGCTTTGGTTTTTGATCTTCAATGTGCTAGGGAACTAGGGAAGATGAAGATTTGTATATATTCATATTGTAAGTCTAATGTAGAGTATGTTAATCGTAGTGGTGTAGCAGTGGAGGAACTAAGAGGGGTTTTGGACAAACTATATTATGACATGAAATGTTTTGATGTTGTCTTATGTCAATATGTAAGGAGGGGGGATAATATAGCTGCATATTGACTAGCAAGTCAATGAAGGATTACAAATGTGGGGAAGTATGAACTAGTGATGTACCTCGGGATATCTTACCTTTTTTTGAGCTAATGTTAATAATGGTATGTTTTTTTTAAAAAAAAACACGCTCTGTCGCACTTGTAAAAAAATGCGACTCATTAATAAAAACCATATTCAATAGAAAATTGTTACTCAAAATTCTGTAGTGCACAATTATTGCTCCAAAACTAAGGACAAATTAGTAATTAGCTACAACCACTATCAACTGTAACCATGTGTTGTTAAGGACTACTAGTATATATTATGGGTGCACTTATATTATTTAGTTAATATGTTACGGGGGAGTATTATATGTTTCTGTTTTGGTTAAAGTAGGTGGCTGGCTCTGGTTTAGACACAGGAGTGTGCTGGGTATTTAAAGGAGTTTTAGGTCTTAGGGTCAGTATTGTAGCTTGCAAAAGAAAAGTATCGGGAGATTTCTCCCTTTCCATTCTGAAGCCTTCCACTATGTAAAATTGGCTTCTCGGCGGTGATTCAATGCAAAGAGTTATAGTTTTCTTGAGACGTTTTCATGGTATCAAAGCGCAGATCGTGGGATCTTGCTCTTCCCTGTGAATCTCGTCGTGTTTACCTCCGATTTCCTTCCAATCCTTTTCTTCACATCTTTCCATTTTTCATCCCGAAATTCTTGTGGCCTTCCACCGCTAGAATCCTCGATTTCGAAGGAAGCGTGTTTCTGGTGTAGTCAATGCGACCAGAATGAGTACGGGAGGCAACATAGACAAGGATATCAGAACTAGAGACGCTGGAAAAGGCGAGATAGAGAGCAACAGAAAAGATGAAGAAGGCATCGACAGTGGAGACCCTCTATATCTTTCCAACTCAGACCAACCAGGATAGTCACTCGCAGCAAAATATGACGGCGGTCCTGGGTTCACTTGCTGGAAACAACAGATCGAGATTGTGTTGGGTGTGGAGAGTGATTTTTCGGTATGAGGGGGGTCTATCTAAATATGGTTCTTGACTGAAAAGCCTAGATCCTAAAACGCCATTCTGTGGAGGGTGAAAACCCGTTATTCATGGCATCCCTCAAATACCTACTAAATCGTCCGTCTTTCCCAGAAAGCATAAGGGGAGTGTAAGTGAACACTACACCTGCTCTCGATAGGCTCCACGCGGACTTATGCCCTAAGGGCAGAAATTGACTAGAGTCGCCACCTAGTTTGACCTAAGATACTAGGAAGGAAGGGAATGAGGGTTCTAAGAACCGTTGGTTGACTCTGAGGTTGTTCCCTATGGATATGACTTATTTGGTCGTGTCAGAGATTCCATTGTGGGTTCGCACTGGGTTACACCCCTCAGAAGTGGCAACGACCACGACTTCGGATTGGTGCCCGAGGAAACCTCGGTCTCCAATTGTCGAGATTTCCCTCTTTCAAAACCTTTTAGATAGATTCATTTAAAAGCCAAGGATATGATTAGGACAGGAAGAGAGAAGAAGAGTGGATGAGGCGAGCTTTTCTTCCAAGCTAACGCCAAGAAGAAGGATTGATGAATTCGAATGAGTATAGAATGAAAGACCTCAGGAGTCTGATTTTGAGAGTTGAAGAAGTCAAGGGTTTGTGGGAGTCATAGGGGATTTGAATGTTTTGAAAGGTATGAAAAACACCTTAGAGTGGGAAAAAGAGTTTTTTTATTGGAATGGGGTCGCACCCTAGATGGGCTGCCTACGTACTCAACTCCCTGTTGAGATCAGACCTTACGTAGTTCAGGATTTTTGGAATTTGTGAACTTTGATGTTTGTGGAGTTTGAAGATATTTGAGGTGTCTGAGATTTAGAAAGGTTCGGAGTTTCGAGAAGTTTCGGGTTTGGGATGCTAGTCTATGAGACGCTCGGGTCTGTGAGACGTTTGAAACCTTGAGATGTCGAAGTCTGTGAGACGTTTGGGCCTGTGAGACGCTCGGGTCTGTGAGACGTTCAGGTCTGTGAGACATTCGAATCGTTAGAATGACAAAGTCTGTGAGACGCTCGGGTCTGTGAGACATTTAGAATGTAAGGGGAATTGGAATGAAATCGAAATTGAGTTGAAATCGAAGTTGAATGAATATTTATTTGAATTGGAATTGAATAGAATTGGAATGAGTTTGAAATTGAATTGAGTTTGAATTTGAATGAGCTTGGAATTTAATTGAGTTTGAATTTGAATTGAAAATGAGTTGAGTTTGAATTGGGTTGAATCGGGAACTGAATTGAATTTGAATTTGAATTTGGACTTGGATTTGAATTTGAATTGAAAATGGATTTGAATTGAATTTGAATGGAATTTGGTTTAGATTGAATTTGGGTTGAATTGGGCCGAGTTGGGCTTTTGGGTTGAATTGGGCCTTGGTCAAGGTTTGGGCCTAAATGGGCTTTTGGGTTGAATTGGGCCTCAAATGGGGCTTTGGAATGGGCCTCAAATTGGGCTTTATTTAGCATTTGAAGTGAACTGATGTTTAGATTTTGAAATTGACTGATTTTAGGAATGAGATTTGATGATTTTCTTTTTTATTAGAATTAGAATGTTGATTGTGCATTTTATTCTGACATTATGGATGATTTAGAAAATTTTAAGTAAAATAAGTATTCCTCACATGGGCCGTGTCTAGGACCCGTATTCATGGAGGATACCCCAACCTAAAGCTTTTCTACAAAAGGGGTGACCTATGGGCTAACTAGGGCTTCCTATATCCTTGGGCCTCTACATTGGGCTAGGCCCAACAATTGCCCAGCTATGAACACATAATACAGATAATCATGAACTTGAAATTGAAAATAAATCAAATAAACATGACAATAAATTAAATGACAAAATTGAGTACGTACAATTATTCCTAAAGTGTGGGGTTGCTAATTATTTTTGACAAGTATCAAATAGCAGTTAAGCTCTAAACCACATTTGCTGTTCTTGATTTTTTTACATCAGGTTACAATCTAAAAGAACTTAAACAAATTAAGATACTGCAACCAAAGTCCAACCTTGATAATCACAACGATTTGGGCAATATCAGCATGCTTAATAATGAGAAGATTAGTCAGAATTGAGAACAAACTGATTTGACCTAAAACAAGAAAAGCTTACTCCTGAACACTAATTCCCAAACATCACGGACTATTGAGTAGATCCTCCTCTTTTTGTTTGCACACATAAACAGATAAACATTCAAGAAATACCGGGTACTTGCAATGCTTGAATAACCGATGAGATTACAAGATAACTACAGCTTAAAAAAATCGAATTTCCACAGATATCAGGCAGGTCGAAAGGGACATTTAAATACAATCATCAAGCAAATACTGATGTTACTTGGGTGAAGATGAATACCAGGATGAAGAAACACTATCTTCTGCGAAAGGGCAAGACAAAGAAAGAGGATATACAAAATGCATAAGCACGTTAGTTAATAAGTCTAATCAAAGTGACAAAAAGAAAAAAAAAGAAGGATAGACTATGAACAAATCTGTCTAGGTGATGGGCACCTTCAGACCTCTACACTCATCTCTAACAAAGCTTAAGCAAAAATGGCGAGTACCCAAGCTAGTCAAAAGACCGTGACTATAGAATTGTTCAATATAGAGGGACCTCAATTGCATATAGAATATAGCATAATGGGGGTTCCTTGTACGCCTGAATTTGAACTAAACCCGTCTGATCTGTTAATCATCCTGAATGAAGGGCAACTTTTCTGGGTATTGATCACCGGAAAGGAATCGATAGACTCTGGCAAAGAAACAAAGATAGAACAAACAGGGCAGACATCAGATTGTGACTTAAACAGGTGACAAAAATGTGAGATATAAAATGAAAATTAGCCCAGAGAAGAGAAAACTCCAGATTTGAGCACCGCCTTTGGTTAGGGCCTGAGAGTTCACGAACTTCAACCTAAAATCACAGAACAATGATATACAACCAGAAGTGGGTTGCTGAACAACTGGAGAAGATTAGGAAATATGGAAAGAAAAGAGCATAGATCCCTCTCAACAACAGTAGTTACCAAGGAGAAACAATCACAACAAACCCATACGTTTGGTAACAAAACAGAAAGGACAAAGCAAAGAAACGATGAACACTGATAACAGGTTTCAGGCTTATATGAAACTTGTAACGACAAGAACAACAAGAGGAGACCCCCATACATCTCTTTACTTATGTCACATAACTCAAAAAAAAGCTTGTTATGTGGAAGTTCTGGGCTCAATCGGTGCTTATATCTACAACAGAGGTTAAACATATAGATGAGATGAACTAGAAATCAACTCAAACTTATAAGTGCTAGCATCAGTCATGAATATGAAGAAATCAAAATCGCCTACCCGTCACCATTTCAGGCTTGTTTGGCGAAATACGTAAGGAACAACAGGGTAGCAAAATCAGAAGTGGAAGATTTCATTGCTTTTCTTTCTACCAGAGACCGCAAATAGTTTAAAAAAACGCGCTCAAGAAAATTGTGCGTGTCGACAATCAGAATTTCCAGCACACGAAACCTTTCTAAATGTGAAGAAAAGAGAAGTGGGAGAGGGAGGGGAAATAAGACACTTGCATCGGACTCCGACGATTTGTTTGCTGAACGATCACCCTTGTATCGGGTTCCTATGGCGATAAGCAAGAGAAATACATATACTTATGAATTGGAAATCAACATTGAGCAGTTATAAACATGAAATGATGAAGTACAGAGGCGTCCCGTCGCTTATAATGACAAGATAATGAGGTTGAGATCTGAAGAGCACATCAGTACAAACTATACGATTCCAGTACATTCCCAAGAAACCAAAGAGTTAGCAAACCAGTTCAAAAAAGTGGCTCAGGATACTCAAGGGAAGAAAACGAGAAGGAGATGAAATAATGGTGCCGGTGCAAACACGCGGAGAAAACTCCGATAGACCGATCCTTTTCTGACCTTCACCGCTGAGGCTCATTAGGACGAATAAACCATAACAGTATGACAGAGACCCAGTTGCGGCGAAAGAGAGAAAGAAAATGAAACAGAAATATGAAAGAACAGGGTATTGAGTCCGATTCGACACTAGCATTGATTTTTCGATGAAGCAGATATAGCGGGTGCACCATTCTACGCACAAGGTGAGTCGAATTTCAAACAAACAAAGGTCAAGCGGATCCTTGTTACAGAATCCCACATCAGCCGTATGGGAGGCTGGTGTGTGGTTCATATAGGGCTATGGGCTCTCCATCCCTTGAGCTAGCTTTTGGGATGGCTCTCCCATGGTCCTGTAACAGAGGTATCAGAGCCGGACCCTGAGAGCTCCGTCACCGGAAGGGGCAACCTGGAAAGGAGCGACCTGGAAGGAGCGACCCGGGAAAGGGCTACCTAGGAAACGGCCGGAGATGCCGCCTAGAGTGAATGCCACCCGGAGTAGGCACCCAGAGTAGGCAGCCAGAGTGGGCCAACGTGGGCGTTGGTGCTCGAAGGGGAAGGACTGTTACAGAATCCCACATCAGCCGTATGGGAGGCTGGTGTGTGGTTCATATAGGGCTATGGGCTCTCCATCCCTTGAGCTAGCTTTTGGGATGGCTCTCCCATGGTCCTGTAACAATCCTCCAACGGATTGCCAGGAGCAGGATGTTGTTTGGGAAGAAGCTTTGGGTGGAGATGTTGAGTATCTTCTGAACGAGAGCTTCGTATTTTTTTTCAGACAGTGAAATGTTTCTCTTCAGAGGTATTTTTGGGATTGAGGGAATTGGAGAATGTTTCAAAAAACGTGGGGGCTGGTCTCTGTCAGCTACAGTTTTTGGTGGTATGTCCATCGTTACCGCCTCGGGATTAGGGTTTCTTGCTTGTTTATAAAGACGACAATGAGAGAATGGTGTATGTTTGTCGGGCTGGACTAGTGGCCAAATTGGGTCACGTAAGGAAGACCGCAGCCCAATGAAAGTGGAGGTGGTCAGTGGTAATCCACCATGTCAGCTACAACACAAACAACTCAGACACTAGACTACTACATATCCTTGTGTTATAAAAGCAAGAAAAATTTTTTATAAGCTAATTCTGACAGGTGTAGAGGGATGATGTGGAAGAAATAATAACTAGAATGAGTCAGATATAAAATTGGCTAAAGAAAGTTAATAGTGTTGGAATTTTTTTTAAATGTATATAAATACATAAACAAAATGGATTTATTGATAAAACATAATAAAACAATGGACTTATGTCAGCACGCACATCAAAAATTTTGAGGAAGAAAGACAACGAATCTTTTATTATTTATTGGATTTTGTTTTATGGGGTGAGAATTTTTGGCGTCTACATTGGGGTCAAAGAATAAACTGGACTTCGTTCAAGGAACTATCAAGAAACCAACAGACTCTGAAATAAAGGCGCGGGCATGGACACGCTGTGACAATATGGTCCGGGCGTGGATCTTGATGAGTCTGGAAAAAAGAGTTGCAGACTCGGTTCTGTTTAAATCTTCAGCAGCAAAGATATGGGAGGATTTATGTGCACGCTATAACCAAGTCGACGCCACAAGAATGTATGAATTGGAGCGTCGTCTCGCCGGTACCATTCATGGCGGTGATAATGTGGGGGAATACTTCACTTAGCTGAAGGGACTTTGGGATGAAGTGGATACCGCCGCCACTCTCCCTGATTGTGCATGTGCGATTGAAAGGACTTTCGGTGAATACATCAAGACCTAAAGGCTGATAAAGTTCCTCGTGGGACTGAGTGAGAGATTTCCTGGAGCAAGGGAGAGTATATTGATGATTTCCCCACTTCCCTCAGTGGAGCAAGCGTTCTCCATGATGATTCAACAAGAAAGGCAGAAGTCACTCACCACCACTACCGCCTCGACTTAAGATAACGAAGCTCCATCCGCATTCTCGGCATCTCAAGGAAAGATGAATTTTGGGAGAACTTCGGGTTTTGAAAACAAGAAAGGAGGAATCCAGTGTACCTACTATCATAAATCAGGACACTCCGAAGAGAGGTGCTACCAAAAGCACGGATTTCCTCCCGGATGGCGCGCAGGAAGGGAGAGAAAACCTCAAGCAAATGGAGTGGGAGAACAGAAAGATGACAACTGCAAGGATCCTTTCAATGGAACCTTGATGAAATACCCCTAAATTAATTTAAATTAATTTAGGGGATTTCTTTTATTAAACCTTTAATAATACTATTAAGTATTAAATTATTATATGGAATTATGAATGTTAAATTAGTATAAGGAATTATGAATATTAAGTTATTGTATGGAATTATGAGTATTAATATTATATGGAATTATGGAAATTAGTTTAGGGGATTCCTCCGATTTAACTCTAAAGAATACAATTAAATATTTAATTATTATTAGTATTATATAGTATTATGAATTTAATAACAAGATTTATAAGTCAATAAATCTTGGAAGAATTCTTAGACACTCCAATTATATTATAAATATTTAGAAATATTGGGAGCATTGATTTGGAACATAAAAGTCAATATAAAATTCTAGAAACCTTAAAGCTTATTAAGCCTTGCTGGGGTTGACTTTTTGAGAATGGTCAAACCAGCCCATGAAACCTATACCAATAAATAGGTTATGGAAAACCATGAAGATCGATAAGAAGAACGTCAAAAACGGATCATCCTAGCCAAAGTTATGATAGGATAAAGTTTAGAGCCAAAATTTTAATGACTGCCACGTGTCAAGCTCACACGCGCCAGGACTTAGGCGATTTCTATCTCCTTGAATTTCGGTAACAGATTTCAGTATTTTGCCCTAACTTTAGACGGTTGTATCTCACTCATCTCTCAATATTTTCAATGTCGTCATCTTCATTCTCTTCTCCAAAACGTCCTCTTTCCAACCATTACTCACACATACCCTAATTCATTATACATCAGCCGCAAATTCGATCTAAAGTTGCCTACTTGCGAAACCTGTACCCAGTTTTCCAATTTCTCACCGAATTCAGGTAACTTTCGTTCGATCATAACTTCTTCGTCTCTCAACCAAAATTTGATTTCTTTAGCTTGTTTTGAAGATCTCTAATCCCTCTACACTTTTCATGTTTATGCCCAAGTCTAATTCGTAACCGTTTGGAGGATATAGTTGCCTAAAGTTTCTGGTTCTGCAGCACATAAAATCATACAGAAACCGCAGGTATTAAATCGTAACTTGCGACTTTAATTTCTTTCTGTGTGTTGCGAGTTAGGATGAGTTCTTGTTATCAATATGTAGAGCTAAGTTTATTCTTTCGATTAAGCCCACACACATAGCCTAACTCGATCTGTACTGCAAGTTATAGATCCTCAAAGTCGGCCTCGTGAACTGCTCGAAAGTTTGAACCTTTCCAGAATTCCGAATTCGAATTCCTCCGTTATTGCAATTCCGGTGAGTTTCCGATCAAATTGCTCCATTATTGTCATTCGTAATCATGTTACCGGGTAACCCATGTTCCAATTTAATCTAGACGCGTTGAATTAAGAGAATTTAGCCAAATTGAATTCAAACTGGTATGAACCTAACCTCTTCGAACCCAGATTCGATTTTGCGGAATACCGCATCATAAGTGGTGAAATCAGTGTCATTAGAACCGTAATTTAATTTCGAAACGAATGGAGGAAGAATCACTCGATTTCGTTCTGTGGATTGAGAGAAAATGTGAATTTAGTACTCGAATCGAGTTGGGGGCGGATGAAGAACTCGGCTTTCAGCAGCCGTCCGATTGTAGTTATAAGAAACGGACGGCTGAGATTAGATCGTTTCAAATTAAAAGTATAAGTTTTTATTATAATTTCGAAATAAACCCTAACTTGTTGAATGTATTTAAATGCCTTCCCGAATGTATTTTGACACGAAATTTTAACCATAGATTCCTTATAAAATCTAGTTTATGTTGATGTAAATTAATATGGTTTTGGAGTTTTTAAACGTAAGTTATGATTTTTGCAAGTTACGGGTTTTCTAGAATTATTTGGATAATTTTAAAAGATATTTTTATGAAATAAAAATTTTATAATATGTCTAAAATGTTATAGTTACTGTATATTAAATTTGGGAATTTTTGGGCAATGGTAAATGGTTTTAAAAATTGTGTTTATGAGTTTTTCATAGGAATAACTTATAATATATGAGTTTTAATGTAACCAAAAATTAAAGTATGGTTTGTTAATAAACTTTTTAAGCTGGGAAAATATGGGGCACTAAATTAACATTTTATAACAGTAAGTTTATAAATGTTTTGGTATTAGCTTTTAAGAGAAGTGAAGTTATTATATATATGTATATATACTTATATGGTAGAATTAAAATAGAAACTTATGTTAAATCAAGGAATTTAATTATTCTACATTTATTTGTTATATTATATGGGAGTTAATATTTTAATTAAAACTAAGGATAAATATATATATATATATATTTACACATATATGAAAAGGGATAAAGTAGTAACTTAGAGTAGAACAGGGAGCTAATAAATTAACCCTTATATTAACTAAATATTATAAGAGTTAGTATCCTAAGATATAGTAAAAGAAATACTTTATGAATCATACTTGGTATGCAGTTAAAGGTTGTAGTACTAAGATAGTTTAAATATAGTAAGTTACATAGGGAATGTCTTAATTAAATTCTAATACAGGTATACTTATTATAAAATAAATAAGAGGAAAACACTTTATTTTATAAACCGTATATCGGTTGTGGTTATGCCTAGAAGTTATTAAACATAATTAAATACAATAAAATTTCCTAAAAATGTTATGGATAAATCTTAATACATAAAGATATATATAAAATATATATGTGTATAGATACATTAAAATAGATGAGGGAAATAATGTTCCTTGTGATAGTTATAATAAGTAGATATATATATATATATATGTAAACCTTGGGTTTTAATCGGTGTGTAATTAAATAGTCACTATTAACTTAAGGGTTTAATTACACAAACAAAACGTAACACGGTCTTGGCTAACCTACTAAGCCCAAGTCTATGAACTCCAAAGCCCACTTAAACAATTCAAAGAGAGTTTGGGCCACTATCAGGAATAAATTCTAAACCGTTCCAAACTAACGAAATGGGCCTAACAAAGGATTTAGTTAACAAGTCAAACCCAAATCTTTGAGAGAGAATAATGGTAAACCTGGAACTATTAATCATAAGAAAAGAAGGTTGTTTAGTTTATAAGTCCCTTAACTAATCGACACTTGGAACACCTTAATTATAGGTTACTATTGGGGAATCACTTATTCGAGTTATTTATTGTTCTTCACATACCAGGTACGATTTCTCGTACTCCGATACTTTTGTTGATTGACTTATGAGACGTTTTCGAAAAACGCTAACTGAGTTTAAGAGGAATTTCTAAAAGGAAATGGTTGTGTGACTAACTCAGCTTGTGTGACTAATTGAGCCTTGAATGTGAAACTCACTTGGGTATTGGTTCCTTCTATTTGGTTGTTCCATTAGACATTGACTGCTTAGGGTTTACGCTTCTGCACTCTGTAGGACTGAGTGTTTTGGTATTGCTCTGGGTAGTTAGTGATCTGGTGGGAATTTGGAAAAGGTCAATTTTGGTAAATTCTTCTTTTGACTCTGGATATCGTTTCATCCATGAGCTGGTTCTTGAGGTTTCGACGTGCGCGTGTCTTCAATGGTAACAGTGAGGGGCTGTATATCCCCTGTCCCAAAAGGGACGTGGTAGACAGTGAGGGGCTGTATATCCCCTGTCCCAAAAGGGACGTGGTAGACAGTGAGGGGCTGTATATCCCCTGTCCCAAAAGGGACATTGTAGACAGTGAGGGGCTGTATATCCCCTGTCCTAAAAGGACGTACTTGGCGGTGGGGGCCATCTCTCCCTGTTGAATTATTCCACTCTTGAGTTATTGGTTCTTGGATCTATCTTATCATTCCTTGTCCTTTGTGACTATCTGAGTCTTTCTACTCCTAACGGGAATTGGGTTTAACTAAGGCTTTGGATGTTCACTAACACATGGTGTGGTTTTGTTCACTAATTTTACCTTTCTGTTATTTATCTTTATTCTTAACTTGTTATCTTATTTGGTGATTTGTGGAATGCCTTGCTCCTCTGTGTGGTTTAAGTGATTGCTTTCAAGCTATTATTTATTTAAGAGTTGTATTATAAGTTTGTTTTTGGAGAATTGTACCAGTTCCATTCCAGGGAACTGACTCACCCCTCCCGGGGTGGGCTGCTTGGTTTTATCTTGCAGGTATGAGTTATCTTACAGGTGGCCACGAAGAGAACGAGTGATTGGGATGGGATTAGGTTTTGTGGAGAGTTTACGCGTTTTATTACTGTTTTATTTTTGTTAAGTTTTCTCGAGGTTCATGCTGTGACAATTGTAATCTTTAAGTTGTAATTGGTGAGGTTTGGTGTGGGTGTTTGGAACCCGATGATCTGTACGCCTTTAGTATTTTATTTCCGCTATAAATATGTTAAATAGGGGCGTTACAGAAAGTGGTATCAGAGCGTAGTTACGCTCTGAACCCGAGAAAACAAGCCGAGTGAAATACTTAGAATATAGGTGCACTTAAAATTGGGGAATTGTGGTAGAATTGGGAAGTGAGGATTCCAGTAAGGCACAACTCCTAACCCTTCTTAGATTAGTGAATAATTTCTTTATACACTTTTCTTTTTATGAATGTCTGTAGAGAATGGTGTGCTGTTGTTCTGTTCAAACAATAAACTACAGTAGAAATATAGGTTGAATATCATCTATTGAGTATGTTAAGATTTTGGTTGGGATAAATCATATATTAAGCTATTTCAAAAGCATACTTATGGAGAATACATGGCTAAGAATACAATTCCTTAAGAGCAAGTACACATGCTCCTAGAAATTTTAAAGAATACTTTTGGTTGAAAACAGTATACAAATAGAACTTTAAATAACTAAATTAGTATTGATGTTATGTGAAAGTACTTCAACTCCTTTAAAGTTTGAAAATAAATCTCAAGAATTACTTGGTACAAATTGTTGCCTAAAGGTAATGTTTGGATAAATCTTAAGTCTAGAAAACTATTAGGTTAACAAACACTAGTAGCATACACCCGAACCCATAAACCACACTAAAACTCTATGCTAACTTTAGAAAGAAAATACCTAAACCTAACACCTTACGGGAAATGCTTGGTACGACGAACTCCTAGGCCGAAAGTAGTGGGGGTGCACACCCACTTCTGGAAGTCTTGGGGCTAGACAAGCCTTGTCATCTAACCGGAAATAATCATCTAAGAAGTGATGAATTGTGTTGAACTTGAGGAGGATTGGTGGTAAGACGTTACCATCATGAAATCTTAAGCTAGACATATTTCATTACCAGCCACAATGAACAATTCAATACTTATAGCTTAAGATCCAGTATTAAATTCGTACAAGAAAAGGGTTATTGAGTTAAATCTTTGGTGAAAAATACTCATATATGGAGTGAAAACACAAGAGTAATGGTGTGGAAACCTGAGTTAAGGTGATTTCTTGTTGACACATAAACTTTACGGGAAGCCTGGAATAACCCTACAACAACAATACGAATATTGGATGAAGTAGTGGAACATACCAATACATGGAGGAAAGAGATTTAAAGTTGGTTACTGCAAGGTAAAACATCTACCCCTTGTTGAATAAAAGCCATTAAAAGGAGTACTCAAAGATTGAGTGAAAAAGACTAATACTAAACTAAATATTATTGATCCTTAAATACTTGGAGTATTGAGCATTTAGTGAAAAATTAGAGTTACTTAAAGATTGGAAATTCTCATGTTTATTTGGAAGTTTAACATTATATATAAAATTTTAGAAGTCACACTAAGAGTGATATTTACAAAAGCCACCATTGTCTAAGGGAGTACTAAGATTTAATAATCAGAAGAATATTTACATAGAACAAACTTAAGAAAAATAATTACCAAGAGTGAGTGAGTTTTCATTAGACTAGTTCATTTGACTTAAAATTTTATATAGAGTCCCTACCTTAAAAAATGTAAATTTTAAGATAAAGGAATCAGATTTTGGAGCTACATTATAATTAATAAGAACTTCCTAAAACTCTGTCTTGTGTGAAATTACGTAAATATATAATAAGTAAATTTTATGAAGTAAATACCTAATGGTTCGTCTAAAATACTATAGTTAATTATAAAAACAATTAAAACTTGAAAAGTCACAGAAAATATTTATTTTATAAAGTTTTAACATATGGTTGGCTAATAAACCCTTGAAGATAATTTTGGAAGATTATTGAGGATTATTAAATGATCTGAAATATCATTTTAAACTACTCAAGTATGTTACACCTGATTTATAGCTTGTTAATATAATTGATATGATAAAATGATCATATAATGACGCATAATTCGTACCGGTCATAAAATGAAAGGATAAGGATCATAAAATAAAATTTTATAACAGTTAAGAAAATACAAATACAAAACAATCAAGAGATACATATATATATATATATATATCGATCGAGATAAAATCAACGGTGCAATAAAATTTACAACAAAGCTGGTTAATAAGGTGTTGAATTCTTTGAATGTGGCGTTTGAAATAAACATCAAGTAATTAAAGAAACAGAAACTAAATGTTTGGTAGTCTAATATGGTCCATGCATGTTGTTGTGATTGGTTTTTGAAACAACCTTATTGGATAGTGTGTTCTGAGTGAAGTACCCACATCTTTTCACATGATGTTTTCCTATCCTTCTATGGTTCTCGTTAGTAGCGGTACGAGGGCGTACCTTAGCTCTTTTAAGGGGGATATACTGGCATACTCTTCCTTCGTCACCTCATCCAGATTATGCCATGTTGCCTTATTAGCAGAATGAGAGGTGTTTGTATATGCTTGGTTTTTACATTATGACACAGTATGTGACTATTGATTATCATCATGCTATGTCTTGGTATATCTTGGTTCGTTTTGATTTTGAGTAATCTTGAGTGGAATGTTGTTATGGAAATGGATGGAAATAAAGGATTGGATTGGTATGGAATTTCATTGGAATTATTATTGTCTCAGCACACCCGAAGCGGTGTGAGTGCCTATTAGTTGATTTTTAAACTTCGAGGCGAAGTTTCTTTTAAGGGGGATATACTGAAATACCCATAAATTAATTTAAATTAATTTAGGGGATTTCTTTTAAACCTTTAATAATACTATTAAGTATTAAATTATTATATGGAATTATGAATGTTAAATTAGTATAAGGAATTATGAATATTAAGTTATTGTATGGAATTATGAGTATTAATATTATATGGAATTATGGAAATTATTTTAGGGGATTCCTCCTATTTAACTCTAAAGAATACAATTAAATTTAATTATTATATTATTATATAGTATTATGAATTTAATAACAAGATTTATAAGTCAATAAATCTTGGAAGAATTCCTAGACACTCCAATTATATTATAAAGATTTAGAAATATTGGGAGCATTGATTTGGAACATAAAAGTCAATATAAAATCCTAGAAACCTTAAAGCTTATTAAGCCTTCCTGGGGTTGACTTTTTGAGAATGGTCAGCCCATGAAACCTATACCAATAAATAGGTTATGGAAAACCATGAAGATCGATAAAAAATACGTCAAAAACGGATCATCCTAGCCAAAGTTATGATAGGATAAAGTTTAGAGCCAAAATTTTAATGACTGCCACGTGTCAAGCTCACACGCGCCAGGACTTAGGCGATTTCTATCTCCTTGAATTTCGGTAACAGATTTCAGTATTTTGCCCTAACTTTAGATGGCTGTATCTCACTCATCTCTCAATATTTTTCAATGTCGTCTTCTTCATTCTCTTCTTCAAAACGTCCTCTTTCCAACCATTACTCACACATACCCTAATTCATTATACATCAGCCGCAAATTCGATCTAAAGTTGCCTACTTGCGAAACCTGTACCCAGTTTTCCAGTTTCTCACCAAATTAGGTAACTTTCGTTCGATCATAACTTCTTCGTCTCTCAACCAAAATTTGATTCTTTAGCTTGCTTTGAAGATCTCTAATCCCTCTACACTTTTCATGTTTATGCCCAAGTCTGATTCGTAACCGTTTGGATGATATAGTTGCCTAAAGTTTCTGGTTCTGCAGCACATAAAATCATACAGAAACCGCAGGTATTAAATCGTAACTTGCGACTTTAATTTCTTTCTGTGTTGCGAGTTAGGATGATTCTTGTTATCAATATGTAGAGCTAAGTTTATTCTTTCGATTAAGCCCACACACATAGCCTAACTCGATCTGTACTGCAAGTTATAGATCCTCAAAGTCGGCCTCGTGAACTGCTCGAAAGTTTGAACCTTTCCAGAATTCCGAATTCGAATTCCTCCGTTATTGCAATTCCGATGAGTTTCCGATCAAATTGCTCCATTATTGTCATTCGTAATCATGTTACCAGCGTAACCCATGCTCCAATTTAATCTATTACGCATTGAATTTAGAGAATTTAGCCAAATTGAATTCGAACTGGTATGAACCCTAACCTCTTCGAACCCAGATTCGATTTTGCGGAATACCGCATCATAAGTGGTGAAATCAGTGTCATTAGAACTGTAATTTAATTTCGAAACGAATGGAGGAAGAATCACTCGATTTCGTTCTGTGGATTGAGAGAAAATGTGAATTTAGTACTCGAATCGAGTTGGGGGCGGATGAAGAACTCGGATTTCGGCAGCCGTCCGATTGTAGTTATAAGAAACGGACGGCTGAGATTAGATCGTTTCAAATTAAAAGTATAAGTTTTTATTATAATTTCATAAATAAACCCTAACTTGTTGAATGTATTTAAATGCCTTCCCAAATGTATTTTGACACGAAATTTTAACCATAGATTCCTTATAAAATCTAGTTTATGTTGATGTAAATTAATATGGTTTTGGAGTTTTTAAACGTAAGTTATGATTTTTGCAAGTTACGCTTTTCTAGAATTATTTGGATAATTTAAAAAGATATTTTTTATGAAATAAAAATTTTATAATATGTCTAAAATGTTATAGTTACTGTATATTAAATTTGGGAATTTTTGGGCAATGGTAAATGGTTTCAAAAATTGTGTTTATGAGTTTTTCATAGGAATAACTTATAATATATGGGTTTTAATGTAACCAAAAATTAAAGTATGGTTTGTTAATAAACTTTTTAAGCTGGGAAAATATGGGGCACTAAATTAACATTTTATAATAGTAAGTTTATAAATGTTTTGGTATTAGCTTTTAAGAGAAGTGAAGTTATTTATATATATGTATATATACTTATATGGTAGAATTAAAACAGAAACTTATGTTAAATCAAGGAATTTAATTATTCTACATTTTATTTGTTATATTATATGGGAGTTAATATTTTTAATTAAAACTAAGGATATATATATATATATATATATATATATATATATTTACACATATATGAAAAGGGAATAAAGTAGTAACTTAGAGTAGAACAGGGAGCTAATAAATTAACCCTTATATTAACTAAATATTATAAGAGTTAGTATCCTAAGATATAGTAAAAGAAATACTTTATGAATCATACTTGGTATGCAGTTAAAGGTTGTAGTACTAAGATAGTTTAAATATAGTAAGTTACATAGGGAATGTCTTAATTAAATTCTAATACAGGTATACTTATATATTAAATAAATAAAGGAAAAACTTTATTTTATAAACCGTATATCGGTGGTTATGCCTAGAAGTTATTAAACATAATTAAATACAATAAAATTTCCTAAAAATGTTATGGATAAATCTTAATACATAAAGATATATATAAATATATATATGTGTATAGATACATTAAAATAGATGAGGGAAATAATGTTCCTTGTGATAGTTATAATAAGTAGAATATATATATATGTTAAACCTTGGGTTTTAATCGGTGTGTAATTAAATAGTCACTATTAACTTAAGGGTTTAATTACACAACATAAACGTAACACGGTCTTGGGCTAACCTACTAAGCCCAAGTCTATGAACTCCAAAAGCCCACTTAAACAATTCAAAGAGAGTTTGGGCCACTCTCAGGAATAAATTCTAAACCGTTCCAAACTAACGAAATGGGCCTAACAAAGGATTTAGTTAACAAGTCAAACCCAAATCTTTGAGAGAGAATAATGGTAAACCTGGAACTATTAATCAGTAAAAAAGAAGGTTGTTTAGTTTATAAGTCCCTTAACTAATCGACACTTGGAACACCTTAATTATAGGTTACTATTGGGGAATCACTTATTCGAGTTATTTATTGTTCTTCACATACCAGGTACGATTTCTCGTACTCCGATACTTTTGTTGATTGACTTATGAGACGTTTTCGAAAAACGCTAACTGAGTTTAAGAGGAATTTCTAAAAGGAAATGGTTGTGTGACTAACTCAGCTTGTGTGACTAACTGAGCCTTGAATGTGAAACTCACTTGGGTATTGGTTCCTTCTATTTGGTTGTTCCATTAGACATTGACTGCTTAGGGTTTACGCTTCTGCACTCTGTAGGACTGAGTGTTTTGGTATTGCTCTGGGTAGTTAGTGATCTGGTGGGAATTTGGAAAAGGTCAATTTTGGTAAATTCTTCTTTTGACTCTGGATATCGTTTCATTCATGAGCTGGTTCTTGAGGTTTCGACGTGCGCGCGTCTTCAATGGTAACAGTGAGGGGCTTTATATCTCCTGTCCCAAAAGGGACGTGGTAGACAGTGAGAGGTTGTAATTCCCTGTCCCAAAAGGGACGTGGTAGACAGTGAGGGGCTGTATATCCCCTGTCCCAAAAGGGACGTTGTAGACAGTGAGGGGCTGTATATCCCCTGTCCCAAAAGGGACGTTGTAGACAGTGAGGGGTTGTATATCCCCTGTCCTAAAAGGACGTACTTGGCGGTGGGGTCATCTCTCCCATTGAATTATTCCACTCTTGAGTTATTGGTTCTTGGATCTATCTTATCATTCCTAGTCCTTTGTGACTATCTGAGTCTTTTTACTCCTAACGGGAATTGGGTTTAACTAAGGCTTTGGATGTTCACTAACACATGGTGTGGTTTTGTTCACTAACTTTACCTTTCTGTTATTTATCTTTATTCTTAACTTGTTATCTTGATTTGATGATTTGTGGAATGCCTTGCTCCTCTGTGTGGTTTAAGTGATTGCTTTCAAGCTATTATTTATTTAAGAGTTGTATTATAAGTTTGTTTTTGGAGAATTGTACCAGTTCCATTCCAGGGAACTGACTCACCCCTCCCGGGGTGGGCTGCTTGGTTTTATCTTGCAGGTATGAGTTATCTTACAGGTGGCCACGAAGAGAACGAGTGATTGGGATGGGATTAGGTTTTGTGGAGAGTTTACGCGTTTTATTACTGTTTTATTTCTGTTAAGTTTTCTCGAGGTTCAGGCCGTGACAATTGTAATCTTTAAGTTGTAATTGGTGAGGTTTGGTGTCGGGTGTTTGGAACCCGATGATCTGTACGCCTTTAGTATTTTATTTCCGCTATAAATATGTTAAATAGGGGTGTTACATTTGACTACTGATCAGGTAAACCAACTTCTTAACTACATCAGCAAGGCGCATCCTGGGAACAAAGAGGTGAGTGCACCAGAATCCAATTGCGGATTCATAGGTATGTCATCTCCTCACGATAATTCCCTAAATGTTCGAAGTAGTTATAGTAGTTGCAATATGCTTCATAATCATAATCCTAAACAACTAACTTGGATAATTGATAGTTGAGCTTCTGATCACATGGCCGAAGAGCTATCTTTATTATATAATGTGACTTTTCTTGAGAAAACCATTTATGTTGGGATGCCCGATGGACATCCACAACCTGTTAAATTAGTTGGGAATGTGAAAATTAATAAATTTATTGAACTGAAGGATGTTGTGTTCTTTCCTGATTTCAAATTTGGTCTAGTTTCTGTTAGTAAATTATCTGACCAAATGAAGGGAACCTTCTGTTTTGATGCCACCTGCTGTGTTTACCAGGGTTGTGAATCCAATGAAAGGGTGAAGATTGGTCAAACCCACAAGGGTCTGTACGTGCTTGACAAAATGTGTGATAGATTAGTCAAAGGTTGTCTTAGTTCACATACTGATAATGGAATTGTAAAGACTGTTCAAGATTGTAAAGAATCTTTGCCTATCTGGCATCATAGGCTTGGCCATATGCCAAAGGATAAGATTGTCAAACTAGGTATAATCAATAATAAGTCTATACATAAAGGCTTAGTTTGTGAACCATGTAATAGAGCCAAGAGCCATAGTCTCCCTTTTCTCATTAGTTCAATAAAGACACAAGATATCTTCGATTTGATCCACATTGATTTATGGGGCCCTTATAATTTGGAAACTTATGATGGCTTTACATACTTCTTAACTATTGTTGATGACAAAAGTCGAGTCACTTGGACTCACTTATGTAGTTTTAAATCTGATTGCTTAGGTCTGATCATAGATTTCATCGTAATGGTTGAAGAACAGTTCAACAAAAGGGTAAAAATGGTTAGAACTGATAATGCCTACGAACTTGGGTGTTCAAAAGCTGGAACTGAGTATTTTAAACGAAAGGGGATTAAACACCAAACAACTTGCTCATATACCCCCCAACAGAATGGGGTTACTGAGAGAAAACAGAGGCATATCCTTGAAACATCTCGTGCTTTAATGTTTTTTTCCTCCCTACCTAAGAAATTTTGGGGAGAAAGCATATTAACTGCCACTTATTTAATAAATAGGATGCCACTGTCTAGTATTAATGATAAATCCCCTTATGAAATTATATGGTTGCAAGCCGGATTACACATCACTTAAAGGGTTTGGTTGTCTTTGTTTTGCCCACATTAACAAAAACTAGCATGATAAGTTTATGAGCAGGTCAGTCAAATATGTGTTTTTAGGCTATGGTCAAAATAAGAAGGGTTACAAACTCTATAATATGGACAATCAAAAGGTCATATATAGTAGAGATGTGATCTTTCATAAGGAGATTTATCCTTTCAAACATAAATCTAATGGTCCAGTAAAATAGTCTCAACTGAAGGAACAAAACCCTCTGGAGATGATTTATTTTTCCTTAATGATACTGATGATGACTCGAGTTTAAGACAGGAAAAACGAGTTGATAACAGGAATGATGACAGAAGTTCCAGTGATGAGATGGAACAAAGACAGATCTCAGCAAAGGAAATGAGTGATGAACTTGAAACTCAAGAGACATTTCCAGAAAATAATGAGGTGCAAGACACCCCACTGAGAAGATCAGAAAGGACAAGGACTCCAAGGTACTTGAAGGATTATGAGGTTGGATTTGCAGTCACGAAAAAAGATAAGTTTCTGCCATCTCCCATTGTAGACTGTTTCTCTGAGATCTTGAGGGACAGAATTGCTTGTACTGCTGACATCAACACCGATGTATTTGAATCAAATTCTGAACTAGTTGATTTAAATGACAAAGGTTGCATTGTTAGGCCTGGAAATTTTTTTAATACCCTCGAAATTCTTTTTGAACAGAAAGAAAAACATTACTGTCTGCATGCTAATGTTAATGAGGAAATTGATCCAAGGTGCTATAGTGAGGCTATTAAAGGCTGCGTTCGGGTGGGTATAAATAAACGTGGTAGTTTTGTGGCTGTTTTGGTCTGGTTGTTTTGTGGTAGTCTTGTTGGTTGTTTGTGGTAGTTTTGTAGGTTGTTTTGTGCTGGTTGTTTTGAAAAATAGTATTCGGCAGACGGCGGTTTTGTCTGGCTGTTTTGAATAAGTTAGTTTTTTGCAGTGCGTTTACCGTTTTTGGTGTTACAATTAAAAATTTTATATTACATTTTAAAACAATTTTTCGTTAATAAAGTTAAAATATATGCAGATATTCAATTATATACTTTAATTATTATTATTCTTTATTAACATTTTAGTGACAATTAATTTATAATATGTATACATATTAATTTATCAATAATTTTTTTACATATATTAGAAAAAATAAAGAAATAAACCATTGTGTTTAGAGCAAATATATTAGATGTTACATATAAAAATAAAATTTTATGGATTAGATATTAGTATTTAATATAACATTTCAAATGTATTAATACTTAAGATTATTTTAATTTTTAATGGAATAAATAATATCATTGAATTGAAAAAATAATTCTTTCTAATAATAAAATAATTGACTGTAACCGAATATATATGTACAACTATCACTTATTATTTTATTATTATATATTATTTAATTATTGATAAAAAAATATTTAATTTAAACATATATTGTAGTTAAAACAATATATTCTAATCAATTAAATATTACTTAATGAAATTCAAAAACATAAATTTAAATTTAATACTGGATATGCCGAGAAATTAAAAATAACACATATTAGCATATAAAATCATTTTTAAAATATAATTATAAGTATTGAAAATTTAAATTAATTTATTAAAATTAATTTTTAAATATTAAATAATATTATTAAATATTCTCGCCCCCTTAATTACAGTTTTCTGGCTTCGCCTCTGTTTACGGTATCAATTCTATTTGCAACATAAATTGTTGGTTGTTTTGTGGTTGTTTTGAAAATGGTATATTTGTGGTTGTTTTGAAAATTGTTGTTCGGTGATGGCGGTTTGGCATTTTGGGTCAAAAATGCCAAAACCAAAAATGACACATTTATGCCACATTTGTGACATGTCCGAACGAAGCAAAAGACATTAGATGGAAAAGGGCTATGAGTGAGGAATTTACTGCACTAGAACAGAATAATACCTGGGAGGTAGTTAGGTTGCCAGAGGGGGTAAAACCTGTCAAATGCAAGTGGGTGTACAAGATTAAGTGTAAATCAGATGGAAGTATAGAGAGATTTAAAGCCAGGTTAGTTGCAAAAGGCTACACTTAGAAATTTGGGATAGATTATTTGGAAACTTTTTCACCTGTTGGTAAATTCACCACCATAAAGGCCCTGATAATTATAGCTGTTAAAAGAGGGTGGTTCATCAGTCAGCTAGATATTAACAATGCATTCCTTCACGGGGATCTTGAGGAAAATGTGTATATGGAATTTCCAGATTGTTATGATAGAGTAGAATCAGGGAAAGGTTTGTAAACTTAATAAATCCTTGTATGGCCTTAAGCAAGCATCTAGGCAATGACATCATAAATTGAGCATTTTCCTTAAATCTCTTGGTTTTGTCCAGTCTTTAAATGATTACTCTTTGTCTACGAGGAAAAATGGGAACAGAGTGTGTCATCTTGTAGTTTATGTTGATGATGTTTTAATCACTGGTGATGATTCTGTTTTGATTAGTATTGCTAAAGCTAAACTAAATGAGAAGTTTAGGATTAAAGACTTGGGTCGTTTGAATTTTTTCTTGGGTATGCAGTTTGTGCATACCACTGAGGGCATAATTCTGTTACAACGTAAGCATTGTAGATATTTGCTCAAGGACTTTAATCTTTCTGACAAAAAGGCTTCTATTAGTCCTCTGGATACTGGTCTGAAATTAAGGAAGGATGGAGGAAAACCACTTACAGATCCTTTACTCTATAGAAGTCTAGTGGGCAAAATAAGTTATCTTGCCCATAGCAGACCAGACCTTTGTTTTACTATTCAAGTCTTAAGTCAATTTTTAAGTTTTCCCACTGATGTGCATTATAAAGCTGGCTCTGCATACCTTGAGTTATATCAAAGGTACTTTGAATTACGGTCTGCTATTTAATACCAAAAATGATTTTTCCCTGACTGTATTTTGTGATTCTGACTTGGTAGGGTGTCCAAACACTAGGAAGTCCATTAGCGGTTTCTTTATCCAGCTAGGAGGCAGTCCCCTTTCATGGAAGTCTAAGAAGCAGACCTCCGTTGCCTTGTCCTCAGCAGAGGCAGAATATCGAGCAATGAGGATTGTCACTACGGAGTTGAGTTGGATAACGCGTGTGCTTCATGAGTTGGGTGTGCAGAACATATTACCAGTTCCAGTGAAATCAGACAGCCAGGTGGCCATTTATATAGCAAGAGACCCGGTTCTGCACGAGAGGACTAAACACATTGAGCTCGATATTCATTTCGTCAGGCAAAAACTACAAGAAGGAATGATCGTTGTGGAATTCGTTGGATCAAAGGATCAACTAGCGGATCTTCTCACCAAGGCACTTCCAGGGAAAGCTTATCCTTTACAAGTTAAGAAGATGGGTCTGAAGCTAGCAGCTGAATACGCACTCTGTTCGATGGCAGTCCTCATATTGCAAACCTTGTTAGATAATTATCTCCTAAGGTTTGAGAGGGGGTGTTAAGGACTGCTAGTATATATTATGGGTACACTTATATTTAGTTAATATGTTACGAGGGAGTATTATATGTTTCTGTTTTGTTTTTAAAGTAGGTGGCTGGCTCTGGTTTAGACACAGAGCGTGCTGGGTATTTAAAGGAGTTTTAGGTCTTAGGGTTAGTACTGTAGCTTGCAAGAGAAAAGTATCGGGAGAGTTCTCCCTTTCCATTATGAAGCCTTCTACTTGTAAGCCTTCCACTATGTAAACTTGGTTTCTCGGCGGTGATTCAATGCAAAAAGTTCTAGTTTTCTTGAGACGTTTTCATGTGTAGCTATCTGTAGCTACATTTATAGATGTACAGTTTGTATACACTAAATGTACATGTTATGTAAGCTTACTGTACAATTTAAGTAATCAGTGTGTACATATAGTACAATTTTAGTATCTTCAAAATTCAATATGTATCTTAATATGTATTCTTGTACAATTTTTATATGTCAAATATACAGTTTTTATAGACTAAATGTATATATATAGCCATCTATAGTTATCTAGCCAATAAATTGGGATTAGTTAACAGACAAAGGACACGAAAGAAGCATCACGAGGGCATAATGTAGTCATAGAGTGAGAAAATGCTCTCTCCCCTCTCCTCCCTCTTCTTCTCTTTTTCCTTTCTTCTCCTTTCTTCCCTTTTCTCCTTCTCTTTTGCTAGTACTTCTTAATCTATGGCCTTGTAGATATCTTTCTTTGTTGGTCTACTTAGTGCTTAGTTTCTTCTCTTGCGGGAGAAGTTATTCGTTTTCGTCTAGCTTGTTTTTGTGCTTTTGTGTCTAGTGAGTTTTGGGTTTGGGTTGGGTTCTGGATTTTCCACTAATTATGTTCTTGCATGTGCCTCAAAGACTTATCTGAGCTCGGTCGAGCCGCTGGATCCCTTTCGGTTTTGCTAGCCGATTACTGTTGCTAACAGGATGTGGATTAACAACATTTGAAAAGCCACACGTGAAGACGACGATGGTGGTGGTGGTGCTAGGGCTGACCATGGTGGTTGCTCACTATGATGATAAAGCTTCTCATGAAAATTTTCTACTTTTAGAACACATGTTAGGCTCTGTTCGGCATGACTGTTTTGACAGCATAAATGCAGCATATTTGACAGCAGGAATGTGTTGGCATAAATGCAGCATATTTGCTGGCAGGAATGTGCTGGCATAAATGCAGCTGTTTTGAAAACTGCTGTTTGGCAGCGCAACATATATGCAGTACGTTTGGTTAAGTTAGTTATATGTAGTGCGTTTACCGTTTTTTTATTACAATTCTAATTTATTATATTACATTATGTGTAATTTATTTTGTTAGTAAAAATAAATAGAAAAATTCACAAACAATATATTATCATGAGTATTTAATTTACATTAAAAAACTCGAGAAACCAAAGAAAATAAAAATATTTATATAACCAATGAATTTTTTATTTTTATTATTTAAGCAAAACTTGTAACTCCTAAACAATATATTTTTATTATCTAAATTTTATAATTCTTATAAATATAAAATCGTAAAAAAAGAGAACAAGCGTTTCAAATTTCCTGATTATGTTATGTAAATTTATTTTGTGAAATTTTAACTTTTAATAATATATAATATTATTGTAACTTTGTATGTTAATAAATTTATATGCATTCATATTTCTATATACTATTTTAATTTATATATCAACAAGTGTGTATATTTATTGATTTTTTTATTTTATTAATCTATGTGGTATTACAAATAATATATTGTAGATTGTATTATAAATGTGTTTTTTTTTTAAATTTGGCTAAAGAAGTAGTACTATTTTTTATAAATTATTTGAAGCATTATGTAATTTGTAACAAATAAAGTAACTTGTAAAAAATTTCTTTTTTTTTAATTCAATAGTCACAGTAATTGTATTATGGAGTGAGTAAAGAAACGGAAGTAAAAGCACGGAAATGAAAAAGTAGCATTTATGCTGACATTTATACTAACATTTATGCTCTTTCAGCCGAACAATAAAAACAAATAAAGGAGTCTAAAACAATATATACTGATATATTTATGCTATCCATTTATGCTCATTTTGAGCAAGCTGAACGCGCCCCATTCTTTTGCAAAAAGAATAAACCAGCTGATAGCTGATATTGGCTGATGACTGATTTCAAAATTAGATGATTGTGTAAAAACCTATATAAGTTGTTCTTTTTGTATTCGAGTTTTGAACTGATAAACCAACTGATAATGTGACTGACAATATGTAAACCAACTGATAATGCAACTGGTAATGCGTAAACCAGCTGATTAACTAACTGATAATGCAACTGGTAATGCGTAAACCAGCTGATTAACTAACTGATAATGCAACTGGTAATGCGTAAACCAGCTGATTAACTAACTGATAATGCTGTTTTGAATAAGCTTTATGAGTAAATGGTATCTGACCCATAATACAACAAAAGAATGAGCTGAGTCTGATAAACCAACTGATAAATCATAAACCAGTTGAAACACTTGTAAAAGAATAGGGACTTAGTCTTTGAATGTATCTAGTGGACATGTAATCTTATTAAAAAAAAAGAAAGAAGCATCACAAAATTCCTTCGGTGGCATGGCCCCATCGAGGCGGTAGATTTCTTTTCTTTCCCAAATATAAATTGAAGAGAGAGAGAGAGAGAGGTAATCTGAGGGAGCTGTTCGAAAAATCTAGGGTTTTCGTTCTCTTAATTGGCTCTCTAGGTTCGTCCCACTCTCCCCTTCCTCAGATCTTTACTTTGGTTTGTTGTCCAATTGATTGTGAGGACTCTCCTCGTTGATCCCCCTTTTACTTTTCTATCTTCCAATTTCTCGCTACATATATATATGTAAGAATTCCGAAAACCTGGGATTGTATGAACGAAATTTTATTGTAATATCTATCCATTATCTAGATTGAGAACTCGAACTTTGTAGAGTGGGCATGAAGGGATGTTAATTAGGGACTGCCTATATTTCTCATGTTAAAAATTGGGCTTTTTTATATGTAAATGTATTTGTTTGAATTTTCGAATTATCTGGCCTTAGATAGTTCTAATTTCTTGCTGTTACCCGAATCGATTATCGTCGTAGACCAATCTGGCGCTTTATAGTATTTTTTCTAGTTTCTTTCATTTTCCGGTCTTTTTTCTTCGCGCCTGATAAATTATTGGAGATAATTTGCGAATTGCATGTTGTTCACGTGTCTTTGAACAACGTCGGTTATGTTGATTCTCCTTAATCTGTTAGAAACAGCGTTCTTTTTTACTTGGTATGAGTTCAGTGGTTGTCACGAACTTGTTGTCAGTGACTTTTCTGTGGAAATTTGTCATGATTTTGGGAGCTATAGATTAGAGTGAAAGCAGTCCTAGAAGGTTATTTGATACGTGATACGGTGACCTCTGCAGGCAACATGCCGCGATATGATGATCGCTACAGTGCTACCCGCCTCTATGTGGGTCATTTATCCTCACGAACAAGGACCCGTGACTTGGAGGACTTGTTCAGCAGATATGGCAGGTATTATAAATATAATTACTGATAACAATTTCTATGTCCTATAGATATCTGTCTCTTCACCATTAGCTCCACACTTTATATATTATTCCACAATGTTGCTCTGTTTGTTCCCTTTTTTATAAGCAAGTGCATAGTTAACATGGGAATGACCATGTCCTTTTGTAAGGTTGTCCTGGGAAAGTTGACTTTGGGGTAGTGTCTAGATACTTCCACTCAATGGGGTGTGCATTTTGTTGTTGGGTTCTTGTTTTCTCATGTTTTAGAAACTGAATAATGCTTTTTATTTTGGCATTTGAATTATATAAAATATATGTTCGAGAGCATTGGAGCCCTCTATGTGGCTGTCTGCTTAACTTCAATATCTTATTGAAGGTTTCCTAACCTGGAGGTCTATGGTGAGAGGTTGCCCTTGATGGAATTGGTGGTCTTGCAGTGTATAAGAGACTTGGCGATTCTTTGTTGATAATTTTTTGCGTGTGTTTTATGGAATTGGCAACAATCTCAAAGTGGTGTTTAGTTCATCTGTGAGGGCGAAGCGGTAGTTTTGTCATGATGGCCTTACTGTTTATGGCAACCGTTTACGCAGAGTACGGGACGTGGATATGAAGCGAGATTATGCGTTTGTTGTATGTACACTCTCCCCTTTAGCCTTTTTCAAGTTTGATTTTCTGTAAAGGTGTATACCATGCTTTGAGTTTTGCCTCTTCAAATACGAGTTCTTTTCGTGTTTGCCTATCTGACCCTTGGCAACAGGAATTTAGTGATCCCCGAGATGCTGATGATGCAAGATATGGCTTAGATGGTCGAGACTTTGATGGTAGCCGAATTGTTGTAGAATTTGCTCGGGGGGTAAGATCTATGGGTTCTTTCATGCTGCTTACAGTTTCTCCTTTTCAGATGTGAAATTGTCTATTCTCTTGTTTATAGTTATATGTATATGTAGGCTGATAATTCTGTCTTGAAAAGTCCCATCTGATTATTGAGCTATTTGATACCTGGAGCCTATAAAAAATATACTCAATATCTTCGCTGGAAATGCAGGTGCCACGTGGACCTGGTGGTTCACGTGATATTGGGGGTAGAGGACCACCTCCGGGATCCGGCCGGTGCTTCAATTGTGGTATTGATGGCCACTGGGCTCGTGATTGTAAAGCCGGTGACTGGAAGAACAAATGCTATCGCTGTGGTGAGCGTGGCCACATAGAGAGAAATTGCAGGAACAGCCCAAAGAAACTGAGGTAACATTGTTCTATTGTTCTCTGAGAAAGTTTCAATTATTCTTGCTTCCTTTATCTAGAACTGGGTCTAAAGTTTGTTGTAGTTTCCTTATTTGCTCCCTAAATTATGACCTGATTTTGATCTCTGAAGTAAAAGAGGGAGGAGTTACTCGAGGTCCCCATCACCTCGACGTGGTGGCCGAAGTCCAAGGCGTAGTGTAAGCAGGAGCCGCAGCTACAGGTGAAATTTTATTCAGAATTGATACTTTGATTACTTCTTTGCTTGCAAAGTGTTTCTATTCCTGCTGTGTAGTCAATATTTTTTTGGTAGCTTAACTTTTCTATTGTTAAGCATGATGTATTTGCGACATATCTTAAGTTGATTACGAACTCGCATGTGTTTTTTTTTTATGGGGTCTTGTTGTTTCCCATTTTTTCTATATTATCCTGCCTGACACATGTCTGGGTTCATCTTAGGGTAGTGAGTTCATTCAACATGTTTAGCTCACTGATCAATTTGCCTAAGTTGTGTAGTGCTCTTTACATGCCCAGTATTATGAACTCGTCTGTGTTTATAGCTCTGCTGTTTGTTTACTATATTTTCTGCTACTTATTCTCAAGCATGCATTTTCCTTGTCCACTTTGCTCGAGGAAGATTATTCGAGTGATTGGTGAATTTTGCATGTTGTATAAATTTCCCCTTGATTCAGCCTTGCGTGGTACTCCTTGAAGCATTCAATACGGCTGACCTTGACATGTTTTCTTGTGCAGCCGTTCCCCACCAAAGAGGGAAAGAGTGCTTGACCATTCAAGGAGCCCTCGCAGAAGTAGGAGCCCAAAGCGCTCAAGGGGTTCCCCGGTAGCCTCAAGAGGCAGGAAGCGCAGTCCGTCTATTGATGACAGGAGCCCTTCCCGTGGCCCTAAAGACAGCCTGTCTCCTATAGATGATGATAGAAGGGCTAATGGCTCAGACTATGGAGGCAGCCCACCTCCAAGACCAAAGAGCAGAAGTAGAAGCCCAGTAGATGATAGAGCTGATAGAGAGATGAGCCCTGATAGAGAAAGGGATGATGGTAGCCGTAGCCCCATGGAAGCTAATGGTGGTGCCAGCAATGGTGATGGACGCAGCCCCAGCCCTCTTCCAAGGAGAGCTAGAGACGATGAAGATGATGATTATCGTGCTTCTTCAAGGGGCAGTGAATAAGCGTCTCACTACTGTCATGCAGGAATATTATATTGTGTGGTCTGTGTTGGAATTTGTGAGTGTTCTTCAGAATGCTTAAATAGTGCTAATATAACGGCCCCTTGGTGGTTGCTACGGCACCGGTGAATTTATTAGTCTTTGCTTTATATTCTCTCTTCAAGTGCATAATGAATAGACGAGTAATTAGTTGTTATAGTCATCAACTTATGGTTTATGACGTGTATCTATTTTACCACAAAACCTATTGTAAAAGGATTAAATAGCATTTTCTTCGTTGTCTGCGTACACGTAAAACGAGTCTGAACCTGACCCAATGTAAACCTATTGTAAAAGGATTGAATAGCTTGTCTGTTTGAATGGGGAAATGAAATGAATAATTAGTCAATAATTGTTAGTAGTCATTAGTCATTGATCGGTCAAGGAATCTCATTCTCTAATAGGATTGAGGACTCAAGATAGAGAATTTTAGTGTAACTCCTTTCTTAACAAATAATAGAAAAAGGAATCAAATGCCCCTCAGCGAGTTGACATGACCTGATTCATGTTTGATGATATCTCAAGCTAACATGCATTCTAACCAAAACCAACCTCGATCTTTGCCTATATCCAATTAAATGTAATAAGCCAATCCTGATCCTGACCTAGAGTAAACTATTACGAGGGGCCCGATTTCTTAAAACCAAGCATGATCCTGCCTAGACCTGACTATTTTTGACCCAGCTCAATACTGAAGTAACATTAACATGAAACCAACCATCCTTGGTCTAAGTTTGTTTGACCCAATTTCTTTAAACCAACCATGATGATATCTGATACCTAGGTCTGATTACGTTTGACCCAGCTCAAAATAAAAGCAATGTGGAACCCTACACCCACACGACCCAAAATTAGACGAAACATGATTTAATATACTGTATATAAGTTTGTTTTATAGATAAATAAACAAAACTGGATGTTGACCAACCCAAACGTCATAATGTGTAAACCCAAATGATACAAATTGATAGTATACGACAAACGATTTGACTTGAGTAAAACCCTAATGAGTAAAACAAAAGCGAGTAAACTCCAACCTGAGCTAAACTATCTGACAAGTTGAAGAACAACCCGACTCAAATCAAGACTCAAATGACAAAATAAAAATGATCTCAGGTTGGAGTTTAGCTCGCTTTTGTTTTACTCATTAGGGTTTTAACATAGAGTGCGCTTTACATAGAGCGTGCTTTAAATAAGTGACAGATCAAATGATAAACGAATGATGAACCACATAGTACATGTGTCACCCAAAACTAGCCTGAATTCATCACCCAATTATCATTCATCATCCAAATTAAATTAGCGGATATATATTTCTTTCTAATTCCGGAAATGAGGCTAGTCGAGGTCCGTTCCGAACACTTAGACATATTGCGAACGATGTTATTTTAGTATTATTTTTATAACTAATGGACTGGGCGTCTCCCTTTATCTCTTTGCATTTTCCTAATCCATTAATAACGGATGTGGGAAACAATGGAGAAGCAGATTTAGCACCAGAATCCATGATTTCTGATCGTAGTTGTAATATGTACAGGGAGTTTCAAGGGAAAGAGAAGATTTATCTCTAACCCTGATAAGAAGTGACCAGGAACAACATGCAATTAATTCTTCGGGCCTATGAGATATATGCCTTTGAGAGCTCAGAATAGTTGCAAACTAGACCTGACCTGGGGCAGGTAATCTTCCCCTCGTTATTCCTCGCCATTTCTTCAAGAGCCTGCCATGCCATGACATTGTCAATCATCATTATCCAAAGTAATCACACGGTAAAGCACACTTCTTACAGAAAGAAAGTAAGATGATACAAACCTTGCTGCTATAAACGTAACCGTTCGGCAACACCATGGGTGGGTTCTCAGTGTCCATCAGCTCCTTTGTAATGTAACAGACTAGCTTAGAGTGGTGCTGCTTTGAAAACGGAAGAGGCGCTGCTAACTTTCTGAAACATTCCTGTGAGAGTGGATCGTCCTTGGGGCAATCAGATTCATAACAAAATCTAAGGTGATGTGAGTTAAGAGTAAAAGGCGGCCAAACAAGTGCCAGAGTCACCGGTAAACACTCGATTCTCGTAAGAAAGAAACAAAGGTGTTGCTCATCGAAGCAGAATGGTTATCCACATAAAAAATAACCTCGCGAGATTCATTGTAAAGACAATTTTGATGAATGCTACTGCTGAGATCATTAAATTATTTAATGAGTAAAATGCAGATCAGCTGAAGGATACGGAGTTTTTAGAGCAGACAAGCCAGCCTGGAGGTATATATTTAATAATGGTTCAGGGGTCATGCCGTACAGCCTACAGAACTCTTGCTTGAACTGCTCCACCAAGCTATCCCATTGTCTAGACTCAAAAAGAACCTGCAAATTGTAGCAAACAGTACAGCTTGTGAACAATGTAACTTCTTGTGATCACCTTGCTACACTAATGCATTCACCTTTGCAAAATGAAAAAGGTATAAGATCTACACAGGTATGACTCAACATGTAAACTCAGAACGGTAATGTATAATGAGCAATGCCATATGAACATATTAGTTACAAACTAGTTGAAAACAAGCTCTTCCCATTCAAACGTAAACTACTTAACTTACTAGTAATTAAAAATAGTAGTTAGTTGGATCAAAGAAGACCATATAGTATATCCCCGTTCTTTGACCTCTCTAGTGGTAATTTAGCTGCTATTCGAATTCAGTAATTCCTTATTGAATCTTCTGCGTCTGTTATTAGTTCATCCCTTGATAATAAGCTCATAAAAGATGCGAGAATCAGAGCTCACACACAAACTTTTAGACTAGGATCTTCATCTTGTAATAAGGCTTGAATTTTACACCGAAAATGCCCTAGAATGTGTTTACAAGAATGTGTTTACAGGGCGGCCAAGGCTCAAAGCCAAAATGCATATACACAAGTATTTTTTTGGTGACAGTTCATAGTCTGAATAGATGAATTCGGATAGTGATGCTTGAATACAAATAATATTTGAATCTTACCTTGTACGGTGGACATTCAGTGGTGCTAGTAAAAGCCACAGCTGCAAAAACTCTCTGCAACTCTTTCATGTGTGTAGTTCCCCATGGAGCAAGATATTTACGTGCATATGTAACCGCCCGTAACTTGTTGCCAGCTCTTACCAGCTCTATGAACTCTTGGAGTCTTAGCTGAAACTCAAGCTTACTCTGCCAACGATAAGTAGATGGATCAGACATCAGTGTAGACTATGTAAAAGGAACGTGTCAGAAGACATCATCTGAATGGATACTTAAAAGGTCAGGATAATGAATTGTGCGCCGCTTCAATAATGTACAAAATGTTCGATGCCAGAAAACTTAGAAAGACCAAATTCCAAAACGAGAATGCAAACATATAAACCCAGAAAAAGTTTGGGAGTCTCTCTTCTAGCATTACGTTTCCACCAAGCAGACATTGGGATAGTTTGTGAGCCACATCCAGATAGTGCATGCTAAGCGTGTGTTTGGTTGCATATCCTGGAAGCTGAAGTTTAAGTACAAATAAATAAAGGGTGTAATTCGATGTGCAAATCACATTTAGAGCACGTTGTTTGGTTATACTCCTGAGGTGCAAATGAGACATTACATAATAATGGTGAAGTATAAAAAAAAAAAAGAGTGAGGATGGGACATGCGAGTAATCTTCACTAACCACATTTCACATATTGGCTGTAAGCGAACTGGAGTACTCTCCTGCAATTCCCTACCCCTATTTTTCTAGTGGAAATGATATGAGGCTTTTATCTTTAACAGAATTAGAGTGAACAATTCCACTCAAGTGTATTTATTATTTACCCAGCAATACAACTGGTACCGTGTTAGAGTTAAGGCCCCACTTAAGGGCTCATAAAGAGTAACCAAACACACGCTAATCATAGAGGATAGCAAAAACATAGCCTAACAACCTAAAATGTATGACCTTAAAAGGAGGTAAAAAGGAACCAAAAACTTGGAGCAGCAGTCTACCACATAAGGGTGATATACAGAAACCTCGACGCTATGACCAAGTAAAAAGGAACACGTCAAACATCATCTGAATGGATATTTGAAAGGTCAGAATAATGAATTTATGTTCCACTTTAATAGTGTACATAATGTTTGATGCCAGAAAACTCAAAAGAAGAAATTTCAATACAAGAATGCAAATAATAAACCAAGAAACAGCTTACGAATCTCTTTTCCTAGCATTAGGTTTCCACCAAACAACGGATCACTGGGATTGTTTGTGAGTCATATCCAGATAGAAAATACTAATTGTAGAGGATATCAATAACATAACCTGACAACCTAAAAAGTATGACCTTAAATGAGGTCATAACGAACCAAAAAACTAGGCACAGCACAGTCCACCACACAAGGGTGGATATAAAGAAACCATGAGGTTAGGCCGAATGATTGCTCAACTCCTACTAAAATGTAGCAAACAAGCCACTGTAATGGACTAAGGTTTCTGCATATGACCACACAGATCAACAACACCCCAGTAACAGAAGTTGCCATTGCTAATTCAATTTCCCAGCCATTACAAACTTCATTTTAGTTGAGAATCCAATGAAAACTGGGACTACCTACTCAGAGTTCTCCATTCCATTCTCTTGAAGGGGTATCCTTTCTAATACACAACCTTAATATAGTAACAGACTAAAGTGCACCCCAACTAAGAAAATGTAAGAACTGTCACACAGATTTGGTCTAGAATTTAAGTATGCTCTTCCCTAGCACCAGCCATTATAGTTTTATGGTAGTTCTTCAGCACAAAACTCAACAATAAATCCTCCGGAGCATGTTTGAACATGGAAAAACATATCACGAATTTATTGGGACTTGACACATTTCTTTGGCACAATAATGTACCTTTGCCTTTTTCAACCTGGACTTATTCTCCATGCACCAAGCTAATGCGGGAGCCACATCCTTACACTGAAGAGCATCAATAACCTTCTTGGCTTCATAAAATACTTCAATGTCAACAAGATCCTATGGGTTTGAAAGGTGAATTAGCTCAAATGTAAAAGTAAAAGAAAATACTTCATCAGAAACACAAATTTAACGCTTCAGCAGGATTGCAACAAGCTAAAGCAGGATAATAATTGTTTATATTCAATTGAGTCCCATTGTACAATGAGGTCAATCTGAAGGACAAGGATAACATATACCTGTATATTGCTGGACAGAGCGAGCTTCTTTGCACTCTCATAATATGACAGACGCAACATGTAGTCGATCAGAAACCGCTTCAATCGAGTGTTACTCCATTCTGACAGATTGTCTACATCTGCAGATTCCAAATGATCAAGTCGTGCTCTGCACCTCTGCTCTGGCAGGTTCTCATTTCGGCATTCTTCCTCTAGCTACAATTTTCAGTGAAGCATTATTGTTATAGTATCTATATATGGGTAACAAGGTAGCTTTCATCTTTTAGCATATATTTCCAGGGGACTTTTCTATTCAATACGACAAGGCCATCTGATAATATTCCTTTAGTAAATGTGGATGAGAGGGATCTATCAGTGTAATCCTCCCATCCTTTGTAATCACGGTACCTAAACTTGCATTGATATGAAACACAGAACCTAAACTTTAGATTCAAGAATCTGGTCGCAGCGCAATCAGATTTTCTAAGGCAAAACAAGCATTCAATTTCACATGGAACAAGATTGTTCCAAAGAACAAAGTTGTTGTTTGGTTCACGCCACCGAACTATATGAGACAGCCGTGCCCTAAAATGTCACTTTCAGGTTCTTTCTCGCTTGAAATATTTTACCCAACAACAATAATTTTGGTCGACACACAAATGGAAGCTCATGATGCATCTAGAATTTGAAAATCCACTAATCCACTTTTAATTTACTGACGCCACCATATGAGCAGACAAATGGAAAATCAGGAAGCAGATAAGCAAGCAAAATACTCCAATTTGCCAGTAACCCATACCCCTAGATAACTATCGCTCAGCACAATGAAAATTCCAACAAAAGGAGCAATAAAGGCACCAGCCTAATTCGAGTCTATCCAAAATAAAAATTTAAAATCTTTCCAAAACAGAATAAAAGTTTTACCTTCCTCTTAAGACCTGGCAATCTGGACACGAGGGAGGTGAGATGATTCACCGCCTCGTCACGAGACATGTTGACGGAGGAGTCAGAGACACCTGATAAGACGGCGGAGAGTTCTTTCTCCGTCGCACGGTAGTTGAGTCTGATTGCTTTCTTGTAGTGCTCGAATGGAACACGCAAGAACTGATGTTCGAGCTTGAGCGACTCTGATAACTGATTCAACTTGGATGAAGGCGCCGTGGAGGTAGAGTTTCCAGTGACGACTCCGCCGAGACCGGTGACCGGGACTGCGACGGCAGTGGAATTCTGGTTTGCATTTCCGTTGGCAAGAGTGTCGACTTCCATCGCCGGAGAGCAGAAAATAAGACAGCGGATTAGAAAGTTTGGAAGGCGGAGATGAGAGAGGATAGACCGGAGGAGATCAACAGAGACAGGGAGGTGACACCGCAAAGAGGGGTTAAATTGGGGATGAACGATTGCCAGAAGGAAGCGAAAGAAGAAGATTTGCACTGATGAAACGACGTTGGCTTGAGGTGGTGATGTATAATATTTTTTATCGTCGATGGGCCTACTTTACTGTAAGGGCCTAAGGGGGTACTAGAGGAGACTATATTGGGCCTTAACATTAGATGGTCTGAAGGGTGATCTACGCTGGTATCAAAAGTGATAGTCCAAGCCCATTATCACTCCTGGCTCCCAAAATAAAAAAATGGAGAAGATGAATGCTGAAGGCAAGTTGTCTTAAACCGGGAGTTAGAGGTTGAATTGTATATGGAGTTTAGTTGCCTTGTTAGTTGTAATTATTGTGCGTAAAATAGTGTAGAAAAAAAGACAAAGGAATCATGTAGCGAGTCCCACGTGAATGTTAGTTGTAATTATTGTGCCATTCTTATTTTTTTGAGCTTCATTTATTACACGTAAAAGCACTAGACATGACAAACTGATCCCTATAATATAGTAGTATGAAAAACAAGAGAATTTTTCAGAAAGGGAAAAGAAGGGGACAAATACATTTCGTTTGATTTGCTAAAAGAAAAAACTTCATTTTCGTTTGATGTTGACGTGTGTTGATTCCATTTTTGCCTGAAATGACTTGACTCCCGCTTGGCTCGGCCCGGCCCACAGCCACCACCACCACCACCTGTTCTTGTTTTGGCTTCATGATTAATGCTGCCAAATTAAAGGAGACTGGCCCCGTTAATTATGCATTAATATCTGGACTACTCGTGATTAGATATGAGATGAACAGTATTAAAAGAGCAAAGATTGAAGATGAACAGAACTTGATGATCCACTTGCTGCTGCTCTCTGTGCTCTTTGTAGACAAAAAGTATTTGTTGCTTGATGTGATCCGGGCAAATTTTCCTTCCGAATTAAACAGTTGCTTTTAACCGAATCAATTTTTTATTATTTAATATTCACAACTGTTACTGTTAGATTACACTAATAAATCCACGGTGACATGATAGTCTACACACTACTGGGTAAGACACACAGAGTGACACTCAACCAAGAGAGATAATAATATTTCTAGTCTACTCTCCACCGACTCTTATAAAATGATCCTTTTTTTTAAAAATAAAATTTCTCACATATACTTTACCTGGTAGGCTGGTAGTCTGGTACGGTAGTATGTTTTGCTCGTTAAATACCAGTCCGAGTGTAGGATTAACCGGGGTTTGATCAAGGGAAAAAAGTTCGCTCGAATTTAGATAAATTTGGATCGTAAAAAGATTTGCCTTAGTACCTCCATATTCATTTTGATAGGCAAAATTAATTTGGATTACTTACATCCATTTTCTAAAAATACTATCAATACTTTAATCATACTTTAATTTAATTTTATCAATCTCATTTACTTTTAAAATAAATATAAAAATTCTTATAATTTTAGTTTTAATTATACTATTACTATTAAATTAACTTTCTTATTCGTGGATCTTTTAGGTAGCCTCAAAGTTCACTTTATCTAGACCAATAATCTTATGCTTTGTACTCTGAAATAACAAATCTCAACCTTCCAACGTAGCTGTTAGTTGAATTTTATTTTAAATATGGTCGACCAATTGAACCAGTATACGTTGCAGATTTTTAACTCAATCCTTACTATTTCATCGCTAACTACTAACATTACCGACTCACTAAACACAGGGGTGTACTGGTGATTATGAAGGGTCTATGCTAAAAACTTAATTTGAGGTTATATTATGTATTATTTTGAAATATTTTTTAAGTAATTATAAATTTCAAACAAAAAAATAAAATAACAAAATATTAACAATTACAAAAAAAAAAATATAAATAATAAAGAAAAAAAGTATTTAAATCATTACAAAAAAATAAAATATATTTAAAAAATAAAATATATTAGAAGAATGAGACTCTAAAATATTATGGCTGTACGGAACACCATCTAAAACTTGCTCATGACGCCCTAGCTAAAATCTATTACACTTCCCAACCCGAGTAACCCTAAAATCTAGATGTACCAAATTTGAAGCAGAAAGGGGTTTTTTTTAAAGGAAGGGTTTCAGTAGGTATAATGTTGATCCTATTTTCTGTCGAGAAATATAGTAACCACGGTATGGCCACTAAATGTTTTGTCAATAAATATAGTGTGCAATTGTAATGATAAAAATGTAAGAGATTATGTTCTAAAAATGTGGAACCATTCTAGTTTTTTCTACTTTAATTATACTATTGCAACAAGATGAGGTTTATATAAGTATATATATATATATATAAACGTATACTTTTATTATTTCACATAATTCAATATTTTACAATCTTTAAAAAAATGATGTACCCCGTATAAAATTATTGTTCATAAGTGTAACTTGTTAACTAGATCTACAGTAATAGAAGAAAAAGTCAAGGATGGATGTGTCAAGAGCATTAACCCGAGGCCGGCGTAGGTGACAATTATGGGAGGAAAATGCAAAGCGGAAGTGAGGGTCGTATATCGGATGTGGGATATGTCTTCTTCATTAAGGTCAGAGAGTTGTTTATCATAGTAGAGACAACCTCACGGGAGAGTACACTTCTATCCAAATCCAAAAGTTAGAAGCCAAGAACAGGGTATGTACCCTAAGGAGATCAATAAATGAAGTGGATAGTGTCAAGCCCAACAAAATGTGGAGCGGTGCATCTATGACCATAATAGAGATGATAACAATGAAATAACCAAACCTAAGTATGGTAAGTAAAACATCAATTATGATGTAGTAAGGCTAAAGCATGTTGCCTTATAAACATTGGTAGACATTTAAACACAAGAAAACACCATAAAGTCAAATTAAGCAAAAACTTGCTCTAACTTGTGTACCTTGATTAGGACCAAAGGTCATTCCTAGACCTTATGTATATATGAACATGTTCATTTTCATTACCCAAAGAAAACCAAGCTCAAAACAAAGTTAAAACACAATTGTGCTTTAAGACTTCTTAAATCACATTTTGAAAAATTGTCTTGGAAATGAGTTTTGAGTGGCTAAATGACCATGAATACACCCTAATCAACATTTGTACTACTTAGTATCACATTAGGAAGCCTAAATCAATGAACCAAACTTTCACAAATTTGTGCACTAATATGAATAGTGACCAATAGTGCCCAATTTAGACTTAAGTCAACTTTGTTTAATTAATTGGTCAAGATAGCCACAAATATCCCATTAAAGGAGGGGCGGTTTTAAAGGTGATGAGTCACCAACATGCCAGAAAACATTAGAAAAAGAAAAGGGAAATAAAGTAAAGTACTATTTGCTTTTAAGAAACATTTACCTAGTAACACCTCCCCCTCTCTTTCTTCATTCTTCTTCTTCCACTGGTTCTTCATCTTCATCCTCCTAAAGAAGCGTGAGTTCCAGCTCCATATTCTCCACCTTGTCTTGCTCACCAAATCCATAATATTGCTCAAATAAAAAACTAAGCTTAGATTATTGTTAGTTGGAGCAAGGCCTACAATCCTATCTTTTCAAATCTTCAAAGCTCAAGTTTGATGCCATGGTGAAACTCAATGAAGAAGGAAATTCAGTTTTAGAGCTCCACTTCCTTTCTTTCATTCAAGGGTAGGAAAGTGAAAGAAAAATTAAGTTTCTTCCTTTGTTCATTACCGAAAATTGTCTTCTCATGGGGTCTTGTTTTACTCCTTGACTAGCTTGTTTTAATCTCCAAAGGATAGTGGAGGTCCCCCCCTTGACTCATTACCAAAGTCTACTTGAGATCCTAGGTAATCATCCACTTAAAACTTAAAATACTATTTTAACCTAAGAGTAAATTATGAGTTTAGGCATGTTGCTTAGTACTCATATATTATTTTGATGTTGATTAGATATTGGAAATAGAACTAAGGTCCTTGGCCGTGAATCAATCAAGAAAACCAAGGGGGAAAGTGAGAAACACTTGAGAAAAACAAGGTAAATTACTTATCTTAAGGTGGTTTAATGCTTAAGGGATGGGATTAGATGGAAACTAAATGACGTTAGAGCTTACATTATGTAATGGGCTACAAAACCTAGGAAACAACATGATCATATTTGTGAACTTGATTAAGGAGCAAATGAGAATTGAGTTAGTAAAAAAATCATAAAGTGAATTAAGCCTTCTTATATTGCTATGGGCATTGCCAGGATGTGTGATTGGTTGAAGGCTATTATATGTGGGTAATTCAGTGTTTCAGTTTATGTCATTAAGGCGCCTAAGAGCCACGTCATTTAAGGGCCTAAGTGCCAAGCAATTAAGTTTATGCGCATATTATGTGGGAGTGTAGATTGGTTGTAGTTGTGTGTAAAGAATGTTTGTTGAGGATTTTATTGTCTTGGATGGTTTAAGGATGAAAAACTAAATGTTTGGGTGTAAGGAAGTGTTAGGGAAGCTATGTCAAAACTTAGTGAAGAAACTAAATGTTTTAAGTGTTTAAATGAGGTACTATGACTTAGGTTGTACTAGCCAACACTAATGGATAAGTTGGTGGAAATAAATGAGTTAAGGTGTTCATTGGGTGTTAGGAGGACCTAGAGATGTCTAGGAGGAACTAAAGGATAGGATGGTGAATTTAAGGCACCAAAACCATGATAAGAGAAGTTTAGAGACTTGTGCAAAGTTTGAAGGAAAATAAGGTATAATGTCTTGCTAAGACTTAAGCATGGGCTAAAGTAGTTAGCTTTGAGAAAGTTTGAGGAAGTTTGGGAAATTGAGTAAAGGAAGATGGATGAACAAAGATGCTTATGAAGCGGTGAAAATGGGATAAAAGGAAACACTTTGGTTAGTTGAAGTTTTAGGCAAGTTGAAATGTTGGAAGTGTAAGGAGCTAAGTGTTAAGTGTTAGGAATTTTGTAAGAAGTTGAGGAAATGATCAAGGGATTAAATGGAGGGTTTATCCATGAGTTAAGAGGGAGTTTAAGTGCCTAAATGATGATAGAACATATTAGGGAACTTGTGGAAGAGTTTGGAGTAAGATGGACATTTTTAGGAAAGCTTCTGCATTCGACTGACCTTGGGGACCGACCATGTCTGGGTCGGTCGGGCTAAAATAACATAATCAGAATGTTTCTGCAATGGACCAACCTTAGGACCGATCCTGGTTGGGTCGGTCAAGTAAGAATTTTTCAAACCGGATGTCTTCTGCATCCGACCGACCCAAGGGTTGGGTCGGTCGGGTGGGTCGGTCGGCCCTTATATATATATAAAAAAAAGAAAAGTAAGAGTGGCATTAGTAGTCCACCATTAGGAGGGTAATGATGATTAGGAGGATAAGCATATAAGGACTTAAGAGATTAAGAGAAGTTAAATGATATAAGTGATTAAGATTAAATTACACGACTTAATGGTTATTAGTCGGGGAACCTTTAGTGGCTAAGTATGTCAAGTTAATCTAAAGTAATAAGTAATAACAACCTAAATTGGATGAATGTTTTAGGACTTGAGAACTGGGACTCAGAAGGAGATTAGGCAACCAAAACGACCGACGGTGTACGGTATGTTTTTTTTGTAGCCTGCTTGCTAACGAGGTGTCCCTCGGCTTGTGTGCTATTTGTTTATGTGTTCCGACTAAACAAGATAAAGCATGCAACCGGTTTATTGTATTGTTGTGTGTTGTTTGAAACTAACACAACTTACCTTGAGAACTTACTAACAATGTTTAGTAAAGAATTGTGTGAGAATAAGGAACACTCCCTAATATTGGTTTATTAGTAACCGAAAGAGGTTAACTAACAAACATTGTCATTGAGACTTCTACTAACTGGAACTTGGGGGGTGAGGAATCCGGGACTGACTCTGGTCATGCATGTTGAGTTAGGAGGCTGGTATCCTTATCAAGTCCGTCCTCCAATGAGACTTGTCTTCGGACTCGTCGCCTAGAGTCGACATATAGACTCGGTCACCTCGATTTCTGTTCAAGGTGGGAGGCATTATTAAGATGGTGTGGTGGGATCTACCTAAATCCCAACTAATTCTAAGAAATATTGTTTATTTAAACCAATGGAGCTGATAACTCATTGGCTAGGGTTATCTTTGACCCTACAAGATAAACAATGAATTAAGGGACAACCAATCTAATTAAAGAACGGTTGTCTTATTTGAGATAAGATTTGAGATAAGATCTGAGATAAGACTTGAGATGAGATAAGACTTGGACTGAGAATAAGAAAAATCATAACCTAAGGTGTTAAAAGCTAACTCACTTACTTAAGGAACACTTTTAAGATGTTCAATTGTTTGAACTATAATTGTTCATATGTGGTGTTTATTGTACTTCTTATTTATGTTGTATTAATAATCAACCGCATGCTATCGACAAGTAGTCGTCGTAGCCTCTCTAGCTTGGGGGCTATAAGATTATCGTACCAGCAAAGGTGCTGAGCCCCCAGGGGCATCCATATTTATTTTGCAGGTGAATGACAGAAGACGACCGTCCCGAGAGTAGGATCGGGTAGAAGTACTTTGGGTTGTTTTCCTTTTGTTACACGAGTTGTGCATGTACACTCGTTTAGTAAATGGTATGAGATGCTAGTAAGATATATTAGGATATGAAATACTTTGTATTGAGAATATGTAATTAGTTAAGATTTAGTATACTAATGTTCGGTTAATTCGGGTCCATCAGACCGTAGCTAGATCTTGGAGTATTTAGTATGCCTAGTTAGTCACGTGGGTGACTAACGGCGGTAACACCAAATTGTTGTAAGAATTCCGCTGCAATGTGGATATAAGTAAATAGAGGTTTATGAGATGAGTAAGGATTTATGAGTTGGGGTGTTACAAACAATATAGGACTCAAGGCAGTAAGATAGTGGTTTTCTTGTATCACCACTTGAACACTAGGGGAAGGGGAACATGTGCAGCAATGAAAGTGCAAGTGTGTCTTGAAAAAGAAGGCCATCTCATGCAGTGCACTACCCTATTCTCGATGAATAATGAATGGTGGTCTAATATGAGTGTGTAGGTGAAGGTAACTCGGGTACCATTGTAAATTATCTTGGAAATTGTTATTCATGGGATATGAATCTCAATTCTCATTATTGGTCGTCTGGATGGTTTGTTCCCTAGTAGATAGAGTATAATATGAAACTGACATTTGTGTATTCATTGATGTAATCGGCAGAGCTGCAATACTGGGGCTACTATAGCTCTACTTATACATATGTTAAAGGCCAAGATACTGTCTACCGAGATAGTGCCAAACAAATACTAGGAATGAGCTGGCATACAATGTAAAGATCGGGTCTAGATATATTATTGGCTTTTACCACCCCACCCCCTAAAGTGGTAAGGTTCATTGGTAGTTTGGATCGGATCTCAGCAACCTAAAACACTCTAGTGTATCGGTGAAGATGTTGGCAACCTGTTGCACCGTCACGATAAACACTACGTTCAAGCTCTAATCTTTCACCCGTTCTCTCACAAAGAAGTAATCAATCTCGATGTAATTTGCTCTGTTGTTCAAGACAGGTTTCGAAGAGGGGTATATTGCTCCTATATTATCACAAAGAAGAGTGAGAGATTCGTGAAGAAAAATCCCAAACTTTGTTGAAATCTTTTGCAGCCACAAACTCTCTAATGTTGCATGGCAAGAGATGTGAACTCCACCTCTATAGATGAGTGGGCAACGGTCTTTTGCTTCCATAAACTTCAAGAAGGTCCAATAATCACTTGTAGATTGATGGTCTTGCGATGAACTTGCTCAATCAGAGTCAAAGTAGATTTGTAACGTTTATTGGTGTCACGATGAAGAAGATAGCCTGGTCCATCGTGGATTCAAGGTAGCTCAAATCCTTTTAATAGCAACCCACTGAATCTCCCTAGGCCTATACATTAATTGGCTTAACCGATTAACAAAGAAGCTGATATCTGGCTCTATAAAAGCCAAATATTGTAAAATTTTGACCAGGCTGTGAAGTAGATGAACATCATTGCACACAGGGGATTTTATAGAATCAATAGCAGAACTATCGAGCATGGGTGTCGCAATAGATTTAGAATCCACTAATTGTGTTCGAACAAGAAGATCTTTAATATAATGAATCTGTGAGAGAGTGAGACCTTCATTGTTGCGAGATACTTGAATACCCCGAAACTAATACAGAGGACCTAAGTCTTTGTAAGACTAGAAGATTTTTTTAGAAAGGAGTTACTCTTTGTAAGACTTTTATGACTATATGAGTGTAGTCATGAAGTTAAAGGATGACTACATTTTCTATATAGTTAATAATTAAAATCTGAAAAATTATACAATGAACTAGGGGAGGATGGTAAGATAAGGAAGCCAGATGAGACGGGTATGATAATATACTCTGGCTTTTGGGAGTTTTAAGAGAGAGAGGGAGTCTTGGGTGAGGGGCAATGGTTGTGGGTTCCCCTCTGGCTTGTAACCCTTTAACTCCCCAACATCGTGCGGAAGATCTTCACCACTGATACAAACAACCCTTTTTAATGTTTGATCTTTGTATTTCTTGCTCAAGGCTTATCTTTCTTAGTTTTCCAATGTAATCCCTCATTAGCTCTCCTTTTCTAGGGTTTACATGCAATCATTACATATCAATACGTTGCATGTTTTCTTTCATCGTGTGTCTTTAAAACGTGGTGTTTTTCTTGCGTTGGTTCACATCTTGCACCGTCTTTCCATCTTCTCTTCTTAGATCGTACATTCACCTTTTCTCACTTGTTGTGGTTTCATGTTTTTACACTTTCAAAATCTTGCACGGCTTCTGATAATAGTAAAAAACCACTAGATGAACTAGTTATGCGCTGTGCTAACCTTGCCCTGGCGGCTGATGAGGAGAAGTGTTTAGAGATTGAAGATATGCTGGACATGCAACCAGCTGTGCCCTACTCTCGGTGTCTCATTGGTAAGCTCTTCTATACTCCTAGTGTGGATGTAAGAGTAATGGAGAGAACGCTAGGACGGGCATGGCAGATGGAGGATACTCTCAAGGATTGTTCTCTAGGGCTCGGTCTATTTATGTTTGAATTATGGATGAAGAAAAGCTTCATTACGTCTTGGAGGATACTCAAGATTGAGAGAAGGTGATATGAATACCTCCTTCTTCTTTCAACAATTTAGGGCAAGGGCATGACGTAATACTATACACTTTTTAACTGATGGAAATGGTTTTTATCAAAATTCTTGGGAATTAATAGAAAGTATAGCTAGGAATTTTTATCAAAACCTTTTTACATCTTCTAATGCCGAAATCAATGACCATCTTTTTGCATGTATTGAATATCGGGTTCCTGCAGATGTTAAGGGTGACATGGGCATGCCATTCACTAGGGATGAAGTGGTGACTACACTTAGAGGGATGAATCCACACAAGGTTCCTGGCCCATATGGGATCAACGGTATTTTTCTATCCAAAACTGGGATGTAGTTGGTGAGGATTTTGTTAATTATGCTATATCTTTTCTAAATACGGATGGTACAATGAGATATCAATCAACACCCATCTGGTCTTAATACCTAAGTGCAAAGGGGCTTCTTCTATGACACTTTTCGACCTATTTCACTCTGCAATACAATATATCGTGTTATAGCAAAGGCAATTGTTAATAGAATCAAGTCTGCCATGTCATATGTTATTTCTAAGGATAAGGGGCATTTGTTTCCCAGCGTCTGATTACTGATAATGTGATTGTTGGGCATGAGATTTTGCATATAACGTGTTAGTCAAGGGCCTTTAAGAGTGGGACCTTTGCCTTGAAGGTAGATATGTCGAAGGCCTTTGACAGAGTAGAATGGGAATTTGCTTTGAGAGTTCTGCGGGTGATGGGGTTTCATGAGAGTATTGTTGCTCTGATTAGGAAATGCTTAACAACAGCTACAATGAGCATTCTAATAAATAGTTGTATAGGATAGGGCTGCCCAAAAAATTCTGAAACCACAGTTTCCAACCGAACCGAAGTGAACCGTACCTGTTTTCAGGTTAACCGTACCGGTTTTTGCGGTATGGTTAACCAAACCATGTAAATTGACTGGTTTTGGTTTCGATACGGTATTGGATTTTCCAGAATGGTTAACTGCTCGAGTAACCGTGGTTAACCGATTATATAAATAATCAAAATCTTCAAATATGAATGTTCACCTTATATAATAATTAATGTTAGCTATTGAGGGACTATGCACAATATTATATTTTTTGTCACGTGTGTTTGATTTGTAACTCATGATTTAGGTGATTGATCAATGTTGTACTATAATATTAATGGTATGGTTCTTATTAGTAAATAAATACACGACTACAAGGTTAACCGATAAAACTGAGCCGAACTAAAGGTTAACCGGTTTAAACGGAATGGTAATGGAATCGGATTTTAGAAAACCAAAACCGGTTAACCGATCTAAATAGAATGGTAATGGAATTAGATTTTGGAAAACCGAAGACCCGGTTAATCGAAAGCGGTTAACCTACCATGGGCAGCCCTAGTATAGGAAGAACTTTTAGACCGTCTAGAGGGATTCACCAAGGGTAGGGATGGCAATGGGTGATGGGTGCTCGTTTCACCCGATCACCGACCAGCTAAAATGGGTGAAAACCCCGAAAGAACAGGTGAAAAACGGGTGAGGGGTGAAACGGGTGCGGGTGATGAGTCGGGTCGGGTGAGCATTTTTCACCCGGTCACCCGACCCGTCACCCGTTTGTATTATATTTAAAAAAATATAACTTATCTCATATTTGTTGAGATAACTTGAAAATATTTTGGTTATATTCTATGTTTTGAGTATGTTATTGACATTAGTTTATGTGGTATGTATTGTTGTACAAATATGAGTGTATTTTTTTTTTTGAAAATTAAGCTTGTATAAGGTGTTAAAGACAAAATACTTGCTAAAAAATAAAAAAAAAACAGGTGACGGGTTCACCCGTTTCACCCGCGGGTGACGGGTGATGAAGTTGTAGGTGACGGGTCGGGTGGAGCGTCGCCCGACCCGTTGCCATCCCTAGCCAAGGGGATCCTCTTCCCCTTTCCTATTTATATGTTGTATGGAAGCATTGTCATCTAGTCTTAGGGTGGTGGCAGATGTGAGCCTTTATAGGGGTTATATGCTGCAAGGCATGTCCAGGGACATTACTAATCTATTTTTTGTGGATGATTGTCTCCTCTCTGGCCTGGCCAGTGTTAGAAATGCGGAAATCTTAAATAGTATGGTCCAAGATTTTGCAAGTGCCTCTGGGCAGTGTATTAACCCACATAAGTCTTATGTTATGTTCTCCAAAGGAGTGCCCCAATCTGTAAGAGAGGGGGTCGCATCTGTTTTGGGGGTAAGGGAAGTTAATGATCTTAGAATGTACTTAGGATTCCCAAGTAAGGTGGGCAGGAACAGATGCCAAATGTTCGATTATGTAAGGGATAAAGTGCTTTCTAAGGTTCAGGGAAGGGGGAGGCATGTGTCACAAGCAGCTAGAGGTATACTCATTAAAAATGTGTTGCATATATTCCTGTATACATTATGAGTGTTGTCAAGTAACCTGCTCCGTTGCTTAAGGATGTCTAAAAGATTATTGCACGTTTCTAGTGGTCTGGGGTGTGAAGCATTACAGTATGCACTGGAGGAAGTGGTCCTAGTGTAGAAGCATAAGTGAAGGGGGCTAGGATTTCGTGATTTGAAAATCTTTGATGAAGCCCTCCTTACTAAGCAAGTGTGGAGAATTTTGTAGAATCCAAATTTGCTGATGTCTGAATTCTTGGAGGCATGGTATTTTCCAACAAAGTGTGTTCTGGATGCTGATCTTGGAAGCTCGCCAAGTCCAATATGGAGAGCTTTGAAGTCTAGCCTCTACATTATTAAAGCTGGAGCAAGACGGATGATAGGAGATGGAGAATCCACATACCTTAAGGATCGTTGGTGAAAAGGTAAAGTGGGAGGTTGCCCCTATTTATGGCAGGCGCCAGAAGACATTATGGGTGAAGGGAAGGTAAGCTTGCTTATTGATAAAGAGAGAGGTATATGGAAGGAGAACCTTGTGCGGCTTTGGTTCCCTTGTGAGGATGCTAGGTGTATCCTAGACATGCCTCTGGGGTGGTGTAATATGCGGGATGAATGGATTTGAGGAATAGGAAAATCTGAGAGCTTTACTACCAAATTTGCTTATTTTGTTGCGCGGAGGTTACAGTTGCAGTTGGAAGGCTCTAGCTCAAGTGGTGATGACTTAGGTGTCGCCTTAAAAAGAGTTTAGACCTTGAGTCTTCCTGCTCGTTTAAAAGTCTTTGCATGGAGAATTTTGAATGGAGCATTAGGTTGTAAGGGTTCGTTAGCTAGTAGGTGTGGTAGTGGTTATAACCCTGCTTGCTTATGTGGTGAATTTGAAAGTCTGTGTCATGTTTTCTTGGAATGCACTAATGTGAGTGAATATTGGGCTCAGAGTAATATTCTTGCTCCATGCTTTTTACGAACAGATGGAGCCTTTATCCACTAGCTTTTGTTTCAATGTCTTACTCGAACACAAATTAAACTGAGCAATCTAGTCACATGTTTATGGAGACTATGATTTTCAAGATGTAGATTGCAGCATGGTGAGATTCTGTCGAGAGAACATCGGTGGCAAGAGTCTACAGCCTATTTGGAGGTGGCAGGTGCTGGAAGCAAAAGGAACAAGGCAGCCCCAAGCGACCTTGACCGTCAATCAGGTTTGGTGGATATCTTGGTGGATGGAAGCATTACTGCAGACTACTCTTTTGGCATAGGCATGGCGGACCGAAATGAGGAAGGACAACTGGTGGTCACAGCTGCGAAGGGTGGAAGGCGGAAGATGTTGCCTGCTGAGGTCGAGGCAATGGCTTTAAGGGAGGGGTGCTTGTGGGCGATAAGGGCTGGGTTAAGGAAGGTTTATTTTTGGACAGATTGTAAGGGTAATATAGATTACATTAATGGGTCTTTTGATGTACATCCTAGAGTAGCTTCAATTATGGATGAAGTCCTTGATCTTATGATGTTGATTGGTTGTATACACCAAGAGACAACATTTTTTTTGCTCATTTGTAAGCTGTATATGCTAAGGGTAGGGATGAAGAAGAGTTTTGGAAAGATCACATCCCTCTAATTACATGTAAAACGCTTATGTTGCTAAACTAATGGAGGTGGCTCTTTATTAAAAAAAAGAAAGATAATATACTCTGGTAAGTTTGGTGTGTTGTTTAGTTTTTTACCACTCTACGGTATATGGCCTTGGCCACAAGTTATAAAAAAAATGGAGAGAAAGAAAGAATGTGAGATTCGTAAGAATTGGTCTTTCTGTTAAGCAATAATGAACCGTCAAAAATTAAAAACCATCTGACTGGATTTGAAAGTCATTAAATAAGAGTCAAGATAATGTCTTTTTATTGGTCAATTAAGGGCCAAATGGTGAATTACGGCCAGACACCGCCTATTAAAAAAGAGCCAAATGGACATAAAATGTTATCTAATGACACATGATAAATGAATACTAGATAGATAATTTAAACATGCTAACTTATGCTGAATAGGTTTCACTTATAATAGCACATAGTGAATTTGAAGTCAAAAGAAAAGCACTATGTGGCAATCTTATTCAACTTCAACTCACGAGTCTACAATACCATGTACAACAAGTACAACCATGCTGAAGGGAATCGTAATTACAATAAAACCATGAGACGGACCTGCCTTCAATTCAAGCACTGAAGAGAGGATTTGTACATAACCACATCCCCAACTCATTCGTTAACTAGGTAATATAATTTAAACACATGATTTCAAATATATGCATGTACAGAGGATGGTACTAATCTGGACCACACGTCATGAAGAATACTACAAACTGATTGATCAGATTCAAAAGACCAGAAGAGGGGCCGATTGTGGAGACCACCACAAAGGAGAAAAACAAAGATGCTTTTCTTCAAATATCCCTCCTTCCTTCCTTTTCGACTGTAGCTTTGGCTTCATACGCAAAGATACTAGACAGGTGGTGCTACCTCCATCTGGGCTTTGCACGCAAACAATGGAAAATATCATTCATTTAGAATTTTCTTGTTTTACAGGATTTCATTCGTATTGTAGTTTGTAGAAGTAGTTTTGTTATTACCTTAGTCATGGTCAGAATCATTCTTGGAAGCGTTTGCGATGATCTTTTGAATCATCTCGCTGGTTTCCGCTTCGGACATGCGGTCGTCCTTCGACTTAGCCTGTGCATACGCCTCGAAGAAGTCCTTGTTCTCCTTCTCCAGCTCATTCCAGACTGCATGGATGAAGATATATATTTTTGTTTTTAGTTAAGATCACATGTATATTATGCTACATGGCCAACGGGAAAAACAAATTAAGCATGGGGGATGTCTACATCATTCAAGGACAAGGTTGGTCGTACAGGTGGGGAAGGAGAGATCTTCCATTAGATTTTTCAATGATTAGCCGGGAATCAAACATCCTGAAGAGTATATATAGCAGCGTAATTTACATATTAATCAAGCAAGAACAGGCATATACTTCATATTATGACATAATTATACATCAAGAAAAGAAAGGAGAGAAGTTGTTTTTTTCACACTAGCTACTTACTTTATAGCTCCACAGACGGCAGTATATATCATACTGTCTTTCTCCTAGGTGGTGCATGCATGTAAAGCTTGAGCCATGCAGATCATAAGATGAGACATAAAATTACTGACTGTATGCAGGTGATCATATATTATATGTAAAAAAAATATAAGATCATGTAGACTGTGAACAAACCAGTAGAGGTGATGACTGGTTTGATGTTAGCATGCTTGGACAAGGCCTCCATGCACTCTTCTTTGCTCATATGGAAGATCAGGCACTTCTCTATCAGATGTTGAACCTATTTAACCAACAAAGAGAAAAATCACTATGGTAATTGACCATCACCCACCATAATAGTTTATGATCATCATCTAACATTTGAAAAGATTGATCGATGACATGAAAACAAAGGGTTCAAGTTTGATTCCACAGACCATGTGTATGTACGATGCAGAAGAATCACCCATGATTGAGATTGAGTATACCCAATTAATTAACTACCAATCAACTCCAAGAACCGAGTGTGAGTGTCTGACAAGGATGGGTAAGCTTGATCAAAGGGTGTGAAAGGAAGGGGGTTGGTTCCGCATGAAATGTGATAGGGGGCTGATACCATAATAAGGGGGAGGAAACGTAATATAGCACTACGACAGCAAGAGAAGGAAAGGAAAGCAAAAACATAGTGGGGGAAAGGGATGGTGGGGTCTCAAGTCCCACGTGAGAGATGAAGATAATTGGTTGAGAAGGGATTAGGAGAGATTTGTAAATGATCAAGTCTCTCGTCTCTGTGTATGATTTGTTACACATTTTGCCATTTAAGCAGCCACTTCGCCTCCCCCACGTGATATGTGGGGTCCTCCCCCCTCCTCTTCTCTTCTCCATCGGCGCATCTTAAGTCAGACAAAATGAAGCTACTAGCCATATTGTTCATTCTACAAGCAAAACCTAAGCCCTCTGTTCAAGGTTCTCGCTACCCCACTCTAGTTGATTAGTGACCGTAAAATCTGGTAGAATTAAAGGGCTTTAAAGTCAATTCACACGGCCCTTGCTACAGAAACTATATCATATCATTGTTTTTCCAGCAGGATTGAGCTCCATATCTATGTTCTACTTGGTCATCCTACAGACGCCACCACACACAACTTTTCCACTCCAAGAAGTTGCAGATAGAAATTGAGTGCTGGGGAGAAGATTTCACTCATATCATATGCCCGTCTATTAAGAGGATAGAGGGAGAGGATATGTCCCTTTTCATTTCCTGTTCCCTCAGCCAGATACGCATTCATTTACTGGGGCACTGCCACATTGACCCTTTCTTCATTTCCTCTTTGATAAGATAGATATATCTTATCAGAGGAAATCCAGATTTATGTGGTTATCATCTACTTATCATTCTATAGATAAGCTTAGCCGTGTAGCTTTTTACTACAGTTCTTGCAAAAGTTGCAACACATATACAGCCATCCCAGCTACATCTGATTACATTACACACGCTCAATAAAGGTTTTGATGTTGTCAAGTATAGTTCCGAGAATTACTGGCACATTACTTAAGCAAATCAGCATTACTAGTACAGTTTATTTTCTATGCAGATTGCGCTAGAAAAGCAGACAATGTATAAAGTTCATAGCACTCCCAAAATATATCTCATATAGCTTGCCACATGTGTAAGATATGTTCACAATCACTACCAATGGGATATTGAAAACAGATTACACAAGTACGTACGTACCTGAAGCCAAGTGGTGGTTGCTCGGTTTATCTGTACGCATCTATCAGTACACAAACAACGAGGGCTAAGGATGGATGATGATAAGGCACCTTATCCTAAAAGTGATAGTCCCCGTAAACTAGAGGTTCACAAGATTGACCCGAAAAAAATGGAGATCAAACAATTACCACAAAAATGAGAAGGGAGAACATTGTCAGTCAGTACATACTATTCAGTGAGAGATACATTCCCCAAAGAACAGAATCCGCGTTGATGGCAAAATGTGGGGTTGGCGCCGCACCTGTACTGCGTGAATGCATTGATAGAGATACGAGGGTCAACAAGCCAGCCATCACATGATTTTGGATGCACCCACCTGCAAAACCCACAGGACAGGATTTCTTCGTTACAACTCGTCATTGTGTTTTGAAGCTAAGTATTCTGCAGAATTACATCTCGATAGAGTCTTATCTTTTATTACACATCATCAAATACAAACTTGCGTATTTAGTGATACTGACCATAATGACTAGACATAAGCAGTCCAAATAATGAAATTCAATTATAGTTTCTCACAAGATATTTTTCATGCCATGACTCCTACTGCTGAAATGAGACCATACTGTCTCATATTCCAAGTGGACTACTACCACAACCATCCAAAGCCTAACGAAGTCAGTAAATAAGCCATTCACACTTGACAGGACAAAGATATGAAACTACATAACAAATCATTATAGCGTGCAATTTTTTAGCTAATCACACATTTAATGTCCAAACTTACCCCGTAGATGATTCTACCACATGGGTCAACTCTTATAGTTTGACTCGAATTTTTTATCATAATACGCCCAAACTTACTGAAATTAAAAATTCAACACACATTCCGTCTTCATTCTCATAGAGGACCTTGCCTGCCTTCATAAGGACAAAACAGACAAACGGACAAAAAGATAGATTGACAGTTTATGCAGCTGGATCGAAACTCAGAGGTGTAGGCAACACGTAACAGTGACACCTAGAAAACTATTGATAAAATTACAACACGAGATCAACAACTAAGCTTTCCATAAGTACGTAGTTTTCCTAGCTCAGTCTAATAAGATTTTCCAACTCTTAAGCACCTCAGAAATTCAATCTTTTGGCAGGGCATGAAGTAAAAGGACGGATACAGTGAACGAAATACATAAAACAGTGTCAAATAACACGTGGTTGTAGTTAGACAGAGGAACTGACAGTTCTTGGTATAATACGCGTATTACCAGAAACTCTGGAAATGTACCAATCTTTGCTAGAAGCCAAGTTTAAAGAGATCAGAGTGGAATAGAGGCAGCACAGCACCCAGAAACAAGTTGCTCACAGAACAGGCCCAAAAGACAGCAGCTGCCCCTCGAGCAATTGGTTCAGAACTATGGGCAGATTGTTTACTGAGTCCGCCAAAGTAATCAAACCACAAGCTCGCGCAATTACCACCTGCTAAGATTAGAGTCGTACGATGACAATTTAAAGTATAGTGCTCCAGATGTATAAACGGTTATCTAACCCTAGAAGCACAGTAAGAAGCTCTGCTCCCGGAGTCATAATCCTGGTTCAAGGTCATATTTTGTTCACACGATTGATTCTTTTCCTAAATTATACCTTGATGAAAAAAAGGAGAAGATCATCTGACTCGGTGATGAATCGTTAGGTAAGAATAATCGTTCCTCCATGTAGTTCATCGGCAGTCACATTGTCAATAACAGAGAAAATTCACTGAAACTATTAAAAAGATGTAGAATGCACGTGCAGCACCAAGAGGCTGTTAAAGGCGGAATCGAGAAGATTCAGAACCTACTCAACGCTAGAAATCAAAGAAAAGCACACCGGTCGTACGAAGATTAAGTACCATATGTTGTGTGGCTCAAAAGTTATGACCAATGAGAAATTAAAGATTCTAAGCCACGCTCGCTGGAAAGAAACGATAAATTGTACGAGAGCCTTTGTGTATACTGGTACGAACTACGGGGAACGCTCAGTCTGACATAGTGGAAGGATACGGTTCTTACCTCTGGTCGCCGAATTGGATCATTGAAGTAAGTAGTCGCCTTAAATTATTCATCCACATTACTCATTTTCTCCGGTTTTTTTTTTTTTTGCTACGATTAAATCAACATTAATTTCTGCATGTCGCAAATCTCAGGTTTCAATTAAGAGAAGGGATCGAAATAATTATTTGTCAGTCTTGTTTCGTAGAAATCTAATTGGCGGGAAGCTTAATTGGCACACCGGGGCTCAATCTTCTACAGTTCTATTCTTTTCTAACACTATTTCTACCTTTTATGCCTAGAATTTGTACTAGATTTTGCGGGTTTGGGAGGCCTGCACAGGCGAGTTCTGCAAAGTAAGCAGCGTCAACACCCGGCCAGCCTTTAACCCCTCCAAAAATTAATTGCGCATCAACAGCCGAAACTGTCAATTAATGAGCGCTGCGAGCAGTTCTCACTGCCCGCTTTTGTTTTCCTTACTCATTAGTTTAAGGCAAGTTTTATCGATGTTAGGGGCAGATCTTTTATTTCATTGTGCACCTCTCCTTCCTATGCTTATATCCGATGTGGGAGAAAATTAGAAGACTCCTCTCTCCTTTTCCCTTTTTATAGTTTCTTTGCACTAATTTCATTAAATTGTTTATGCCGTTCTTTAATGTATTACATTTCTTGCTTTCAGTTTTCTGTTAATCAAGAATGGTACTTGAATGAAAGGAAACCTGGTTATATTGAGTTACAGTTGAGATAGTTACTAATTAGGTAGCAATGTAAAAGAAAATAAAGATGAGGGTATTGTATAATATTAATACATGTCAGGAATATGAGTTTACATGAATACACCCTCACCCTTTATACAAGCACAACAACAGCAATACCATTTGCCTTTTTAGGCCAAAACCCTATACACAAAACAGGAATCCCCCTGAAAATAACACACGAAAGGAATGGCAGCTGAAAAGTATCATCACTATAACAGTCTTCTTCTAATCCAAACCCTCTCACTCTTATATATGAACAATTATATCTTACACGAGAAATCATGTATATAGACATTAGAAGAGTGTTGTACCAGACAGCCGCTTGAAACAAAGCACAACATAGAACCGCACAGGCTGATCTGTATTATGGTCAATAATCAAGACTTCTTATTCTGCAATAGCGGTTGTTCTAGTTGGGATTCGCTGCTCTGGGCAGGGTCACCGGACTCTAGATCCAGATTTCCCATATCCTCAAAACCTCTCTGTTTTAGAAGTCTCCGCAGGAAACTTGGCTTCTCGGTGAAAGAATCGGGTGTCTTAGGCGTTGAAGGCCCATATACGCTTTGGACATGCTGTAGGCAGACTTGAACAGCATCATGAACTCTCACGAAGTACCATTCTTTCCCGATTAATTCAACAAGCCCAGCTTTTGTTAGGGTCAGCATAACATCCCGGTTGGGATTAGAGATGACAATCTGGGGATTATTTAGAGCAAAGCAGAGTGTAATACAATGTATAATTCACGCTTCTAATAATAGCCCTTGCTAGTTGATGTAGTCTAAATTGTAGAGAAATAAAGAAAAGAGGAGACCACTAAACCTGGATATCCCGAGATTTGTACTCGTGGTGGAGGTCTTTCAGTGCTTGGACTGCACTAGCGTCAATATAAGTGACGGCTGAAATATAATTTTTTTCTAACATCAGAAATAAAGTTTATAATACAAGCTTCAGTTACAAAGTATAATAAACAAACAGAGAAGGTGTACGCACGAGACAATTCTATGATGACAAAGTAAACTCTCTCAACATCTGGTCCGCGTCTTGAAGATCCATCGATTTTCGTTTCATACTCCCGCAGCCTGGAAACAGTTGTTAAAGCACATTGTTTTAATTTCAGAATGGCAGCATTTGAATAAAGACTGCATAAATGGAAGTAAAGCAGAGGATAAGATACCTGTCCTTAATATAGCTTATATTGGCAAAATAAATGGGAGCATCCACACGAACAATCACGATTCCCCTGTAAGTGTATGCTTCAGGATACTGTAGTGTGTTTCTATAAATGGTAGTGCCTGGGAGACGCCCTAGAATAGCTGCGAAATGAAGAAACAACTTCAATCCAAACGCCTCTACTTGCAAAGTTGTACGCATTCTATGTTACACAGCCTGACTGTGATTGGTACACTGACCGATCCCATAACTAGGCAGAGTCTCTTTATAAAAACAAAAAATAAGCTATTCTCAAGGAAAAGATGTGTCCACTCACCAATATGTGGATTTGCTGATTCATGAATCACGAAAGCAAGTGAAAACGCAACCTACAAGTTCAGAAAGGGAGTTACCATTCAGGTATTTTTAATCATACAGATTATGGTTATAGGCTAACAGGCTCCATCAGATACACAACGCTGTCATCAGTACCAACCAGAAAGCAACTCTAGTCACAGAAATCACTGAGTGCAGAATAAGCTCACCCCAACACAAACACCGATCTCTATGCCGAGAAACAATGTAGTGGCAAATGTGATAGTCCAAAGAGTAAAATCTTTTTTATCAACTTTCCACAGAAGTATAGCCTCGTCATAGTCCACCTGGTATTACAAAGCAAAGTAGATATTGCAGAAGACAAATGATTAAGATACTGCATAATCATTGGAAAATTTATCCAGCATGAATCTGCACAATCATCATACGAAGACTAACTAAGCTTGCAAATATATTACAACAAGCCTATAGAAGAACATGATGAGCTTTATGAAATTGGTGCACCCACCAGGCCAATCACAGCAGATATCACAATAGCAGCCAGAGCGCACTGTCAAGCAAGATAAAACACAAATTATCATAATAGAGGGACAAATATGAATCAAAACGTATGCCCTCTTCAAAATTTTCTCCTGGATTTCTAGATTTCTTTCTAACTGCAATCTTCTATAAAACAGCCACACAGAAGAACTAGAAAACTCCACCTGAGGTATGTCTGCAAATAATGGAGTCAGGAACAGAAGAGCACAAGTGATCAATACTCCAGTGATAATTCCGGCTAAGCCAGTTTTGGCACCACTCTCATGATTCACAGCGGATCTAGAAAAAGAACCTGTGTCACACATCCAATAAAAGAAGATAAAGATAATGTATTAAACAGATTCACATTTAAGCTCATTAATATATTGCCTCTTTTAACCTCATAATATAAATAAAAATGCAACGCCAAAGGATCTGATACGACAACCTGAATCACACAAATATTATTTTGCTGCATTAAAGCCGATGAAGGTTTATATTTTACCAGTACTAGGGTAGGCAGAAAAGAATGAACCGGCAATGTTTGCCACACCAAGACCAAACAACTGCAGAAAAAAATGAACTTCCAATTAGCCAAACATCTTTTTATTTCAAGGGTACGAAGGAAGGAATCCCACACAACCCTTTCGAAAAAAGTCAGCTCCCCTAGCAAGCCCAGTAAATAAAGAAGTATAATGATCATCAGTAGCTCAGTTGCTATATATGCTCTGTTCCCTTCACCTTCAAATTATTCTAATCGCCTCTCTACCCACACCTTTTTTAGCTCAAGAATGTATGATTACAAGAGACAAAGTCACCAAATTTTGCAAGGTGAAAGAGAAAATCATATAGCGGATCCTTTTTGTGCTAACATTCAACATTTGCTCCACTCTATTGAATTCTTACAAGCTTTAGTATTATCCCTTATAACCAACATGTTTTTTATAGGTATTGGGACAAGGGTGTCTCAAACTCCTGACCTATTGGTGACAAGCGTGCTCCACTCTTTACCAAGCCACTACTAGGGTTTAATAGCTTAAACCATCGAGCTGTGTATTTCAAAGTGTAGATGCAGAATATCCAAGAAAACAGACACCTTCTGAAATAAAACCATACCTCTTGATTTGAATCTAGTTCATAACCATTCTTTGCTGCCAGAGCTTTCGCAATTCCCACAGATTCCTAATATCCCAAATATGTTGCATAGAAAATGATCAAGAACTTGTGGAGGAAAAAAAAGAGCTTAAAATACACAGCTTCCAAAGATCTCTTACCAGTATAGCCACACCAGTTATCAGAAAAGCTGTTGGTATCAAGGTCTTGAAGTAGGCAAAACCTTGAGGAATTGAAAATGAAGGGAGTCCCTCGGGTATTTCCCCCACCTAAACCAATAATTTTCACCTGCAAAGCTCAGTTCACCAGGTTTATAAAACAGAAACTAGCATGTCCAGGGTAGCAAAAAATGCAAGGAAGAAAAGTTCTGGATAGAAAAGGATCTTTTTTATCATTTTATTCTCTGTACATGCTATAAAAACTCAAATATTGTGAATATCAATAGTTCTATACCGCTACTCATCAGCCATAAGATTGGGAGGGAAATGTTATGGCAACTTGACACCATAAACACATTGCTAAGTTTTGTGACATCAATGGCACTGACCCTCTCCTGTTAAACCCTTCAAGCATGGAAGCCACCACAATAACTAGCCAGATAATTTTATCCCCGCAGTATAGACATTGGTCATAATTGATAGTCCAACAGTCAGGGGCGGACCGAGGGGGGTTCCGGCGGGGTCCCGGACCCCATAGTTTTTCTGACAATAAAAAAGATATTTTTTTTAAAGTATAGTTTTTATATTATAAAATTGAGTAAAATACTGAAAGTTGATAATAATTTAGTGATAGAAACATATTCCTATATGTAAGGATGTAATGTTCAATAAATTTATGACCACACATTTATATTTAATATATGTTACTGTCGAAAAAAAATTTGGACCCCATGAGATTTGGCTTCTGGGTCCGCCACTGCCAACAGTGATGAGTGAGATCCAAAGTTCTAAATCAATTACAATGGTTCTTATCCTTCGATTTCGATCGCCTATTAGATCTTAGATTCTCAATTTCATTTTCTTCTATAAATAAGCAGTATATTTAGCAATATAATTCACAGATCAATTCCTATTGGGAAAATGGGCAGAACTTTCTACCGATCAAGAAGTAAGAAATATATCTTTAGGACTACTAGCATACCAAATTCAAAAGAGAAAGAGCATGGGGTGAAGAGGAAGAGGGTATAGGATTCGAAAGAGAGCCGTATATTCAGGCAGAATACTTAGTTGACGAAACTCCTGGTCAGTGTTTAGATCCATTATATTCAGTCATAAATTTCTGGTGAAAGAAAACATACATCATTACTATATCTCTTAACCTATCCACGGATGCCCAAAATTTGACTTTAAAATAAGGAAAAGTAAAGAAAACAGAAACATAAAAAATATATGCATTTCAAAAGTCATTGTTTATTTGAAACATATTTGTACAGTTGAAACTCAAACTTATGCCATTCTCACCACAGTGATGGAAGACGGATTAAATATTTTCACAAAAGCTGTACCCAAGAGGACACCTGTCAGAGGACCTGCTGCTCGCATATGCCGAAGGTACTTTTTTGTTTTCCCCTATAAATAAAAATGCAAATTCATGATAATAGCCTGTCTGCTTCATTCATCATATTTTAAGACATATTGCAGGGGCAAATGTCAGAAAAGTCTTACCAAATGCTTCATTAGCAGGAGAATGGCAAGGAGACAGGATCCCAAGACAAATGGTTGCCAACTGAACTACAAAATGAAAATGCACCTACAGTTACTGCTAGGCACGAGTAAGTAGAGATTTTGAAAGGCGGGTGAAGCCTGCTCTAAAGGGGAAATTCCAGTCAAACATTTGCTACACGATAAAGAGATTGATCTGCGGAGTTATTGTTACTGTAAAGTGACAGAAAGAAATATCCACCTACAAGAAATAGTGACCAACAGATTCACAGTAAAGGAACTGGAATATCTCAAAAAAAAAAAAAAAAGGATCACTGATACATATCAGCTATGGAAAAATAGGACTTCTTAGATCAGTCTAAGAGTCCCTAGGTCTGTCTAAGCATTCAATTGTTTTTTTTTCGAGAAAAAAATAAAAGAAACTCCCAACAGAAAACATAAGTATCAAAAGGCAGAATCATGGATGCACCAAGCATTGACTGAGCATGTAACAATATCAGGGAAGAAAGCTAATCCAAAATATCAAGCTAACACAAAAACATGCCCACTACAACACCTGAACTGCAGAAGAGTGAGGAACATACCTCATCTATACCAGAAATGATACTTTCTATGAGGGGCACAATTTCACTGCTTTTCTCTATGTCATATCCAAGAAAGTACTTTGCTTGGGACAAAGCATTACTATGGCTGATGCAGTGGTAAAACCAGAAATCACAGAGTGGCTGATGAAACGAAGTAGCCATCCCAATCTACACGAAGTATGCAAATAGTGCCAATTTTAATGGAGGTGTCAAGAAAGTAACAACATGGCAGCAACGGTTTTCTAATAAAAGAGAAGATATGTGCCGAATTTTCAATTGACATCTTCCAGTAAAACTAAGAGATATAAGGTGAAGGAATCATTAAATCTGAAACTGAGTTTATACCGAACAAGAACATTGATTACTCATGGTATTTGACATAAATAGAATGCGAAGAAAGGAGAAATGGGGATTAATGATAAGTGCAAAGTACACCTTACGATGAATCAAAGCGAAAAAGTACCTCAAGAGACCCATGACACACTCCAACACACCAACCATGAGAGCTAATAAGATTGCAAGCTCGGTGTAAAGTGCGTCTGATGAATCAGCAATTCCACTTAACACATTTGCAACTAAAAGAGAAACCAAAGCTACAGGACCTACAGCAAGCTGCCGTGATGATCCAAATATCCCATACATGAATATAGGCATTACTCCAGAGTCTGTTTGCCAAAAAAGAAAAATGAACAAGTATCCGGATGAGTAGGCAGAAGGTAGGTGAATGTAATTTAAAATTGGTATGATAAGAAAGGTTGCAGAAGCTCAAAAAGCGACCAGTAAATTATCATCCTACGGTGGCATAACAGCGTAATAGCGACCTGCATAAATATAAACTTTCCTGAGCACCCACCTATACTAATCAGCGTCCACTGCTGCCAAAGGCTGAAGTATAGCATAAGTCGGCAAAAAAAACTCTTGATGTTGAGAATAGTTCAAAAATGTATTCAGAGGTTTACTAAGGCAGCTTAACAGTAGCATATACTAGTAATCATTCATTCATCTACTAAGGTATACATAGTCAAGTTGGCAAGAAAACTTAAGGACACCATAGTTGACTTACAGAGTCCGTATATAGGTTCAAGGCCTGCCAGCTTTGCATAGGACATAGCCTGGACATCAAAATAATTATCCATATAAACTGTGAGAATACTATAGTTCAATTGATGATCGTTATAAAATCAAGTAAAGGCAGGGGCTGTTAGTCAGTGGGCAGGGCAGTCAGTAGCAGTCTTATTTCGCCTATTTACAAATAGTAGGTTGTGTTCAAGCTCAAATTGAAGTTGAAATACAACTAATTGTCTTGCTATTTAAACAGTGCTATTCTTCCCTCTATCAAATAGCCATGAAGAAAACAAATCAGGGGAAGAGCAGCGGCGAAGATTTAAGAAACATTTGGGAATCAAACAAACCCCGAAAGCTACGAATTTCAACATCCTCCCAATTGAAAAGATAAATGAGAAAATAGAACAAGACCAACGGTCAATATGGTCTGAAATGATGGAACTGAAGCAATAGGCATCACTTTCTCACAAATTGCAGCTACTAGCCAGTTACATCCAACCGTTGTCTTCGCGAAACAAAATTAAAGTTGCAGAGTATTGACTGTAGGGGAATTTTATGGGAAATTGTAATCACTAGCCTCCATTTATCAATAAATGCGTTAACTACGTAGTCAAAGATTGGACACTGAAGTTGAATTGGACAGTATAGGAGCGAGGTAGATTGGAAACGAAAAGCCAGAAAATGAGGATGGAGAGCTCGTTTTCATTGCATCTAGTCGTCAAAATGTGCTAGGTACATCAGGAGAAACTAAGCGGATAGTAACAGACGCGAACACAATATGCTTGGCTGCCAAGGAGATTAATTCATCGACTAAATGTCACATTCACAATGCTCCTCCACTAGATTTCCTAATCTCTATTGTGAAATTGTTGATTCCGAAAAATAGAAAAAGAGAAGACAGATGGGAAAGGAAAAGAGAAATGCACGACACCACTGGTTTCGGTAGTCCACCCCCCTAAACTACGAGAACAGCAAACACATAGGTCATAGTTACCTGAGGCACCAGCATGACACCGACAGTAACACCAGCGATGACGTCGTTCTGCAAGTACTCTCTCCACCGGTACGACCGAATCCAGCGGAAGCAAGGGAAGAAAGTGGAGATCCAATCCATCGGCGACATGTCGTTCACTTTGGACTTCCATCTCGTCAAAGCGGTGTTGGACGAGGAAAGCAGCGAGGAGGACGAGGATGACTCGTGGTCGGGTGCTGGAACGGTATCACCTTCACCGATCTCGGCGTCGTTACTCACATGCATCATACCCCCGTGACCCGGTGAGAGTGTCGGCGGCAGCGGCAGGCGGGGAGGAGGAAGAGCCAGCCAAGCTCACCAGGTCGCCGGAGCTCGGAGAAGCGTAGGATAATCGTGTGGGCATGGGGTACGGTGGGGTAGAAGGCGTTTATTGTATTTCAAACGACCTTTTCCTTCAGTCTCTCCGCACACCCACAATCCACACATCCACAGGGACAATTCTCTTCGGTTAGCTTGCTGCGGACCCACTAGCGCGCGCGAGAAATGAAACTCTCTCTTCTGTATTTGTATGGAGGGAAGAGAGAGAAAGCGAACGGTGGGACGCGACGCGATGGGAGGAAGTGTGAATTGGTTTTTTACACGAAAAAAATACTTACTCCGTCTTAAGTGTCTTGTTTGCTTTTTGGTACGTTTTTCCACTCAATATTAAACATAAGATAAAATAATTTTATAAAACTAAATTTTGTTATATAGTTTATCATGTAAGGCATCATATGCACAAACCTTAAATTTTAATAATTTATCTTATATGTTAAAAATTGAAGTCAACGATATGTTCAAATAGTAAATAGGACGGTCAACCTGGGACGGAGGGAGTATGTGAATTCGGTTTAATTTTTTTTTAAAAAAAAAAAAGAAATTTGGTTTAAAATTGAAGATGCTAGAATTAAAACCTGCAAATTTGGGTCACTAGGTCGGGTTGACATCAACCCTAACCCAACCCATTTAAAATATCATCAACCCAATCCAAAAATGGATGGGTCAGAAAATCATGACCCTAATCCAACCCGTGTAAAATCCTTCAACCCTAACCCAACCCACCCAACCCATTTTTAAGCATACAATAATTTAGATGGATTATGATTAGAAATTAATAAAAAAATTCATAAACATCTAGTGCTAGCTGACACACTAATTAGGATGAAACAAAAGGAATAGAAGTAATCTTGCTTAATCGACCCAACTTTAAACGAATTTCATGTTATGCAAAGAACGTAAAAAGTACTACACCAATTTCCCATAAATAGAATAACACGTACTATTTCATAAGTTTTATTTATCAAGCTGAGCATAAATGCTCTACCACTGTTGGGGGGATCCTATCTAGATATGCACATGATCCTAGTGCCCTTAATAAAAAGGGGAACGAAAATGAAAATCTTCATTACGCATTCGAGAATTATACTAAAGACAAATCTTCTAAAGTTAGAAATAATTTATAAACTGAGAGCTCAAGCCTCAAACTATGACTGATAGTTTTAAAACATTACACACTTTTTAACTGAGCGTTCATGCCTGAGAAAAGTACAATCACAATCACTTAATCGTCACCAACAGTTGAGGAACTTGTATGCAGCACGCTATCCACAATATTGTTGGCTTCAGATTTCATTAAAAGGTCTATAATCAAGATCATACTTACAAAAAATACATATCACCTATTTTTGTTCACACTTCTAGATAATCTAAACAGACCTATGTTCTCAAGAACAACTATTTCAGTGAGAATAAGAAAAACAAATCTTGGGTAGAGATGAGGAGCGACATATACATGAACAACTACGTAGAGAAGAAAAATGGATGTAAGTCTGCAAGACGAGAGTATTTAGGTTTTCAACATTATGTTAAGGTCTGGTTGCACCCTTTGTTTGATATACAGCTGGTTAGGCCATTTATTTAGTTAAGATTATGTGATATTATTAAAGGGGGAATAGTCCAACTACAGTTGGGCTTAGAGCTAAGTTATAGTTTGATATGAAAATAATATATATATATATATATATGTGTGTGAATTAATATTTTTATTTTTGTATTATTAACAAATATATTTTCGAGTTTCGGGTTGGGTCATGGGTTAAGATCTCTACCCTAACCCACCCATAAAGTCAGCTTATTACCGTAACCCAACCCAAAAAATAGATGGGTCAATAATCAAGACCCTAACCCGTAAAAGTATGGGTTGGGTTCGGGTTGGTTTCGGGTTGGGCCGAAATTGCCAGGTCTAGCTAGAATGCGTTTAAAAAATGGGATCGATCTTTACATGTAATATAGTTTGTTTACATAATAGGATTGGATTTCAAAAACTAATTAGTCTTTTTATCATAAATTGAGGACATGATTGTCTCAAAAACATTCAAAATTTAAAATAGTATAAAAAAACTGGTTAAAAATTGGAAGTGAAGCAAAGTGTGCTACTACAGATATTCTTTTGCACTATTCTTCAAAGTATAGGACCAAAATACATCTGATGGTTTATACTTTTAACTTACTAACCCTATCCCATATTTTACTTGGACGGTTTAGCACCCATTTAACACCAAAAAGTATACTATATTTTCTAAATTAAAAATAAAAGAGATTTGGGATGTGTTTATGTCTTTTCACCTTTGTGTTATGGTGGACTATGTATCTTATGATTTATAATTAATTTGTTTATATTTGCAGATGAACATTTTATTTATTTACGTTAAGATAGTTGATAGTTGAATATGATAATTATCAATCAACCTGAAATAGTAGATACTAAAAAAGTGAGTTTTTGATATGTAATTATAGCTCACTGCTAAAAATAAGACTAATATAGACTAACCTTGTCATCTACTCACTAATTATTGCACTTATAAAAAAAACATAAAAAAATTAAAATTAATAAAGTGATTGCTACGAAAACATAAACTAACCCGATTGCTTAACCTTGTCAAAGTTGGAGGATAGTGAAAAGTTTCATAATGTATCTGTGTTAATGGTAAGGAATTAAAAATCAGCTTTCTTAACAAGATATGACGCACTATTTTTAATTATGTAGTAGTTTGTATTAAATTTTGTTTTATCAATATTAATTTTGTTTATCAATATTAATTTTGATACACCGTAATCTATTAGTTCTCACGCAATTAAGAACAGAAGAGAGGTTGTCAAATATAATATCTCCTTATATTTCAGAAAGAAAAAAAATTACCTTATCCTGACTGCAACACAACACTTAAGTCAATTCTTTTGTAAAGCTGAATGGGATATTTGAGAACCAGATTTGATATATTGTTCCCTCTGTGGGCCTTGCATTACACTGAGAGGTGAGAGCTAGTATTTCTTTTGTCCTTTCCTTTACTAGTACTATTTGTTTTATAGTTAGAAGTTAGGGACAAATTCGTTTACCCGCCGGCCGGAGCAAAACAACAGACACAAAAATCAGAAAGTAATCTCCCTGCGCCCAGGAGCCAACAGCCAACTAACTTGCCTAGTCAGCAGTCACATGCGCACGCTCCCTACCTTACTTCCTTAACCTTTACTCCTCTCACACCCCCGCATTTCTTCTCTTCAGGGTCCATGTTTGAACCTAATAATTTAGAGGCCACACATACAATTCTTTATGCTATCTTTATTTTCGTTTTGGAAAGTTACTATGTAAATATATCTGAAGGGACGACACAGATGTCACTCTATCGAGCTGCGCTCAGAAGAATCTGCATATGTTGCATTCAAGATGTGTCAGTAAGACTTTATCAATCGCTAAGTAGATCACAAAACTTTGATTAATTTAAAGACATGATTATTTAAAGATATAGTATAATATGCATAAGGAGAAACTTCAAACAACAACATCAATTAAGAAATGATCACCGAAGCACGAATTTGTTGATGAACTTGGACGATAAGGTGGGTGAATTCATCATCACTTTCAGTTCTCCTACATTGAAAACATTAATCATTGACCCTGTTTATACATCCTTGAATTTTTCTATGACTACGTCCAACTAGTATAAAATACTATGATTCTTAGAGTTCTTGCCCTAATTAGTTTTAAATATTAATTCTTATTGTTTCTGTTTGTTTAACCCGTTTATTATTTATATACAACAATTATTCATAACAATATGACAACTAACCCATCATCAACTCATACGGACCTAACTTTATTTATACCATTTACTGATCTTACTTCAATCTTACCAATCACAAGTTGGTTGTCAAAAAATGTAACAGCACTTCAGATCCCTTGAAGATATCACCCCATTTTATACTGCGTTAATGTTTCTTTAACCTGTCTAGCTATTTCCGAGTGAAACTATTCTTTTTTAAGTTGTTTGTCCTCACTCAACCCAAAGGAAAAGTTGGTCACGTGGGCTTCTTCTAATAAGTCTACAAGAAGAGCATAACTAGCTACCAAGACCTACATCACAGGCTTTTAAGTGTCTTGTTTTGTAGTCCTTTCTTTCTATACAAGTCTTGTCATGTACAGTCCAAACAAGATAATATGTCACCTCCGTCCCATCAAAGTTGTCCGGTTTGCTTTTGGCAACGTTTTTCCACTCATATTAACATATAAGGTAAAATAATTTTATAAAACTAAATTTTGTATTATATAGTTTTCATGTAAGGAATGATATGCAAAATTCTAAATTTATCAAATTAATTTATCTTATATTAAAAATTGAAGTCAAACAACATATCCAAATAGTAAATAGGACAGTCAGGGTGGACGGAGGGAGTATAACTCTGTAAACAAGCCAGAGCCTCCTTTGAGCATTCAAAGTCCTTGACAATAGGTCTCGTTCGCTTAACGTAGAATTTTCTGTGTTACGATAAAGGTCGGTTAAGATAGTTAACCAACTGAATAATGCCAAGTGTACTTTTATGAAGCAAAACTCCACTAAAAAATGCCACATGTCTCTTTAAACTAGCTTTAAAAGCAATCGTGATAGGAGAACGAGCCTAAGGCAGATCTCATCCGCCTATATGTACATGACACAACTTTCTTTTATGGTATAATAATGCGAAGATAAAACTTATAAAAATCAATTTTAAATCCATTTCTAAAGTCAAATACAGATTGGACATGGTTACAGAACTCAAACTCAGAAGATTAGTTCAAAAAGGAACTTGGACGATCTAGGGGGTCGATTCAGCTAATCGGTTAGCGGATCCATATCATGAAATTATAGCTCACAAACGTGTAGTCCACTTAAATGAAATACAGAAATGATAACGATTAGAAAACCAATGAGATGGAGGTAGGTAGCCAATAAGTGATTAACACTCAAAATTCTTAGATCAACTGCATCTGGATGTTAAGGGGCAAAAGATGTTTGAACTGATAATCTATGGTTTTAAATATCTGGGATTAAGGTTAGAGAGATCAGTCAAAATAAGGATGATGAAGGGCTACAGAGGATCGAGCAAGCAGTTATATAGTTGGACAAGAAAAACGGATGTTTAATGGAGGACACCAAAAGATTAAAATGTAGGATGGTCATGGTGTGTGAGGAGGGAACATTAAATCAACACAAGAACCTCTGGTAAAAAAAGAAGAGCCCGAATATAAGGGAGAATGAATATATTACGAAAGAAAGTCATATCGATTTGCACATCCCATTGAGATATCACTATCTAAAAGTCGCGAGTGTAGTAAAGGAAGGAAAGTAGGAAGTAATGTAAAGTTCGACGGTAACCACTTATGTAAGGAGAAGGCAAGGAGTCTTATTTTAGAAGGTAACCACTTAAGTAGTCCCTACTTACGTATGCACTATATATGTTTCCTTTTCCCCCTTTCACGTTTCATATTATTTATGGATAGCCAAATAATGTAACTGAACTTCTGCAGAATTTGCTTGAGTTTAACACCGTTTCTACCTAAACTATAATTCCAGAAACCTAGAGGTTCGAGGAAGAAAACAAAACTATTAACATCCTATTGCGAAAAAGGCCATATTTCAACCCTTGAACAGGAGCACTGACAGACAGTGTACCTAACTTAACCCTGCTATTTACCCTAATAACAGCAGACAATCGGATGCCCAGATGCATATTATATCCTACTACAGTGCCTATGTCCACAATCTATCATCATCTTCGTTGACGTCATTAAAACCTGTTCTTTTAATTTTTTGACCATATGCACAAACTGACAGGGGCGGATAGATTCACTGCGGTGCCGAGTGGCTTGTTTGCGGGAGAATAGACTTGGCAAGCTCTTCGTTCACCTTCACCGGTAGAGGCGGCATCTGCTTCATTATCTCCGGTGTGTCGTTCAAGCTGAGAAAAGAGCCAGTAGACAGGCAAAACAAGTTAATAGCACTGAACTGATGTTGCCTCCTAGTTTACGATACAAATTAAAGACCTGAATGGGCTGCGTACCTATTTAAGATTTTCATTATGTTATCCCGAACTTGACATAAGAAATTTATGTTATCCTGGATCTGGCAAGCAAGAAAGACTTAATGCTCAGCACATAAAGGAAAGACGGTACTCAGTTCATGTCTTTTTATAATAGGATACAACCAGTTAGCATCATAACCCATTCCACAATTAAATTTTACCCGGTAGCAAGAGAAATTGGACTGGATTTGCTGGAACACTTCAGCGTTTTGCTCAAGCAGCCGTCCAGTAGGACCACCTATTGCTGAATACAAACAAACACAATTAGAACAAAACTTTGCAATTTTCTCAACATCCAATCACCTTATCTTCCCTTCCAGAAAAAGGTAGTCATGATGCATGCTGCTGTCTAAACTATAGCTTCCTACCAAACACATGTTTCCTTCTTGAAAATTGAACTCTCCTCTTAATACTAGACAAGAATTCTGCAGTTCAGCACTAGATGAAGATAGGCAACAATGCGGTGATTCAAAATTTCTACTTCAAGGCAAGCATTTTGCTACGCTGCAAGCAATTACCAATTAAAAGGTCTCTAGAGATTATCTCCGGTATGTACAAGGATATTATGGAATGACCAATTTCTTCTATGTGGCTTCAACAAAGGCGAAGTAAATGCCTATACAGAAGTATAACTGATTTACTTCGTGAAGCATTTTGAGGAGATGCACCCAAGCTATGAACAACTTTTTATGATCCCCAATTACCTATAATTCAAACCATTAGATTACCAAATCCTAGCATAATGCTCTACTGAATATACTCTTTTACCAAAGAATATTTGAACGACAAAACCAAACAAAGTCAATGTCTACTTCACCAAGTGTTGCTGCAAATTTAAACAATTCATTTATTTATTCAATGATGAAATGTGAAGAGTCAAATCAAAGAGCAAAATACAGACCTAAGGGACAAATTAGAACAGAAAATTCTTGATGGTAACTGTCCATCGGTAATCAATTTCACTAAAGCATTTGACACTAGAATAGCTAACAACAACATAACAACTGAGAGGACCATTCATACCATTTCCCAACAATAAGATTACCTTTGTATGAAATTCCATCATCAATATCTATAGAAATATTTGGTACAGAATTAGGACCGCCAAGCCGCGATACCATGTGAGAAGGCTTTGGTGATGGCTCTGCTACTTTTTCCTGACAGTCAAACAGTAAGAGCTTTGTAAAGCAGTAGGAAAGATGATTATTAGGATATGAGAGAGTAGCATTCATAGAGAGTCAAAACATTAAAACTTACAAGGCCAATGACAATAGTTTGTGGACTTCCTTGAAGGTTATATTTTTCAGGAGGTAGTAAGGATGAAAACAAAAATGATCCATGGTTCGTAGACAGAAGATTGATGGCATGGAAACTACCAACTTACAAATTGATAGCCGCACAATTCAATAGCATCAACCAAATTACCCTACCTTTAAACACAAACTCATCAACATAATATTTATCTTTCTTCGAGAAAACGGCCCTTTACCTTATGACTCACCCCGTGAAAAGGAATTGGGTATCAGCATCCTCTTTTTTAAAGATTAAAGAATCATATTCAGTAAGAACTCACACCATCAAGCGAGAGAAAGTTGTACTCAGATTGATCTACTACAAGACAGAATCGTCTTCAGTGGAGCACAATATGTTTGATGAAATGTATCATTGCTAAGTAATCAAGATAGCAACTGAATGCATGATTTGGATAATACCTCCATAGTTTCTTTAAGTTTTGATGAGCTGAAACGGTGCCCTTGACAGGCACAAATTAGATGCAAATGATTCAGTAACGAAAGTTTCAAAAAGCATTTGCTAGTTCATTTTGTCTCGCTAAAACTCAACATTCAAAATTTCATAGAATCTGATATGAATTTCTCAAGCAAGAGTTTTTATCATAGTTGATGGAAGAGGATGGCAAAATGCACATATCCAAGTAAAAAACACACGATACTTGTTTAGGGGAGGACTCATGGTAATGAGTGATACTTTAAGTAGGCATGATGCACAAGTACCCACAGAGTAACAAACAACTCTACTACAAGGTATTAATAATGTGAATTTAAACATGAAATGATGAAACGTATACCCTTTTGTCTTTGCTCTTCTTTACGGGCTCATCTTTCCTTCTCTTACTAATTTCTTTCTTCTGACAAAGCCAAGCATGGAGGGAATCATGTTAGTCATCAGTTCATTAGTGCTGGTAAATGCTTACATGCAGATTTATCAACAGTTTACTTCTCGTCTTGCATGCATTCAATGTTGGCTTTCTTATTTCTTTCTTCTTTCCTCCTATTACTTTTTCTGATCAACTATTTTACACAAAGTATAGAAATTACTGCACTAAAGCTATTGCTACCAGGTTTGGACTGTTCATTGACCAATTTTATCAGGACAATTTGGTCCTTCTTTGAATATTCCCTTCTTTCAGCCTACTACCCAACATCAACTTACTGCAATCTGCTCTTGGTGGAAGTCAATCCTCTATGCTTTGGCATATTCTTAAAAGTAAAAATATCAAAATTCTGTCCTAGAGAAGATTAGATAAATCATACAGGAGCTTACATTCATAAATCTGCAACGAAAAGCCACATCACGGGTTGTCTTTCCATTCTTCAACATCAAGCAATCTTTGTATACCGCAGAACAGGTGATAGTGAGGCATATCTGTAATGCATTATACAATAAAACCACCATCATAAAACTGCCATACATTTACATAATTCAAGCCCTACAACTGCCACGGAGGAAACTATAATAAACCATGGAAAGATCTAAACCTTCAAGAAGATTATGTCAGTTCACATTTTCAAACAAAAACAATAGTTTACAGGTCCCTGAGTAAGTGATCCCCCCCCCCCCCCCCCCCCCCCCCCCCCCCCACCCCTCTCCTGGACCTACCCGGAAGAAAGAATTTCAGTTGTCAGCAAAAGTTTCATGTCTTTGAAGTTCTACAAATATTGATTATAGAAGTAATCACGTAGAAAAACCACAGAAATTCAGTCTCATAAACTCAGCGAACAAACTACAAAAACACGTCAAACATGACTTAAAATTAATTTATAAAGTTTCAAAATGCTCATCAAATACTTAACGTGTTAAGCCCTTCCTCCAATGTAGCTTGTTCCTCCAGAGTCCACTCGGTAGAGATCCCAGGAACTGGTATATGCATTAGGCCCGATACCTGACCACAATTTTCAGAATTTCCATTGGCAGTGGCGTTTGTCTGTGGGGCCGAGGCGCCATTGACAGAGGAATTCTCGTGGTTATTACCAGACGGATTTGCACTGGCCGCCATCAAAAACTTACTGAATTTGGGGGGAATAGATATCAAACTCTCGAAAATTTCCTTCTTCTAGCTAACAATTCAAGAAAAAGATACATCAGCATAAGAGTAGTAGGATCAGAAGACTCCAACTTCCGCAATTGAGGAATTTGAGCCAATAACCAGCAATCAAGAAGAAATGGGAGAGGAAAAGCAGACCAGCTATTCTGAGTATGAAATTTCTTCGAACCTAATCGCGTCAAAGAACCGGAAGCTGGATTCAGCTATCAATTGGAAGTGGCAGATAGCAAGATAACAAAACACATTAGAATTTGGACAAGGAAACAAGAAGACGCGTGTGCTGAAAATTCGTGAAAAAAAAAAGTTTGATTAGAGACTCCTACATTAGAGAAGTAAATCAAACCTGTCTCCGGCAGTAGAAGAAAAGTCGTGGTGCTTGGCAAGGGATGCCCGGGACGAGGAGTGTGTGCGCCGCCGGTTTGGGTTTGGGTTTGGATTTGGATTTGAGAGAGCGAGCGAGCGAGGAGGGGGACAAACAGAACAGAAAGTCCGGTAAATTAAACTAAAGGGATAAAATAAAAGAAAGAGGAATAAATAATTACCAGTTGAACTGCGAATTACGCTAAACAAGTCTGCTAATTGCTCATTCTGCTAATTGCCTGTAGCAAAAGAAAAATAATGACGAGAAAACCTTGGTTAAGATATATCGACAATACTTTGTTTTGGTGTTAATAGATTGAGAATACGGAAATGAAATCGGTTTCTCCCATAATAATTTAGAACTTGCATTTAGTTGAAGTACTTTTGCACATATTTATCAAAATAAAATTTTAAAAAATTGAAATTAAACTATTAATAAACATATCAAAAGATAAAGTAAAATCTACTTAACAAATTATGCTAAGGTTGGATTCCTTACGACAATTGAACTTAAATACATTTTCAGCGTTCGCATTAATTTGCGTCTACGGCTGCGTTCGGCTTCCATTTTTGTGGTTGTTTTGGTCTGATTGTTTTGGTTGGTTGTTTTGTGGTATTGTTGGTGGTTTTGTGCTGGTTGTTTTGTGGTTGTTTTGAAAACTAGTGTTCGGCAGGTGGCGGTTTCGTCTGGCTGTTTTGAATAAGTTAGTTTTATGCAGTGCGTTTACGTTTTCTTTTACAATTAAAAATTTATATTACATTTTAAAACAATTTTTTTGTTAATAAAGTTAAAATATATGTAGATATTCAATTACACCTTTAATAATTAATATTCTTTATTAATATTTTAGTGACAATTACTTTATAATATGTATGATATAATTTATAAATAAATTTTTTACATATATTTGAAAAAATAAAGAAATAAACCATTGTATTTAGAACAAATATATTAGAAGTTATATATAAAAATATAATTTTATAGATTATATATTAGTATTTAATATAACATTTCAAATGTATTAATACTTAAGATTATTTTAACTTTTAATGGAATAAATAATATCATTGAAATGAAAAGGCAATTCTTTCTAATAATAAAATAATTGACCATAAGCGAATATATATGTACAAATATTACTTATTATTTTATTATTATATATTGTTTAATTGTTGATAAAATATTTATTTTAAACCTATATTTGTAGTTAAAACAATATATTTTATTCAATTAAATATTACTTAATAAAATTTAAAAACATAAATTTAAATTTAATACTGGATATGTCAAGAAATAAAAAATAACGTATATTAGCATATAAAATTATTTTTTAATTATTAAGCACGGTATAAAACATATAATAACTTTGATATATTGACAAACCATAATAGTTTGTACAAACAGTATTGTAATTAATTATTACTTAGCAAGTTGAATACTTATAATTGATATACCAATCTTTATAAAAAAACTAAAAATAAAAAAGGAAAAATAAACTAATTTATAATATATTAATCTATATATTTCAATTTTAATTTAATTGTGTCAAATTCAATATATATATCATTTTTAAAATATAATTATAAATATTGAAAATTTAAATTATTATTAAAAATTAATTTTTAAATATTAAATAATACTATTAAAATATTTTCTCCCTCTTAATTACAGTTTTCTGGTTCCGCCACTGTTTACGGTATTCATTTTTAGCATAAATTGTTGGTTGTTTTTTGTGCTGGTATATTTGTGGCTGTTTTGAAAATTGTTGTTCGAGATGGCGGTTTAGTATTTTTTTGTCAAAAATGTCAAACTCAAAAACCACATTTATACCACAAAAAGACCGTCTCCGAACGCAGCCTAAGTAGTTCACAAAAGAGTTCCAGCTTTATATTATTGTTCAACTTGTGTCAATAATTTATAAAGGTAACTTATACTGTACTTACAAGTAACTGAAATGATTTATAGATAACTAATCATTCTTGGTTACAAGCTTATGCAGCTATCTTCAGTGACCGAGTCAATAGGGGAATATGTGGGTATAAAACACCAATCTATCTTGGCTAAGGGTGGCTGTAGCAAGATGGCTAAATACCATGCCCACGTCACATCCTCACGCGCAAGTTCAGCTTTTTTTTATCATAAAAATTTTAAATTGTCGTAACTATTAATATATAAGTTCAAAATGAAAAAAATTATATCATTATTCATCTAAATTCAAGCTCTTCAAAACAAGACCAATTATGGATATGTTTTGACAACTTAAAAAAAATATTTTTACATGTACATCCACACGTAAAAACTTGTACATCCTTACATTAAAAACATACAGGTGGTCACATAAATCTGTACAAATAATTAAATATGTACATTCTTAGATTAAAATCTATATACATATAAGGGAGAAAACTTGTACAGATGGTCATACAAACATGTACATCGTCACATTAAAACATGTACACTCTCACATTAAAATATGTACATACATCCTCACATTAAAATATCATCGTATACATGTAAAAATAATTTTTTTCAAAAGTTGTCAAAACATATTCATGACTGGTCTTGTTTTGAAGATTGAATTTAGATGAACAATGATATAATTTTTTTTCATTTTGGACTTATATATTAAAAATTACAACCATTTAAATTTTGTATTGTGATAAAGATAAAGAAATAGAAAAAAAGAAAGAAAAAAAGCAAATCACGCGCTTGTACTCCCTCTGTATATCCCTCCAATTTTTCTAAATTACAAAATTTACCCTTATATCTCCTTCCCAATTTTTTAAATTACAAAATTTTATCTAGGATGTAGCTATTAGTTGTAGCTAAGAATTATAGATAAAACACCCCCAACTTTGCTAAATTAAATAAGATTATTGTGTAAAAAAAATTGTAAATTTTAACAAACCCCCCCCCCCCCCAACTTATGTCTATTTTATTTTCATGCCCCCCTCAACTTTAATTTCTACCTCCGCCCTTGGCTATCTTTGACTACATTCAAAATTACAGTTTGTATAGTGTAAAAGTACAGATTTGGTAAGTTTATTGTACAGTTTAAAAAGTTAGTATGTACATCTAATAGAATTTTAGTAATATCATAATTCAATGATAACTTTACATATATATTCGTACAGTTTTTATTTACTAATCGTACAAATGTACACGTATGTAGCCATCTATAACTACATTTGCATGTAGCTAAGAAATTACCGAACATAATATCTGACCCGTGAAATAGTTAGTTTCAATCATTAATCATCATTCATCCGATGGGTTCAATCAATACAACACATGTTTCCCACTTATATATACTACTACTATTAAATGGGACTAACAACGCTCATTCAACTTCTATGGCGCTTATGGTTTGTCAGCTAGCTCATGCCCGAGTTTCATCCTTCGCCCATGGTTGGAGCCAAGCTGATAATCTCTTGCATATACATCATACTTGCCCTGCATCTCTACAACAACGCCACACTTATCCTTATATGTGCGAAGTCTACCTTGATGGGAGCCTTGATACACATAACCATGTAGGTATGGCTTTTGTTGGGTTCAAATATGGTAATATTTAGGTTGCGGGGTACAAAGGGGAGACTAGAACATGCACACCAATGGAGACAGAGGCTATGGCTCTAGAACTGGCGGTCCAAGGAGTCCTACAAGACGGCCACATTTCGGCACGGTTTTTGATTGATTGTACACATATAGTGGATTATCTAACACGGGAGGCGACTACCAAGCTACCAACTCAAGTACAACTCATTTTAGGTCACATTTATCAATTGTACCCTCGTTTCACTCTGTAACTTGGTTTAGCATACCAAGAACTAACATGTTTAGCCAACTTAGCCCGTACTACACGGGAGGCTGCTAAATGGTCCGCGGATTCCATTCCAGACTTTGTTAGTAGGTTATATACACCTTAATATAATATATTAAGTAAATTACTCAGAACCCCCTTGGGGATTAGGCATAATACAGTTAACCCCCTTGTGTTTATCATAATTATTGGTAACCATCTTGAGGTTACAGTATCTTTGACTATGAGCCCCTGAACTGTAACTTCATTATCAAAACGTTAACCACGTGCTGATGCATCAGCTTGATCACATTATTAATGACATGTTGAACAAAAAACACTACTTAATCAACATTTTATTGTCCAAAAAATGTTAACCCTACCTAAAAAATGCATCTTAATTGAGATGAGGGAGAGTTAAATGATGTTAATTAAGCAGTTTTGTTGTCCATGCTGGCATTAATAATGTGTTAAACTTATGGGTCAGCATGTAGTTAACGTTTTGATAACAAAGTTATAGTTTGAGGGCTCATAGTCAGAGATACCATAACCTCAAGTGGTTACCAATAATTATGATAAACACAAGGGGGTTAACTGTATTATGCCCATTTTTGATGGGGTTCTGAGTAATTTACTCTGATATATTCCACCGGTTTTTCAAAAAAAAAAAAACTCTTCCTTGCATGAATCATTTCAGAAAGATTTGAGGTCACTGTTGTTTCTTAAGGCCCAATCATTTCGAGTTTGAGTAAATTAATTAAAGTATCATATTTGTAAAATAATTAGTTTATTTGTTGTTGTAATTTTATTTCCACAAGCATGACTTAAGTTGTAAGGATACATGTTGCCCTTTTTAATTTAATTATTAATTATCTATATTGTAATATACTGACAAGACATTTGTCATATAAATAAGATATAATGTTTTGACAGGAGAGAATCAAATGCTAAATTAATGAGTAGCGATTGTGCCAAAGCCACAATATGCATGAAATCAAGTTCATTTAATGCCTTTCTTCGAATCCTTCAAACATGTTTACATACTTTCCCAAAGATGTTAGTTGGATAAACATGCATGACCCGATTGTTTGATTTAAGAAACATCCTATGACTATCAGCTTACAACACTCCTTCCAGGTAATGCACTGCGTGCCTGCGGGAAGCATATATTGATGCCTGTCGATTTCCTGCTTCACCGCGCGAGGCGCAAGAAGCTTAAGCTCGCCACTACATGGTGCAAACCTGGCAACATATTTCTGTCGATATTTTGAAATAAAATTTTCACGAACCCGGCCTGAATCCACATCCATTAATGTTCACAAATTCACTTAAACATACTTCCTAGCTATCCGTAGAAACCCAAGACAAATTAAGCGCTGCTAGCTTATTAACCATCACATATACGTTAATTGTCATATAAGTACCACCTTCAAAACTGACATCAATGATCAATCAAACGCTGCAGCCTGAGTGTGTTCAGGCTTGTGATTATACTCATAATCAAGATGCACAAATGCCCTCTCGATTTCAGGCAAACGTTCAAGCTTCTCCTGTAAGGTTTCACCGATGTCATGAGCTTCTTGGAGAGGCATGTCGGATGGCAAGACTATGTCCACTTCAACAAAGTAATGAGATCCGAAAGTGTAGGCTCTGACAGTGTCAATGTGCTTTATGGCCTTGTGGTGGTTCCAGCATAGGTAAGTGAGCTTCTGAAGGTAGTCTGGGGTGGCAGATCTTCCCACAAGTGAATTCACGTTCTCCAACACCGTCATCGACCATGTCCTGATCGTGTAAACAGCAAGCTGCATGCAGTGCAGGCGACAATATTAATTGACTTGTTATAACAAATGTCAACATTATTCATCAATGAAGAGTGGTGGTGAGTCAGTTACGATGATGGCGCCAACTGGGTCCATCCAGTAACTGAAGTAATTGGCAAGAAGTGCTGCTATAAGGCCAATGATGTTGGTGATGACGTCAAAGAAGTGATCCTGAGCATAAGCTTTAACGATCTCATTAGTGAAGGAGCGGCAGTAGAAAACCAACAGGAGTTTAACTAGTGTCACTGACAGCATGATGCCTACAAGCCATTGTTCCTGTTCTTTGGTCAACAAGAATTCATTGTCCTACAAATTGATTTTTTAACAAAAAAACATAATAGTGAGGTCGGGAAGGAACCAACAGCTCAGGCAAACAAACAAAAGAGCAACATTAAGTAGAGCAGTATCCTTGACAATTAAAGAGATGGATGATTCCGTGAAGTCGATTACATTGGAAATAAGTTGCCGTAAGGACTCTAGAATAATCTGCAAGCCGAGTGTTGCCATTACGGAAGCGAAGACAAGATACCCTGCACATCCATCATTTCACAAAGGAAAATTGAAAAGTCAGAAATGAAATTCATTCCTTCCTACTATTAGTTAGTCTCTCCAGAAATAACTTAGCATAAACACTACTGAACATGTGTAACAAGTGAATCATTCCTAACCAGTGGCTGCATACGTCTCTTCCCAATTGGATATTGATATGGGTTAGGTGTTGACATGGAAAACGCCGTGAACCACAAAATAAAACCAGAAAGAAGATCAAGAAGCGAGTCCAATGTCGATGCAATAATTGCAAGAGAACCACTTCTTATGGATGCATAGACTTTAGCAGCAAAAAGGATGATGTTAGCCAAGTTCGACATTCGAATGGCAAGTGTCTCGCTTTTCGCCAGCTTCTCCTGATCTTCCTGCAGTGAAAGTGTAAAACTCAATCATATGCAAATGTGAAGAAAATTTGTAATCGGTGTCTCTTTAACTTGTTATCAACGTAGGAATTTGTGCTGCAAACTATAAGAAAAATGCAATGAAAACGGAAAACCCAATCACAGCTACCTTTGACATTCCTGGAAGAAAGCCTCGTTCTGTCAGAGCATCCATTTCATTAAAACCCTCCAACATATCTACTTGCTGCTGGTAGTACTCAGCCACGTTGTCTTCCAGTCCTGATAGAATCAAAGATCAGAAACAATTATTGATTAGAAGACTAATACCAACCATATCCAGAGAGAATCTGAACAAAATTAAGCCGGAAACTGATAACTCTGCCATCAAGTAACATATGTCACAACTAGCCATCTAGAGGACTCCTTCCTTTCTCCACCACTTAAAATGCATACATGAGTAGATATTAACAAGCTCCTCTGAATGAACCATAAGAATCTAGCTTGGGTGTGCGTGTGCCTTAAATGTAAGAGCTCATGCAAAAGAAATCATTCAGCAACCTTGGATCATCGTCGGTATCACGTCTGTTACCTTATTCAATGTTCCGCCCCATGTCAATATATATATCATCAAAGGCCAGTCAAGCCATGTATACATATATATGTATATATATATACAGAGGTGAGGTGTGAGTACTGTATCCATATTTATATTAACTATGACATCCAATATCAAAATATTCTCAAACAGTATATATAGTATAGTAGAAAGCAACATAACCATGTCTACTACATATCTTATAGCAGAAGTGAGTGAGAGTCGATCCAACAAACACATGGAATGGAACCTAATAAAAATACTGGTCTCAAGTCAAAAGTTCACACCTGCATTCTTCATTAAAAAAGGTTCTGATGAATGATGATACACCATTCATTTTCTTAACCAACCAGAGAAAGTGCAAAGAAAGCAAACAACCCTTTCGAAAGCATAAATACTCTCCAACCAACAGCACAGCAAGTACCTAATTAATATCTTGCTCGGAATAAAGATGAGGATAGATTCCAACAACATGCATGGCCCGGCTTATAATATCAACCGCTAATATATAGCGAATAAACAAACCTCCTGATAAGGAAAAATCAATCAGAGAACATCAACCATCGAAACAAAAGTAGTAGTTGTTGTTTTAGAGAAAGGCATCAGATACATTCGGTTCGGGACAAACCATAAAACACGCCCACATGCAAATATGGAACATCCTATCATCAATAACCAAACACAAAACTGGGAGTTTTCCGTCGGAAAAGGGCGCGGGGACCGGGGCACTCTACCTATAACCCAGAGGCAGTCATGGATTTTACGTCGCGGTTTCTCCTTGCACTCGGGGGAGAACTGGAATCCATCAAAGTTCAACCGCCAAGACCGTCCCCGCCATTTTCTACGGCGGACTTCGAAGCTGCAAGTAATCGTTCCTCGGAAGCGTTCCGACTCAATTCCAACCTTACCGGCTCAACCATTATCACTGAACAATCGGGGGAAATAGAACGGGGAAACGAAAGCAGGAGGATGATAAATTAAATTAGTGGGACATATACTATACTATCAATTAGCCGAACGAAAAAGGTGGATTGGAGTGCAGCTGTGCACTGATAGGCTGAGGGTGCGACGGAGAAGGGAGAGTAGCATGATCGTAGCGAGCGGGAGCAAGCGCTAACTTTTCCCAATTTGAAGGGTGGCTGTATGTTAACGTATTGCCGAGGAAGCCAAAGGCTAGTTCGGTTTGTCCCACGCGCCGAGACTCGCGTGATGGAAAATGGAGTTTGGACTTTGGAGGCAGCGGTTTTCACTAGTCTCATCTCATTTGGGCTCAAGAAAACTTTGCAGATACAGTCAGAAATACATGCGTGGAGGACGTTTAATTTGAGAATGATTTATTGAATCAAAAATCTGAATTCGAACAACATTTTTTTAGATCCATTTTGATAATCTATTCTTTTCCCACTCAAATGATTCCACCTCAGATTAATTACACAGATCACCAAATAATTGTTCCTTGCCAACTAATCATAGTTTAAGTATTGTTCTCTTGAGATATTGCTTGGTTTGCATCAAGACCAATGGCGGACTTATGTTGGAAATGTGGGGAAACGTGCCAGAGGGTTTTGGAAAAATACAGTATATATTTATTATATAGTAAAAAGAGATAATAATTGTTAGATAACTAAATAATGTAGCTCAAATATGATATTTTGACATTCAAATAGTATATATTTGAAACTACTACACAATAGTGTAAACCATCCCTACTCATGAATCATATTAAGATGGGAGAATTGGTTAGTGATAATTAGTGATAATCTAAACAATTCTTAAGGGTCAGCATTAAGCACACGTGCTCATGCCTCTGGAGTTGCTAACAAGCCACACTGGAAGCATGCATGCCCAAGACATGCCCGGTCTCTCAGACCCGACGGATGCCCTCCACAACACCCGCTAACTGACCTAAGGGTCAACACTGAGCACAACGTGCTCATGCTAATGGAGTCGCTACCAAGCCACCCTGGCAACGTGCATGCCCAAGGCATGTCCTGTCCTCATCAGCCCGGACTGATGTCCTTCACAACACCTGTTAACTCGGCCCTCGCTCGAGTCACAAGCTGACGTAACTCAGCTCGGCCAGGTCCAACGCATCGTGCCCTTTAACCGATGCCTGCCCCTCGAACCTTTGTCCTCGGGTCTCAAGGACCGTGAACTTGAGGGACTAGGTCAAAGCGACAATCAAGTATGGGATTGTAACACCCCAACTACTAATTGCGCACTTACTATTTAATCTTCTCGTCGTCGTCTCCATTGAAATCGCAGCGGAATATCAAATCTCCTATGTTGTTACCGCCATCAGTCACCCACGTGACTGGCAAGACCTATTCAACTTCCTTGTTACGTTCTGACTAACTGGATAATTCCCCGAGTTAATATACAACAAGCCATAATCCACAAACTATACCGAGTTTAATACAATTCATAAATCCAATATAAATTTTGTTCTTTCTTATCTACATATATACATGAGTGTAATACAACTACCCATGTAAACCAAGTCCAATAAATAAAAGAACTTCTACCCCGTCCTACTCTCGAGCAAGTATCGACTTCGGTTGTGTACGTGAAAAAATAAATGTAGGGGCCCCGAAGGCTCAACACCTTTGCTGGTATGGTAGACGTGCACCCACGAGCTACCGGGCTACACACGACTAATTGGTCGTAAACATGCAATTGATTATTATCCATGCAATAATACGAAGTACGATAGCATACAACAAAACAATCATGCAATAATAACTCAAATAGATCGAATGTCGTAATGGAAGTTCACCGAGTAAGTGAGTTAGTTTTCTTTCTTTCCTAAGCCTGAGAATTTGTTTAGTTCTCGTGTTCGGCCTTAACTCATATAATGTCAACTTTTCTTTATTTAGGACAGTTCATATCTTTTCAGTTGTTTATTTAGTCGGGTTGTAAAACCCTAGCCAGTGCGTGTAAACTCCAAGGCTTAAATAAACAACACTTCTTAAGTTAGCTGGGATATAGGCGATCCCACCCGCCATACTTAATAACTGGCCTCCCACCTCGAACTATAATCCAAGGAAACTGAGTCGGTTCGTTGACTCTAGGCGACAAGTCTGTAGACAAGTCTCACATGGAAGTCGGATCTGATATAGATACCGACCTCCTAACCAACACGCGTGACCGGTATCAGTCTCGGATTCCTCACCCCCAAGTTACCAATTAGTAAAAGTCTCGCATAAACAATCTTTGTTAGTTAAATCTTTCGGATATTAACTAACCAATATTAGGAATCGTTCCATGTTCTTACACCATTGTCCAATGTTAGACATTTTCATATGCGGGGAACGTTTATGAATCTCTAACCGTTATTTATGTTCCTTACATGCGTTGATTATTAATCGAAGGTAGTACGCAAGCTCAAAGGAAACACTAGTAGAAAAAAGATTTTATAACACTGAGCTTATAACACGGTTATCATTTGCAGTGTTATAAAATCTTTTACAACACGATTACAACTTTCAACCGTGTTAAACTATGTAAGGAAAATAATCTAACACTAAAAAATAGTTTTATAACACGGTTCTTCGTTACCCGTGTGTTATAATGTTTATTTATATAACACGGTTTTCCTCTACCCGTGTTATAAGGTTTGATTTGTTAACACAGTTCACTGCTACCCGTGTTTATAATTGTTTAGGATCCTGTGTAGAATTTGTATATGTTTTACAACACGTTTTTTTAAAATAAACTGTGTTATATGTCCTATTTATAACACGGTTATCGAACCGTTTATAAGGTTTAATAAAATTTCACAAAACCCACTCTTTCCCCGCAAAACTGCCAGTATTGTCGAACAAACTCAATTTTGCTCTGCCTCTCTCCTGAAGCTCACAAATCGCCACCACATCCACCACCGTCACTGCGACCTTAACCGCCCCATTCGCCTCTGACAAAGCTTTCACCGCCTGCTCTGTACTTCCTTCATCCACTTGTTCACGGTATTTTTGCAACCTAACTGGCGACCAAGGAAATACATGCTCATGGTATTGATATTCCTGTGCTTTTCATTGTTTTGTTCAACACAGTGCAGAAACTCTTGCAAGAGGAAGAAGAATCTGTGGCGGTGCTAATTTTTTCCGACATTTCTTCCGACGATTAAGTAAGCTCTTTGTTCGATCGATTGCGAACTTTAGTTGTGCTTTTAGGGTTCTGATATCTTTTCTATGCTCTAATTACTATCTATGTTTGAATTAAATATTAGTTAATCTTCTACCCCCTGAAAAGGATGATGCGGGCTTGAAAACAAAATTCAATAAATCAATTAACTCACCCACAAAACTTAGTAACAGACATTAGTTGCATAATCGTTGTGATTTATATATATAATCGATTTTAAGAGTGTGTAAGACGCATCAGTTTCCTTCTCCACCGATAAAGAGGTCTTCACCAAGTGTACAGCCATGAGCTATCTCCTCTGTTGTTCTTTTCTGCTGTACTCCTGCTGTTGAATTTGGGGTGTTTCGTTACTTACAATTGTTTTATTGTCTTGCGGAGAGCAACACGAACACTGTCTTTTGTTGGTGAGTGCAACCGGGAGAAGGAAAAATCCACCGATTCACAATTTCTTCATCTTTGACAGGTATGTATTCTCTTCCTAGTATCTTCCGCCGGTATGTAATTTATGGTATGCGTTCATTTTTCTTCTAGTTTTTTCAGACTTTTGCTTGCTTGTATTTTATCCTTTTATGTTCAGCAGCATTCTACTGTTTGCTGTTTGATCTTGACCTACCTTCCTACTGCTCTTGTATTAATCCTTTTAATCAGTGTCTGATACAATTTTCTGATATCTATTTTAAACCAGCCCAGAATCCACCATCTTCACCACTTTTTCAAAGTTTGAATTAATCGAAGAAATGAACACCCAACACAATGTGTTTTAAGTGACTAACTCAACAATATGCTCATCTCAATTTCTTAATACTACCGTATTTATGAACAATTACCTCCGCATATAAAGTGTTGAAGATGATAATTTAACGCAAAGTTGATTTAGATTAAGAAATTATTTAACAACTAAGTAGTTTTAGGGGTTTTTCCCTTTCACTAGTAGTACACAACTAGTAGTTTTAGGCCCTATCTACTAGCTTCTTTCATCTGGCAAAACATAAATATCTTTACAGCTGATAACTTGGTGAAGTTAGCTGACCATTAATGATATCTACACATGCATATTACCCATGCCTATTATTTACATCTTCAAAAATAAACAAACAGCAATCAATCAAGCAACTAACCACTAACCTATACCCGAGGGATAGAAAATCTAGTTTCCAGATCGTGCACTATACTTTAAGTTGGATGTGATTAGAATTAATCAAAGTTTTAAAATAACATATTTTATTTCTAAATCTTTCAACCTATACTTTCTTGAAATCTGATATGGATAAACTTAAATCACTTTTTTGTTGCTATTAAACCTGTTGTTGAAGTCTTTTAGCCTCAGAATAGCTGATATAACTTCAGCGTTATGTTTCTATTTATGATAACATCAAAACCTTGTAGTAAAATACCACCCAAGGTTTTTACAACCCTTGCTTTAGCTACCGAATGTATGTATATCTGATTCCATTTCCTTTCAAATCCCATACTCTCTCAAAATCACCATTTCACCACATTCATCATATATTATAAAACTTCAGACTATATCATATCTTAACCCCCCTATGTAACTCAATTATACAGAAGGGACATGTTATCGAAATTTTTAGAGCAATATTGGTGCATCTCTTCTTTATTGTTTATGTTGGGTTATTCAATTGATTTCTAAACTTCCAACGAATGTACCAGCCTAGTTCACTCTCTTAGAAGTATTTTGGGTTCATTATTAACCCTCTCTAACACTCTTAAACTAACTGTCTTACTCTTATACAGAGACAGCAAAATTCCTGAAAAACTGAAGACATTATTTGTATATCCCTTCTTCAAGTCTTTATTTAGTTCGTTGATCGGTTTCCAAACTTCTCAAAACTTTTACACCACTAGATAATTGTATTAGGAAGGATTTGAGCTTAAAGACCACTCAAAACAGTGATGTTAACACCTCTGAAAGCTCATTTTACAGAAACCAAAAATTGTAGAAAACTGTATTCACTAGTTCTGTATAGTTCCTCTCTAAACCCCCCTTTAGGTTATAAATCAGTTTCCAAACCTTCCCAAAGTTTTTACCCAACTAGCTAGATGTACTATGGAAGTTTTAAACCCAAAGATAACTCAAAACAATATTGTTATTACTGCTGGAAATTCATTTTACAGAACTGTTATACTGTGGAAACTGAAAAACTAGTTCCTGTATTTCTTCTTTAGGCCTCCCTTCTTTGGTTATTAATCACTCTCCATTTCACCTAAGGTTTGCTACCCACTTAGTCAGGTGTTCTAGGAAGTCTTAAACCTAAAAAAAACTTAAAACAAGGCTGTTAACAACTCTGTAATTCAACTATACAGAAACTAAATAAAATTGAACCTGAAACATACAACCTGATATCTCTTCCACCATCTCTTTTCTTTACTCATGAATTGACATTTTGATTTTCCCCCCAACCTTCTTACCCAGTTAGTTAAGTGATTAAACTAGGTTTCAACCCCCAAGGCAGATCCAAGACAATCTGCTACAGCACTGATGGAACTAGCCATCTAAAATCAGAAACTGATGAAGGTACAAAAACTGAGATGGAACTGAGCTTCTCTGATTAAGTTTGCTTACGAATTTAGTTCCTGGTTTATGCCTAGATTTTCTAGTTATTTAACTTAGCGTTAATTCAAGGTTCCAACCCCTAAGAAGTTAATATACATAGAACACAAGAGTTTCAGAATTGAAACTAAAATCTCACAGCCTGATAACTTCTCTTCTATTTCTATTCTGTTTATTACCAATCTGTCTCCGAATTTATCCCAGTGTACTTACTTGATTGGTTTTCTGTTTTTAACAATGTCTCTAACTCACAACAGACCCACAACAACAGACTCCAAGTCACTTAGATAACTCTCTAAGGAACTCTCACCCAGAAACTCAAATCTGTAAAATTGGGCTATTATCTATTACAGTTTTATTCTCTGTTTGTCTTTATGTTTCATTGTTAATCTGTTTCTCAATTTTTTTCCTAAGCATTTGCTCACTTGATTCAATGTTCCAGCTATTATTTAAACTCAAAAACTAACTACAACCACTCTGTTACTCCCACTGGTGAAATCTTATACTGAAACAAGAGAGTGCAGGAACCGAGTTTATAAACTGATACACCTTCATTCTGTTTCTTTTCTGTCTGTTCATCAATCTGATTTTTTTCCAATTTCCCCTCACGTTTCCTAGCTTCCTAGTCAAGTGTTGTGATATAATCTTACTCTCAAACATGCGGTTACTCCTTCTGAAGCCTGTTCATACAGAAACAAGAACTCATAACTAAAGACTGAAACTGAAACAGGAGAATTCCAGAAACTGGAATCACACCTGAACTATTCTCTTATTTGCTCACTATATGTTCTTCTAACTGCCTTACAATTTATACCACATACTTTCTTACTTAGTTAAGTGTGCTAGGAAGTTTTCTAAACCCAAAACAACCCACAAAAGTTTGGTTGATGTTGCAGATATGGCCTAACACTGAAACTGGACAGACCTAGAAAACCTGAAACCTGAGACTGATTCATTACCCTCTATTGTTTTCTTTTTGTTCTTGATTCTGTTTTCTGTTTACCCCACATAGCTCAAGTATTTAATCGGGATTATAACTCCGAGGCAACCAAAACCATCCCGGTGATGTTACAGAATTATTCTCACACAGAAGTTAGGAACTGAAAAGAAACTGAAACTGTAAAATTGATATACTCTCCTCTGTCTCTTTTCTTTATTCAGGATTTCGGTATGTAATTGGGTGATTGAAGGATCTTAACATTCATTTGGGTTAAAATGATAGTGGGCAAAAAGCTCGGTGTGGTGAGGATTAAAACTGCTCCATAACAGCTCAAAGATATGAAAAGGCATGATGTCTTAATATGAAATTTTGAACAACAGCGAAATTTAAGAGCAGAAAGCTGAAGCATGATCAATCTATATATTTTTTCCTTTGCGATTTCAAGATTTTAGAAGAACGCATTAGAGTAGGTACTTTAAACAAAGCCAGAATCCTGAACCAGAAGTATGACAAGATAGAACAAAAAGTAGGCACTTGAGTAGAAGAAGATTTAGGAATTCGGAGAGCTTACGGTGCAGCAAAATATTGCACTAGAAATGAGACATTTAACAGCAACAAATAGTTGAGAAAAGAGCATGAAGTATTAGTCAAGGCAAAACTTAAATCGAGAAACAAAGATTATGTGTAGTTTAAAGCAGTTTTAGGAACAAGCTGAATGCCCTTAGAGTAATAACACACGATATTGTTAGGATCTGTTTTTGTTTTAAGTTAAGCATAAGTTAAGCGTCTGTATTTATGTTTTAAGTTAAGCGCTGCGTTTGGGTATGCCTGCTTACAACGCTGCGTTTTTGGTCTTTGCTTCCGGCTATAGTTTGGGGTTGTTGTCTTTTAGGGTTAGAGGTTTTAGCGAGTAGTTGTGTGACGGGTTTGTGTGCTTTTATCCATGGGGTTTGCTCTCTGTTAGCTTCTGTGTGTAATCTCCAGATTGTGAATGAATGAGTAAGCCTTCCACGTTGGTTTTGTGGAAAATCTTTCATGGTATCAGAGCAACGATCACTGGGATCGTGCTCTTCGTCTTCCTCCTTTGCTCAGCAAGCCCGGTTATCTGCCTTCGACATCCCAAGTGCTTCGGTGGTCTTGTCAGGTTCACGAGGCCCTTCTTGAGTTTCCTTTTCGGGGTTTCTTTCGACCTTGAACCAGTAAGTTCCCAGATCTGGCTGTGTCGCCCCGTTTTCGTTCAAATCCGGTTGTTCGCCTCCCAAATCTTCTTCTTTCCCTCATTATTTCAGCTTCCCTTATTTGTTTCTTCTCTCTTGAACTGGTTTCAGTGTCGCCCCGTTTTCTTCTCGATTCCATTGCTTCGCTTCCAGTTTCTCCTCCCTTCTTCTCACCCTTTGAGTTTTCTTGTTCCCACATCTCCTGACAATGACTAATAACGACGAAACCCTAATGCCGATGACAAAGGCAAAGATGGCAAAGATGGCTCTGACAATGGAACGGGCAGCGGCAGCGCCTCCCAGATTGAAAATGGAGATCCCTTATATATGGCAAGCTCCGAGAATCCAAGCCTAGCTTTGGCGGCCAAGTACGACGGAGGGCCTGGTTTTCCCCGATGGAAATCCCAGGTTGAAATTGCTTTAGGCTCCAAGAACAAGTTCTGTTTCGTTGATGGAACACTACAGAAGCCTCAAGACAATGATGCTCTTGCACGGGCTTGGGTCCGTTGTGACAACATGGTCCGATCCTGGATTTTATGCAGTCTGGAGAACGCGTTGCCGACACCGTGCTCTTCCGGTCATCAGCGGCCAAGATCTGGGAGGATCTTTGTGCGAGATACGGGCAAGTTGATGCAACGCATATGTTCGACCCGGAGAGGAGATTAGTCAACACCGTGCAAGGGACTGAGAGCATCGGTGAGTATTTTGCCAAATTAAGAGGATTGTGGGATGAGATTGATGACACAATAATTCTTCCAACCTGCACCTGCGCGACAGATGAGGCTTTTAAGGCCTATATCAAGAAACAGCGCCTGGTCAAGTTTTTAATGGGTCTGAATGATAAGTATTCAGCAGCCAGGGAGAGTATTTTGATGATCTCCCCATTACCTTCAACAGAGCAGGCATTCTCCATACTTATCCAACAGGAAAGGCAGAAAACCCTTACTGCCACACCAAATATTGACTTGGATGCTCCTGCTGCATTCTCAGTAGGCCAAGGTAGAAAGAACTTTGGTCGTGGCACTAATAATGGGAACAGAAGAATGTTGCAATGTTCCTACTGCAACAAGCCTGGACATACAGAGGAAAGGTGCTTCCAGAAGAACGGTTTCCCACCTGGGTGGCGAGGATCAAAGGAGAAGAAATACCAGGCCAATGCTTCTACAGAACAGAAGAGTGAGGAATGCAAAGATCCCCTTGGAGGAACTTTGACCACAGAGCAAATTAACCAACTGTTCAATTACATCAGTAAGTCACAAGCTGGAGCAAAAGAGACACAAAGCAAATCTGAATCCAATTGCGGATTTGTTGGTAAGTTTTCTATCCCAACATATTGGTCTAACATGTAGTATGCATAGAATGTTAAATGCCTCTGATTGTGCTAATTATAAGGTCAATTATTGGGTTATAACAGTGGGGCATCAGACCATATGTGCGGTGATTTATCTTTATTTCATGACATTATTCTGTTGGATAGGGCTCACACAGTGGGTATGCCCGATGGGCACCCTCAAATGGTTAGACTTATTGGAAAAATTAAGATTAATGAGATGCTTACCCTTAGAGATGTATTGTATGTTCCCAGCTTTAGATTTGGATTAATTTCAGTTAGCAAGCTGTCTGGTCAAATGAATGCTAATAAGTTTTGATCCAACATGTTGCATTTACCAGGACTGTGAAACCAAGGAAGAAGTGGTGATTGGTCGTGTTCATAGAGGATTGTATGTTCTTGACATAGAATGTGGTAGAAAATCCAAGAAAAGTTTTGGTTTGCAAGCAAATGGGAAGAATTCTGATGAATCTGTTGATGAATGTAGCGGGTCTGTTGGCCTATGGCACTGTAGGTTAGGTCATCTCCCAAAGGAGAAAATAGTAAAATTGGGTTTAGTCAAGGAATCTGCTGTAAAGAAACCTTTCTTATGTGAGCCTTGTAACAGGGCTAAGAGCCATAGATTGGTTTTTCCATCAAGTTCCATTAAGTCAAATGATTTGTTTGAACTGATACATGTTGACCTTTGGGGGCCATACAAGTTGAAAACCCATGATGATTTTTCCTATTTTTTGACTATTGTTGATGACAAGAGTCGTGCCACTTGGGTACATTTATGCAAACAGAAGTCAGATTCTTTTGATCTCATTGTAACTTCATTAATATGGTGGAAAAACAATTTGATAAGAAAGTAAAATGTGTGCGGTCTGATAATGCGTATGATCTGGGTAGTGGGACAGTAGGATCTTGCTATTTTAAACTAAAGGGAATCAAACATCAAACTACATGCCCACACACACCACAACAAAACGGTGTAGCTGAAAGAACACAGGCATATCTTGGAAACTGCGAGAGCTCTTATGTTCCATTCTTGTCTTCCCAAAAGGTTTTGGGGGAAAGTGTTCTTACCTCTACCATTTAATAAATAGAATGCCCCTTTCTTCTGTTGAAAATAAAACTCCCTTTGAAATTGTATATGACATGAAGCCTGATTATTCAAGTCTAAAGAGCTTTGGGTGTCTCTGTTTTGCTAATATAAACAAGAAACATCTTGATAAGTTTTCCCCTCGATCTACAAAATGTGTGTTCCTTGGTTATGGGTATAACAAGAAAGGTTATAAACTTTATGATATGGATAACAGTCAAATTATCTACAATAGAGATGTTGTTTTTCATGAGCAGATTTATCCCTTCAGAGGGAATCAAATTGATAGGATAGAAATCATACCCACTGTAGAGCGCCATGAAACACAAGAATATTTGTTTGAAGATGATCCTTTTTCTGTTATTAAGACTAACCAAGATAAAATGAGTGAGAGAGAAAGGAGGCAGGACATTCAGGTTGAGGAAGAAGAACACCCTGATATTGAAGGAATAGAAGAAGGTGGAAATGAGACAGTAGAAGTTGATCTTTCTGAGGTAGGGACACAACCAGAACTGGAGCAATCAAAGACTGAAGAACCAATTCATCCTCGGTCAGAATCCACTGAAAATGAGACTCATGGGCTCAGAAGATCAGAGAGACCAAGGAACATTCCCAAGCATCTAAAAGACTATGTGGTTGGTTCTTCAAGTGTTAACAAAGATAAGTCCTCTGTTCCTAACTTTGACTATTTTTCCCAGATTCTGTCTGATAGAGTATGTGCTGCAAATTCTGCTATTAACTGTTGTGTTACTGATGATGATTCATTAAGTTACAGCCTTCATGATAGTACTGGCATTATTGATAGTTCTAAGCTAGCACAAACTGTTGGGATAATTCTTGATGAAAATAGTAAACATAACTGTTATCAAACTGCTACCATTAAGGAGACTGAACCTGATTGTTTTGAAGAGGCCATTAAGGATATTAGATGGAAAAAGGCTATGGAAGATGAGTTTGATGCTCTTGACAGAAATAATACTTGGGATCTGGTGGAACCACCTCGGGGTGTTAAACCTGTCAAGTGTAAATGGGTTTATAAGGTTAAAACTAAGGCTGATGGTAGTATAGAAAGGTTTAAAGCTAGGCTGGTGGCTAAAGGTTTCACACAGAGATTTGGGATAGACTATTTAGAGACTTTTTCACCTGTAGTTAAATTTACTACCATAAAGGCTTTAGTTATCATAGCCACTAAGAGGAACTGGTTGATTAGCCAGCTGGATATTAATAATGCCTTCTTGCATGGGGATTAGAAGAAGATGTTTATATGCAGATCCCTCAAGGTCATGTGGAAGAAGGGTCCGGAAAAATTTGTAAATTAAATAAGTCTCTTTACGGGCTTAAGCAAGTCTCCAGGCAGTGGCATTATAAATTAAGTGTCTTTCTCAGATCTTATGGTTTTGTGCAGTCTCTCAATATGATTATTCCTTATTTACTTGTTCTAGGAAGGATAGGGACTGTTATTTGGTTGTTTATGTGGACGATATTCTCATTACAGGGAGTGATACTGATATGATTAAATCTGTTAAAAGGGTCTGAATAGGCAGTTTAAGATTAAGGATTTGGGAAGATTGAATTTCTTTTTAGGTATGCAGTTTCTGCATACAACAGATGGTGTCATACTTTCTCAGAAAAGGTACTGTGAGGATTTATTAGCTGAGTTTAGTTCTGATGATCTGAAGTCTGCAGCTGGTCCTTTGGATACTGGTATTAAATTGTTGAGAGATGAAGGGGAATTTTGGACAATCCGTTGCTGTATAGAAGACTAGTGGGCAAGATTAGCTATTTAACTCATAGTAGACCTGATCTTAGTTTTACAGTTCAAGTCTTGAGTCAGTTCCTCAGTTCTCCTACCGATTTACATCTTAAAGCTGCATTTCATGTTTTGAGTTATATCAAGGGCACACAAAATTATGGTCTGTTTTTTAACTCAAGGAATGATTTTTCTCTAACAGCTTTTTGTGATTCGGATTGGGCAGGTTGTCCAAATACTAGAAGATCCATCAGTGGATACTTCATCCAATTAGGAGGTTGCCCGCTGTCTTGGAAGTCCAAAAAGCAGACAACAGTGGCGCTTTCATCTGCTGAGGCTGAATACCGTGCCATGAGAAATGTGACAGCAGAGCTCAGTTGGATCACAAGGCTGCTGTATGAGTTGGGAGTAGATGGCATCCTTCCTGTTCCGGTCAAGAGTGATAGTCAAGCTGCGATCTACATAGCCAGGAACCCCGTGCTGCATGAAAGAACGAAGCACATCGAGCTTGATGTGCATTTTGTGAGGCAGAAGCTGCAGGAGGGGATGATGGTGGTTGAGTTCGTTGGTTCCAAGGATCAGGTAGCGGATGTTTTAACTAAACTACTTCCTGGTCGTGCATATCCGCTGCAAATGAGGAAGATGGGTTTGAGTTTAGGCTGATGGTCTGTTGTTGGTGCAAACTTGTTAAGCTATCCTTCTCAAGTTTGAGGGGGGTGTTAGGATCTGTTTTGTTTTAAGTTAAGCATAAGTTAAGCGTCTGTATTTATGTTTTAAGTTAAGCGCTGCGTTTGGGTATGCCTGCCTACTACGCTGCGTTTTTGGTCTATGCTTCCGGCTATAGTTTGGGGTTGTTGTCTTTTAGGGTTAGAGGTTAAGGTAAGTTGTGTGACGGGTTTGTGAGCTTTTATCCATGGGGTTTGCTCTCTGTTAGCTTCTGTGTGTAATCTCCAGATTGTGAATGAATGAGTAAGCCTTCCACGTTGGTTTTGTGGAAAATCTTTCAGATATTGAGGAGAAATGCACTTTAAACCCATCTGTGACAGTGATCAGAGGAGAAATGCACGCAGGAAAAACAGATTGTAAAAGGTTTAATTTAAACCTTATAGAAGCAGGCTTACAAAAGATCGCAATTTTGAGTGAAATTGAGAGCAAATCAAACATGTCATTTCTGCTGCCCTCCTGAACACTATATCTGTAGCTCAAAGCCTTTTTGCAGTTTTGAAAAATTCTTTAACACAAGTCATGTAAGTAGTAGTGTCATCTTTGTTTTTACAAAAGACTGAAGCAAAAAGATTTGTGCTGCTACTATCAGTACTATTTAAGTACATAGTAGCAATTCAAAGTAATAGTGCAGAAGGCAGTATATGTAGTAATCAAGAAATCTGTTTGCACATAGCTTACCAGTAAATCAAGAGTCTGTGTTAGTAGGTCAAAAGTGCAGAAAATGCAAATGAAGTACAAACTGGGCCCACAGATTTGAAACTGTTGTAAATTTTGAGTAATAGGACTGAAGTAAAACATCATTTCAAAGATAGACCGATTGATCTATTTATTAACATGAAATCTTGTTACAGCGGAAATCAATATGAAGCAAAATCTTGAATGACCTTATATCTGTTTTATGGGTGTAAAAGTATGGTGCTTAACATGGAATGCTTAAAGCAACATCACAACTTATAGTTAAATAATTATGGAGCAGTTTTTAGACAAATGAAGAATATCATTACCCCATCCAAGAAAATAATTGAAGAAGATAAAGTATGTGAGTCTCATCATACTTGTTTGATAACCATATTACACGTAATTTTCAGAAGCTTGTAAAACGGTAAAAAGCACAACTGGAAATCAATTTGTTAACATAATTATAGTTACATTACTGCGAGCAGTAGAAAACGTGAGTAATCATAGCTAGATCTTGCATTTTTCTATACTGAGAAAATCAGATGGGAAAATTAACATAACCGTGTCCAAAGATTTAGAAAGAAGAGGAAGTTAGTGAACGTATAGATAAAGGACATCAACAAAGAAATTTTCATTTTAAATAGACTTCATAATACTTAGGCCTATTGACCTTATCAGCTATTGTAATCACCAGTGATAAAGATTTTCAGTTTTTGCCTCTGTTATTGAGTCTTAATAGTACTTGAGTGAATCTGATTTTGCCTCATGGATAATACCCCTCTCTTTATCTTTCTTACTGCTGTTACCATCCACCACTTTGCTTCAGTTTTACTCTCTTTAATGGTGTCAGTTACACTTTTAAAACCCAGATGTTTCCGTTTTAGTACTGATTTTAGCTCTTGTTTGGTAGTCTTTTTCAGCAGCTTTTCCAATCAAGAGTGATGTAATTTTGCTTCAGTTTTTGCCTCTGTATATTGACTCTTAATAGGACTTGAGTGAATCTGATTTTGGCCTCATGGATAATACCACTCTTTATATGTTTTATTGCTGTTACAATCTGCCACTTTGCTTCAGTTTTTAGTTCTTGTGTCGGTATGACTTTTGGCTATTATATAGAGGTGATAAACTATTCTCTAATATTGATGCACTATTATACATTGTTTAGTGCCATTATTGCAATCTGAAACGTGCAATTTATGCTCAGCTAGCTCCAGAATCGCTACTAGTTTCGCTTTTGAATTGTGTGTAAATGTGATAGAAGCGTTTGCTAAATTGTCAATTTAAGTTCTTGATTTTACGTTTACAAAAATGACATATAATTTCTAATCATTATTCTACAGCTCTTATAAGTAGGTTAGAACTTGGTGATGATGATAATCCCAGTAGTATTGACTTGAAGATCCGTCACTTCGAAGTATGAATGTTTGTTCTGCATTATATGTTGTCACTTAGTATGCTGTGTTGAATATATTTAATTTCTGATCCACCGCTATATTGTGTTGTTAGTGTCCTCGCCAAATGGATTGTGTGAGATGTGGCTATTTTGTGATGAGGTACATGTATGACTTCTGCACCAACATACACCTCAATTTTACTAAAAGTGATGACGCGGTACGTAAAGTGTGGTATTATGTTATTTGTTTATAGTTTAGTTTTTGTTTGTTACGATTTGCTCGATACTTCACACATGAGTTTACGTGTTCTATTCTCTAGATACTTGTCGTAATGAATTTACTTTGTCATTGATTTTGCTGCTACTAAAAGTGATTTTGATGCTACCTTTTTAATCCGATGTTGCTTGGTTTCACTCATATACTACTATGCTGCTATGATTAAGGAACATTCTTAGATATCAATCTTGTTCTAATATCTCTATTGTTTCATATATTAGGTATATGAATACTTTCACAATGTTGGCTGTACTTACACTAAGGACCTTGACTTCGTGAGAGAAGAATTGGCACAGTATTTAATGACACAATATTTATTACACAACTCTAGCGGGCAGGTATGTAAAGTGTAGTACTATTTTGTTTCTTTCTTCAACACTTATTAACTATATAAACTTTTTTAATATTTCTATTGTTTTTAAATATTAGGCGTATGACTGGTTTGACAATCTTGTGGACAGCAACACTTAGAAGGAATTGGACATTATAAAAGGAACTGACCACTTTTGGTTGCTCTTAGAGTAGGTGGGGTAATTCTTTTGTAGTACTTGTACAAGAGATCGATTGCCGAATTTGGTGAATGTTACAAAGTGTATATATATGGCAAATGAATTCAGTGGCTCTTTTGAAAGCTGGTGTGGCTGTACAACATTGAATGTGTCATGTGTAATAGACAGGATTGATTGTAATTGTAGGTTGTGAAGCAGTATAACAAAACAGAAAAAATATTTAAAAAAAACCAAGATTTATAACACGGTTGTATATATAACCGTGTTTAAAATAACTTTGTATTATTGCGGAAACCACTTTATAACACGGTTTTCATGTAACCGTGTTGTAAAACTAGACTTTATAACACGGTTTTAAGAATGAACCGTGTTATAAAACGATTTGAATCTTCGTGGGAAAAGGTTTATAACACGGTTTTCATGTAACCGTGTTGTAAAACTAGACTTTATAACACGGTTTTAAGAATGAACTGTGTTATAAAACGATTTGAATCTTCGTGGGAAAAGGTTTTATAACACGGTTTCTTAAAAACCGAGTTGTAAAATGGTTTTATAACACGGTTGATAGGTAACAAGGTTGATAGGAAGAACCGTGTTATAAAACTATTTTGGCGCAAAAAAAAAGTAGCGTGGTTAGCACATTTTAAACACGGTTTGGGAATCAAAAACCGTGTTGTAAAACCTGTATATAACACGGTTATCAACCGTGTTGTAAAATCAAGAACAATATACGACCGCAGATATAACACGCTTGCTAACCGTGTTATATACAGAAAACAACCGTGTTATAAAACGTTTTTTCCACTAGTGAAAGTCGGGTTAGCACAATACGAAACACGAAGGGAAATGCAGTAACCATTTTCATGATTTTATCTGTTTAGTCATTGCATATAAACAAGCAGCACACAAATCAAGGTAAACCTCGGTAGCAAGTAGACTGCAAGAAACCATACCGTACACCGGAGAAGAAGCTCGTTTAACTCCCGGTTGTCGTCTCGACTATCGTCCCGACTATCCTGATCCTATAATTGGATCAATCGAGAATGTCATTTATTTATTACACTCGTCCCAACGGTATCTCGTATTACGTTTCTCTCGTATACGTTTTCCTCTTAATTAAACTTACCAACTACATATACATGTGTATATTTATTCTCATAATTCCTCACATTAGGCACACCATTAAGCTCTTTCATACTTAATGTAGTATAATGTAACTCCTACTTTCTATTAGTGTTATCATGCTAAGCGACTTTTATTCACTTAACCTTGATGCATTAATATAGACACACTTGTTCTTATAATTGTTATTGTTATCTATAACATTATATCATTTCTCCATTAATTATAACTTAATAATTCAACCACCATTATATAATTCTAAACCGTTAGATCAATTGTTCCAATCCTCCAATATATATATATATATCCATATATGTATGTTCCCATAAATTTTAATCTCACACAAACCTATACGATCATATCCTCCTAGTCTTCAACCCACCAATATATATATTATCTCGTATGTTTAATACTAACCTTAATACCTTCACAAATTAATACTTGCATTTATAAAACAATTCCTTAATCTTCTTAATCGTTTTAATCCATCAATTGATCCCTTACTAAAATTTGTTAATCTCCTTCACAACTTACAAGTTTACTACTTAAGATTGACCCAATTCAATATTGGTGTTTCCATTTACCTCTAACTTGGGTTAATCCCAATTAATGTCTAGTTTATTTTCTTCTTCTTATTGGACCTAACCCATTTATTCTTTACCCACTAAGTATCTCTAAACCCTTTATTTAACATAACAAATTAAACTAGCCCATAACGTTTTAATTTGTTAACCTAATTCTCGGGTTTGACCATTCAAGCGAGTCTTGACTCAGGTTTGACCAATCCTAAGCCCAATTCAATTTTGACTTTCATTATCCAATTTTGACATTCCAATTTAATTTCAATTTTAAAACCCTAATTTTGACTCAATCAAAATCCCTAATTTCAATTTTGACCATATTCTTAATTTTGACCCGATTGAATTTCCAATTCCAATTTTGACCAATTTAACTAACCAATTCTAGAAGCCCTAATTATACATTCAGAATTTTCACTTCAGCCCTCAAATTTCCCAAAAATACCAATCTGCCCTAGAATTTCTCAAATCTACAATTTTGCCCCCAATTTCCTCAAACTGCATTTTCACCCACAATTTCTCATATTCACCATTTTGCCCCAAATCAATTTATCCAGAAACTTTAATTTTAAATTTGGAAGCCTAATTTCCAGATTGCCCAATTTAATCGTGAACCCTAATTTCTAATTTCCAGAACTCAGATCTTCAATTGGAACCCTAGTTATAAAATTTGAAACCCTAATTTCTATGTAGGAACCCTAATTTCAAGTTTCTCCAAATTAGAGTTTGAAACCCTAATTTTGGATTTAAAAATCCCCAATTTAATTTCAATTGCAAGAACCCTATTTTCAGAAACCCTAATTTGATCTTTGGAACCCTAAATCGATTCCCCCCCCCCCCCAAATCAATTTCTCAACCCTAATTTCATTTTTCAATCCCTAGTTTATGAATTCGATTTTTGCCACACCTAAAATCTCTTCTTTGATTTTTGAAACCCTAAATTGATTTTAGGGTTCCGATTTTCGCAACACAAGTAACCCACTTTCAGATTTGAAAGTCTAGTACACAAAGTCCAAAGTTGTACAAGAATTTCGCAAAATAAAAATTGCTTCACAATACCGTATTCGCACATAGTAGCGAGGGATTCGTACAAGTTTTCGCAAGAAAAATCGGCTCCAATCGCCGATAGAAAACAAAGGGGAAAGGGGGGGGGGGGATGATTTCTTACCTAATTTTCGATTTGGATTGTACTGAAATTTGCTACAAAACTAACAAAACAAAAACAAAATCAAAGTGAAACTACCTTCCCTACGTTTTACGGGAATCTCCGGCCTCCAACTCCTCTTGGTTGTCTCTTGGCCTCCTTCCAGAAACTCGTCACCGGATTGGTCTCCTAGTTTGCGCCCGAATGGTCAGAAAAAGAAGAGAGGCGCGGCGGAGATGCAGAACAAATGAAGAGAGGCAATGCTCCTTGCTCCATTTAGAGTTGCAAAATCACGAGTGAAGAGGATAGACAGTGAGGGAGTGAGGCAGCGCCAATAGAAGAAATGAAGAATGGCGCAGAGTTTGTCGCCAGTTAGGGTTGTGATTTCATGAGTGAAAAGAATAGAGGCGCGAGCAGTGCTCCGATCGCCAGTTAGGGTTACAAGTAAGAACAGATAGGTTAGCAGATTTTTAAAAATGGTCTATCTCAGCGGTTCTTTTTACGACCGCTACACTAGGGGGCTGAGATAGACCATTTTTCTACTAGTGAAACTCCAACTTGCTTTGGCGTAAGCTTTCATGATATATATCGACCTTCAAACCAAGCATCTATTTTTCTTGCTTTTGAACTTTCACACTGTGCATAACCTCATGAGCCATAGTATAGAAATTGGAAATTAGACAACCCCACACAAAAGCACACTAGTAAGGGGATGTAATCTTAATTATCCACAACTTCAAACGATTCACTAGGGAGCTCTCCCCCGTTAAGTACCTGCAACACGAGATCTGCCACATCATTTTTAACAACATCCCAATGGCTGCGTTCGGCATGGTTGTTTTGTGGTTATTTGGTCTGACTGTTTTGTGGTTGTTTTATATGTGGCAGTATATTATTGGAGTAGAACGTAGGACCCACGTGGGACCCGCGTGGGTCCCATCCCCAAAACTACCACATACCTGCGGTCTCCGAACGCAGCCAATACGTTTTGTAAAATGCCATTGAATCTATTTGGTGGTGGCACATTAATTGTCTCGGTTAATATGAATCATGACCTTGACAGTCTCTTGTATTGGGTAGTCCTCGCCTAGTCTGTTGTCCATCTTGTTTGAGACCCTATTTTTCACGCGTGCCAAGAGGTAGATAATTTCCTGCACTTCATGTTGCGAGTAGTCCTTCTATTGCTCATCCATGCATGAAAAACTCGGAAATTTCAATCCACTTCTTTATGCCAATCTGGCTAGCGCATTGAATCTATCATATTTCTTATTTAACATGCAATTTGCCAATCTTGCCTAGCGCACATTAAATTTAAGCCTATATATATTTCTTATTTATCTTGCAATTTGTCAATCCTTACTAGCTGATAATTATTGGAGCTTTACACTAGGAATCAACAAATTAAATGAGATGCTTCCCGAACAACTAAAATGGAGTTAACCACTTTAACTATCCACCACCCACTTTATCCAATTGAACCAAAACACTGATTAGGCTTTAAAATTTTATATATAAAATTTATCTTATTATTTTATATATAATTTTTCTATAAAAGATCAGCCAGTAAAGTTTTGTTCATTCATAGGGTTGAAAGATTAATATACTTTTTGATAAAACTAGTATATTTGTGTCACTTTGCAGTTGATATGGACTTACAAGTTACAAGGGTGATGGACGGCTGGCATAGAACAGGGGTACTAATGTAATTTGGCCACAGGCTTGGTTATTCTTCTGCTCTCTCTCAATCCTAACTTGTGTTCGTCTGTGCTCTCGAAAGAGAATTGCGTCTTTGGTCTGAATGTTCTGTGAATCTGCCGGCTGCTGCGAACTAAGTTTATTTCTCGTTCTTCCACTGCAGTTGCCATCGGTGAGAGTTCCTTTTATTTCTTTACAAGCTAGAGTGAAGGACGACCAAAGGAATTTGGGGTTCCTTTGGGATGTGTTCTCAATTGCTATTTCGATCGACACTCCAATAATTAGGGGTGTTGAAGTGTGTACCGTCAGGTTCAGATTCTGGTCATTTTTCCACCCTTCATCTGACCCATCACCCATTTAGATCCCGACCCGTCATCCGTTTACTGTATATATATTTTTTGATGCCCAAACAAAACCTTAAGCAACAAAAATCTGATTAGTGTTATGCGGCCGCGAGACCATCTGTTTCAATTTCAATCTTTTCTATCACTATTCTCTATCTGGTCATGGCTCCACGGACACGAGATGCGAGAGCAACTTCTTCCCAAACCCTAGATTCACATCACACAACAACATTTTTTTCCGGTAAGCATTTGGATAATTCGGTTAACTGAAATCTAAATTATTAAAAAAACTGGATTTCAATTATTTTTTTTTAAATTGAATTATCCAAATTAACACCAAAACCGAATTAACCGTTATCTAAAATTTTTTGAGTGAAAAACTGAAAACTGAACCGAAATCTAAATTTTAGCTAGTTTGAATTTCAACTAACCAAAATTCATGATTTGTGTTTGATTAATTGTCAAGACTAGAATTAGGAAAACGAATATTCTTTTTTTTAAAAAAGAATTGAATAATTCAATTAACCGAATTAGATAAAATCAAAAATAAAATCTAAACAAAATATAATTTTAATAATTCGGTTAAAATCTAAAAAATAAATTCAACAAATTTAGTATTTCGATAAATTCAAAATATCAAAACACGCTCTCTTCCAAAGTTCCACCATAGTCAATTGTCACCGTCATCCTTGCTTGAGTTCGCTAACCCAGTTTGCGAACCACTAGCAAGAAGCTCGAGCTGTCGCGACGCAACTAGGCGCTCGGGTGAAGAAAGCCAGGTGCGTTTGCAACCCACAACCACGAGTTTATCTATCTTCTCTCCTGATTTTCCTTCTACAATTCTAAAGTATGCTTCTGAACCTAATTGAAGCTCATTTTCTGGGTAAATGAAATCGAAAAATCTGAATTATTGGTTTTGTGCAAGTCAGTTTAGCCTATGAATTTTGGTGCGAGTGTTGTTTGAGTTTCCTGCATCTGATTCCTATTTTGGGTGAACGGAAGATTTGAGATGAATATCTGACAGGAGTGTAAATATTTGGTGCGATTTAAACTCACATTTTTACCCAGGTTTTTCTCTGCTCCAGCTAACTGTTCTTGTTATGGTCAATTTCGGCCATTGTGCTGCTGTTATTATTGCTCTAATTAAGTGGTAGATTTTGTGTTGGTTTCTCTGCTTAAGTTAAGATCTCTTAAGCTGTTCTTCCTTGCCTTATTTTCTCCATTTATGCATTATGGTGTCTCTGTTTTTGTAGCCGCATTATGACCCGATTAAGGTGTAATTTGGTTTCCTATTTCAAGCCTTGTTATGTCCGTAATGAACTGATCAAATGACGCAATGCATGCCCATCTTTGCTGTTGACATATGCTCGTATCTTCTCTGTTGCTATAGATGATCATCCATACGTGATTTGAGAGCACACGTTAATATGTAGTATGAGTAGTTTTATCTTCTTGTATTGTTTTTTGTAAGTCAAATGATCAATATTCTATTCACAAGTGTGGAAGAATTACTATTGGAGTCACTGGTATTGTTATTTGTGAGTCAAATGTTCAATATTCTATGCACAAGTGTGGAAGAATATTTGTCTGCACTTGGTATCACATTTCTTTTTTCTAAATCCAAGTTGCCTTGCTTATTATTCTGTTTTGGTGCTGGAATTGGTGACGTGCTGCTGCTACTTTGAACACATGGTGTTGCTGCTAATTTGGTGCTGGAATTGGTGGCGTGCTGCTGCTATTTTGAACACTTGATGTTACTGTTAATTTGGTGCTGGATTGGAGGCGTGTTGCTGCTATTTTGAACACTTGGTGTTGCTTAAGTTTATGGATGTTGTTTTGATATTGTTAGTCTCTATTGTTGTTTTGTTTGGAGGATGCCCCTCTCTAGAGTCTAGACTCTTATATGTTAGTATTTTTTTTAAATATGTTCTTTTTTTATTGTATAATCAATAAACCAATGATGTCAAATGTGACTAAACTCAAAATGAAAATTCTTGACTACAAGTATATGTAGCCAAGATAGCTATATTTACTGTACATCCAATAATGAAAACATGTACAATGAATAAGGAAAACCTGTACAATAAACAATTATATTGAAAATAGTATTTTTGTGTATAATATTTATTATATAAGTAATATACAGGTTTTATAGGTGTAATGTACATATTTCGTCTACTACATATACATGTAATGTAGCTATCTTTGGCTACATGTGGGTGTAGCCAAGACATGTTGAACTTAAAATTTATCATGGGAAACTAAAATGTTCTTGTGTTAGTTTTTATGCTTTTGTATTGTTAAGAAAAATGTTAAAAATTTGTTTCACCTGTTTAGAACCCGTTTCACCCGTGGGTTCGGGTGGTCCTTAGCGGGTGACGGGCCCGTTTCACCCGAACCCAACCCATTGTCAGCTCTAACTCCCTATACTCATACTCGGCACTTCATTTCCTCAACCACACGGTGTACTGGGTGACAGCTCAGCCATATTCTTTATGGCTTTTATTTCAAATTCGTGGTGGTTGTCTGTGTCTTTTGATAGTAATTCTCAGCTGCTGCCTTATGATGGAGTTGGGACTTGTGCTTTTGTTCAAGCTTGGCGGAACAAATGACCTTTTGGCTTATTTGGTGGTTGTAGCCTCAAATTCGCCAGAAGCAATGCCATTTATGGCGGTTGCTATATTTTCTGCAAGGCGCCATTATTTTTTTTATTGACAACTCTAGGCGATTTGAACTAGTTGACTATCTTAGTCTGACAATGACTTGACCAACAATCCTCATGGTTTTTACATTCACGTTATATTTATTCACTGTAAAATTTGGTTTCTCTGTTGCTTTCATGCTTGAACCTGTGATACTTATAGTAGCATTTCTCTGTGCTTTTCTGTGTGTAGTCTTTTGGCAATTGTACGAAGCCGATTTATACTAGAACGCAGATGGGAATACAGTGTCGTTTCAGCTTCCAAACTGTTTTGCTTACAAATCTTTGGGTACATGCCACTGATGTCTGTACTTTTCCATTGATCAGACTTTGCTGATGCCATCAGTGCTACCGAAGCTTCCAATTGGCTCAGCAAGCTTAAGAGGTAACTTTCAATTTTATCGTGTTGAATTCGCTTGTACATGTTTATCATTCAAATGTTCATACTTTATTTAGAAGGTCACTCAGTTATTTGCTCCCCCAACCTCATTATCTCTAGCGGAGGGATGATTTGAAAAAGAGAGAACAGCTATTAAGATTGGCAACATGCTGAGCCTGTATAAAGGCTGGTTAATTAGAAACCCATTGTGATATGCACTTGTGGAAGTTGGTCGTTTTATTTCTATTCAGTAATCTTTAATTGGGTTGCATTTCAGGTATAACTCTGCCTCACCTACCAATATGTCTTGCTTGCAAGGAAAATATCTTATTTCCTGGATTTACTTCTTCAAGGATAAATAATGCCAGAAAAGCACCAAGGAACTGTAATCTTCATCAAAGTCTGGGTTTTTATCATTCGTTGAAGGTAGGTCGCATACTATCTACTGATATGTGGATGTTTGCAATGAAGGATGGACGTAGAAAGTTGGATTTGGGAAAGCATAGGTTTGAGTTGAAGCTTGTCTTTATAGGGCTATCTGTGGTGCTGCCTGTGTTGTTAGTGCTTTGATAAATTTCTTTACATGATAAGAAATGTACTTCTCTGCCATTTTCATTTTACTATGTGGATTCCTACTGTGATCATCATTATAAGTATATGCTCAACTTCACAATGTTCTGCTATTGACTTCATCTCGTGTGTACTGATTTTCTAATATTGGAAAAACAAAAACGTGTACTACAAACAGTTGAGTTCAAATGAAAGTTTTGAAGTCATATGGCTGTCATTCTCTTGAGATATTTCCTGTGGTTAATTGTGAGTTCCGCAAGAAAAATGTAGGCTACTGGTTATAAATTAAATTTGTCTGGTTCTCATGACTAGACAGGCGTAAAGACGGTAAATGTGGTAAATGAGCAATAAATGAAATTGTGAAACTGGCAACAGTTCTTCTGTGCTGATGTGTGCTTATAATATCATCTTGTAACAGCGTATCTCAAGTTTTTCTATTTTCTTTTGCAGTTTGGTAGAGATGAACTCTTGTATATGCCAGCACATACGGTTCAACCTCACAGGTCATCCCGTATCTCTTCATTGGTCATTAGGAATGAGGTTCCCCAAAATGCAGATTTACCACGTTATTTTTCCAAAAAGGAAAAGAAGCCTTTTCCTGTACCAATTGTGGATTTAAGAAGAGCAGCCAGAGAAAGAGCAAAGAGTAGGAAGGGCAAACCTAAGGGACCTGTACCCCCACCAAAGAACGGGCTGTTAATCAAACGCTTAATTCCAGTTGCATATGATGTACTGAATGCAAGAGTTACTCTGATTAACAATCTCAGGAGGCTCTTAAAAGTGGTGCCTGTCCATGCTTGCAAGTAATTTCTTGTACCCATTTATCTTTTGATCTTTTAGATATTGAAATAAGGAGTATTGTTTGTGAAAAGAATAAAAGACGAGTTTTTTCATCTGTGAGCTACTTATTTAATTATTACTCCCTCCGTCCCACTCCCATTGTCCACTTCACTATTTGAGCTTGTCGTTTGACTTCAATATTTAACATATAAGATAATATATTTTTATAATTTTTTTTTTATAATGGAATCCTTATGTGAAAAACTATATATTGTAAAAATTATTTTTTTAAAATTATTTTATCTTATATATTTAATATTGAAGTGGAAAAACGTGCCAAAAAGCAAATGGGACACTTATGACGGGACGGAGGTAGTAGTACGCACGGACTTGAACATTTCAGAATGGAGAGTAATGAGAATTTGCAGGGTTCAGCAGTTTAAGATGCTTTCCTTTTGCTATAAGTACTACTCATCAGTAATCCTATGAATATGTTATCAGGACCAGGAAATCATTTTGGCCTACATGACATTGGACATTTCATTTGATAGAGCCTTCTTTCTCCATTGGAACTTGTCTCTCTCATCTGCAGGTGGTGCAATGAAATCCACGTTGGGCGAGTGGGTCACCCTTTCAAGTCATGTAGAGGAATAGGAGCTTCAAAACGGAGGGGTCTCCATGAATGGACGAAAGATGTGAGTATTGAAGATATCCTTCCACCAGTCGAATCATACCACTTATATGACCGTCTTGCGAGGCGAATCAACCACGAGGAGCGTTTCACCATTCCTCGTATCCCGGCTGTTGTCGAGTTATGCATCCAAGCTGGGATTGACATCCCTGAATACCCTGCTAAACGGAGACGACTGCCCATTATCCGCATAAGCAGGAATGAGTTCATTGACGCTGATGAGACCCACTTGCCAGACCCAGATCCAATAGAAGAGAAACCTGAGGTACCACCACTTTTAACAGATTCAAAGATTTTGGTACAACGAGTAGGGAGGAGATGTTATCCCTGGCAGAGGAAACACTGGAGGCCTGGGAGAGGATGAGGATAGGGCGAACCGGTTGATGAAGAGGTACCAAGTGAGGGTGTGCGGGTACTGTCCTGAGATTCACGTAGGTCCAAAGGGACACAAAGCTCAGAACTGTGGGGCTCATAAGCACCAGCAGAGGAACGGGCAGCACGGGTGGCAATCTGCGGTTATCAATGATTTGATTCCTCCGAGGTATGTGTGGCATGTGCCAAACGTGACAGGCGCGCCACTGCAGAGGGAGCTTAGGGCTTTCTATGGTCAGGCACCGGCTGTGGTGGAGATATGTGTACAGGCTGGGGCTGAGGTGCCAGTGCAGTATAAACCCACCATGAGATTGGAAGTGGGAATCCCAGAGAGTCTCAGGGAGGCTGAAATGGTCGTTTGATCTTACTTTATCTATGTAAAGAGAGTTATGGTGTTGTAGGTACCTGAGACTGGGACTGTAACGAGATATGCTCGCATGATTGTTATGATGCATTTCGCAAAGTTTGATTATGTACCAATCTGTCATGTAATGTAAAGACTTTTTCCTTTTTGTACATGGTTTGCTGGAAAATTTTAGAGTAGGAGTCAACCGAAGTGTTGATGATATGCAGTGAAGTGTTTCTGTGCAATTGAGCAAGTTTTAAAAGTCTGTATAGTAGCGTAGATCAACAATTGATCTACTACAGTCGTTATCAAATACAATTAATATTACATTCACAGTTCATCTCATCGACCCATTCTTTTGCACAACTTGATGTCAGTTGATGTCTATGTAAGTTGATCACATAAATGAGTTATATAGTAAAAATTTCAAATGGACAGCTCAGCAGGCGAGACCAAAATCCCATCACTGTCAGCATACAACCACTCACCATCACTGATCCTCGAAGCAGCAATATTAACGGCAACATGTTTCTCCCCAACCCCTTTCTTTGCTGGTCTCACCGGATGAGAAGCCAGTGCCCTCACCCCGATATCACAACGGCTAATATCATCAACATCCCTGACGCACCCATTAATCACCACTCCAGCCCAGCCATTGTTTTCTGCTTTTTTGGCCAAGTAACCCCCAAAGAGTGCACACCGGAGACTCCCACCACCGTCAATTACTAATACTCTTCTCGCGCTGCCCTCCTTCTGCTCCAGGATCTCGTGGATCAATATATTGTCTTCAAACAGCTTGAGGGTCACTACCTGACCGGAGAAGTCTTTCCGGCCTCCGTAGCTTTGGAAGATTGGTTGTAGGACACGCAACTCACCTGTTCCAAGGAGGGATGAGTGCGCATCACAGATGTCAGCGGTTGGTGGTTGCTGGACGGCCATTAATTTGATTATATGTATATGCTGCTATGCTAACACTCGTACTATGAATTGAATATATATACAAGCTGATGAAACTCGTACCTGTGTTAATTAATTTGGGTCGGTAAGATGAGTATTTTTAGCTATGATGATCAGGAGATAAGAGGATAAACCCATTTTGGAATAATGCTTTCGTTAGTTTTCTGCGGAGTAAGAATATCTGCAGAGTAAGAATAGGTCCTTTTAGGGGGCGTTTGGATCGTGCAGGGGAAACGGAATGGAATCGGGAAACGGAATGCAGGGGAATGGAATAGAATTCCCCTGAGTTTTCCTAGTTGTTTGGCTCTATCCCAGAAACGGAATCGATTACCCGCTCATTCCCTTTGTTGCTGTTTGGCTCTAGAATCAGGTGAATCAGACTGTATTCAATAAAACTGAACATATATCACATATTCAATGTTATATAATTGGTCAATATGCTAAAATATAATTTTCACTATTGAAAAAAAGACTACAAATGAACAAAAGAATAAAGCATAATTTTGATGAAATTATCACTTGTCACCAAAAGAGTAATACAACCAATTGTCCAAAAATGAAATTTGTTAAAACATAACTCGTCCAAAAATAAGTGTAAATTGTTTAACATATCAAGCATGGTTTGCACCCATTAATATGTCTCCTCACCATCTATACTTCTACATAGAAGCCAGTAAAAATCAGAGTCTATGAGGGGTTTGCACCCATTAATTATTGAAACAGTCATCACCCAGAAATGAAACGTATTTCAATCGTGATGGTCACCAAATTGCATACAAATCAGATTTCATATCGTAAGTCTGTTGCACCGAGAAGTTGTTTAATAAAATATATTACTGAAGCTCCAAATTGTCTTGAACATCGGACCTGCAAGTGAGTCGTGACCAACGTAAACCTCCAGACTTCTTGTTCCCGCGCCTTGCTCTCCACTATAACAATGAAGAGGGGAATATGCGTACAAGAGAACAGAGATGTGAGTGCCGCGTGAGATTGAAGAGGAACCGACCTACCTGCGCGAGATTGAAGAAAAAAACAACAGTGCTGGTTGTGATTTGGATATACTGCGCCGATTCTGATTTGGATAAAAAGCGCAGGTGTGCGAGAATGACTTTTGAATTTCGGGAGACGACAGACGCGGTCCGCACCGCAGCAGGAATGAAGAGGGAAAAGGAATCCTTTTCCGGAGGGGGAACGGGGGAATGGGAAAAAGGGAGTTTGAGGGTTTTCTAATCCTAAAAGAGGGGAAAGAGAATCATATTTTTTACTAAACAAACACTAACAAACGGAATCAGGCTTTTTCATTCCCTTTCCCTTTCCTGATTACCCCGAAACAAACCCCCCCTTAATTCTTTTAGGTCCTTAATGCTTTCCTGTTATTATTATTATTCTCTTTTTGTTGGGTTTTGATAATAAAGCTAACGGTAGGAGGTTAGCTATCATTCGGGGAAGGAAATAATATTTAAGGAGCATATTTAGGGTATTAAATCTGAAGATTGAACTTAGATTAGAATGAGAGTAATTAGCATATTTTTTGATCTCACCCCATCTAAACATTATATTTTATTATTTAATCTTATTTTTTTAAGAGAAAATATAAAATAGAGTGTATTGGACACTCCACTCACACGGTCAAATCAGCCACTCACCACTCTATTCTTCAAATAATCTGCAGTGTGTGGAAGTGATGCGCTTACAACTAGCGCTTATAGTAGTCATCTTCCCGTACCCGAGCATCTTAACGACGTACATCGATACTTGTACATGGTATATTATAATTTTTTCCGTCGGAATCCCTTCAAGTTCAACTTGGACACTGTTCCTCTTACTTTAAACAAAAGGAAAATTATATCATCATCTATGACGTTTGGTGAAATTACACATCTCACCCACTATTTCAAAAATTATTTTGTCCACCTATGTGGTTTCCGCTAGTTTATATCCAACAACTTTTCTAATATTTGATCAACTTAAAAGATGGTTAAATGTTATCCAAAATTGATAAAATTTTACATGGATAATGCTAAGGTGTTATATTTTGATCTAGCGTGAAATCCAGAGTTTTTTAAGCTCATATGTGATCCGTGAGACCCAATAAAACAAATAACATGGGAACGTATTTCATTGGGTCTCACAAGTCATATATGACCTTAAAAAACTTTGGATTTGACATTGAACTAAAATATAACACCTTAGCATCATCCATGTAAAGTTTTATCAATTTTGGACAACATTTAAGCCTAGTTTAAGTTGATCAAATATTTAAAAAGTTGTCAGATGTAAAATATAGGAAACCACATGGGTGGGCAAAGTAATTTTTGAAACCTCGTGGGTGGAGTGTGTAATTTCACCAAACCTCGCGGATATATGTTATTTTTATTATATATATGCTTGTACACCGTAGGATTGGTGAATTAATCCAAACGCAAATTTAGAGTTTCTAGGATGATACTAAATAATTAGTTAATTAGCTTAGAAGATATATACAATCGATTCAATTTTAAAAGAGCCATGTAAAAAATTCAAATAATCTAGTAAAAGTAAAGGGAAAATTACATCCCCACCCATGACGTTCGGTGAAATTACACACCCTATCTACGAGGTTTCAAAAATTATTTTGCCCACCCATGTGGTTTCTACAATTTTACATCCAGCAACTTTTCTAATATTTGATCAACTTAAAAGATGGTTAAATGTTATCCAAAATTGATGAAACTTTACGTGGGCGATGCTAAGGTGTTATATTTTGGTAAAACGTGAAATCTAAAATTTTTTAAGCTCATATATGATCCGTGGGACCCAATAAAACATGAGACACGTGAACCCGTTTTCATTGGGTCCCACAAGTCATATATGACCTTAAAAAACTTTGGATTTGGCATTGGACAAAAATATAACACCTTAGCATCATCCATACAAAGTTTTATCAATTTTGGACAACATTTAAGCCTCGTTTAAGTTGATTAAATATTAAAAAAGTTGTCAGATGTAAAATAGAGGAAACCACATGTTATAACCCAAGGTTTTAATACAACTTTATTACGTCACAATATTATTTTAAGTCGGTTCATTTTAAATTCAGGACATGGGTGTCCTTTGGATTAAAGTTGAGGGGCGAAGTGGACCTTTCCTCCTAATGAATTTTGGTAAGCATTAATTAACTCTTTTGTTAATTAATCCTCACGCTCCACACCACGATCAGATCGTTCTTTCATTTGACAGTTTCCTAGTTCTCTCTCTCTCTTCCCTCTCAGCGCCGCTTCTCTTCTCGTTCAGTCAAGGCTCTGTTGTTGTTAATTCTGTTGTCAAGGTTCAATCGTGGATTGCCCCGCCATCGCGAATTGCCGGTTTCTTCGAGGTAGGGTTGTCAGTTTACTCTGTTCGTTAATCCTTGGGTTCCGGTATTCTCCTCGTTCTGATTTCCTCTGCAATCTGATTATGGTTCAGCGTTGGTTCTTGTGCTCTATCCATTCCCTTCTACTGTTGGCGTCGTCTGTGAATCCGCTGCCTTGTTGTCAGATTCAGGTGAGAATTGTATTTCAGTTTCAGATTGCAGTTTCAGGGTTTGGTTTGCGTTTCTGATTTGGGGTTACAATTGTGTTCAGTCAAAGGCTTGGGATTGCGTTGTTGGTTTGCGTTCTGGGATTTCGGCATTGGTCTAGGCTCTGCTATTCGGATTGTGGTTCGTCTACTGTTAATTCGAGGTAGGTGGCTTATGGATTCGGCTTGTGTGTTCAGCCTTGGGGAGTTTCGTTCCGGTTCTGAATTTGAATTGTGATCTGTCTTGGAATTGTGATTGTGAATTGTCTGTTTAAATGCCGTTTAACGCCTACAAACCCCCAAGGTTGTTTTCTGCAAACTCGTAATGTTTTGACATTGTTTTGGTGATTCGTTTTGTGTGAAATCGCCTATGTTTTTCTGAGTTTTTCGGCGCGTCCGAACTTCCATCCGACCTTGGAAGTTCGGACATGCCCTGTTACGCCTGTGTTTTTCTGAGTTTCTCGCTGTGTCCGGACTTCCGTCCGAGCTTTGAAGTTCGGACACACCCCTTCTCATTCTTCTGATTTTGCTTCGACCTGTGTCCGAACTTCATTGTCCGGACACATGTTCGGACTTTGCGCGTATTTGATTTCCGAAGAACGTCCGAACATCCGTCCGAGCTTTGATGTTCGGACACCTCTGTCTCTGCCTCTGTTTTAAAGTTCGACCTGTGTCCGAACTTCATTGTCCGGACACATGTTCAGACTTGGCTCTGTTTTGGCCGTAACTTGCTCGTTTGAGCTCCGTTTTGACTTCCGTTTGCGGGGTTGGATTCCCCATCTGATTTCCAAGCTATCTACGTGCTTTCTGGTGCCTTTGGTGCACATATGCTTATTTGTTTTAAGCTTCTGTTTTGGGACCTAGTTATCTCCGTGTCTGAACCTTTGGATGGCTGGTCTCGCTGTCTCGTAGCACGCTATGTAGGATCCTTCTGTTCACGGGTGATGTTCCCCGCTCTGTTCACAGGTGTTTCGACTGTTCTGTTTATGAGTGAGGTTGCCTCGTTCTGTTCACGAGCTGGTTGCTCGTTCTGTCTGTATGTTGTGATCAACTAGTGTCCCGCTCTGTTTTCTGCTTCTGTCTGTCTCTGACTCTGTTTAGTCCTTATTGTATGAACTTCTTCTTCTGTTTTCTGACATGTTTATGGACTCCTTACGACTCCTTCTGATCTGATAATATTCTTTAAATGGTTTGAGCATGCTGGTTGATGAAGTTAGTCATCTACTGGGCATAGTTGTTTGCTCATTCCCCTACTCTATCTAACATTGCAGATTGATCAGCGAGGGTCACTTTGCTCAGCTCTGGAGTTTAGTTTGTTTTGTTATTTCGTTTCTTTGAGACATTTGTATTTGACTTTGAGCCTTTGGGCCTCTTCAGTTAGCTTCCGCTTTGATATTCGTTTGGTGGGTTCTGTAATAACTGTTGGGATGTTACGACATCATTTTGATTATACTTTATTCAAGTATTCGTTTGGGCCTTGTTTGATTATTTGTTTAAGATCGTTTATTAGAGCCTTGCGTTATTATGTAATAATACGCGGCGTGTGACACCCCTAACTCCTAGGCCAGTGTTTGGGGGTGTTACACCACATGGATGGACAAAGTAATTTTTCAAACGTCGTGGGTGGGGTGTGTAATTTCATCAAACGTCATAGGTGGGGGATGTAATTTCATGCGAGACAAAGTTGCGTGAATGCAAAACCAAATTTGTTGAATGTGTTTTAATTGAATCTAATCATTACTTTAACTTTGTGAGCCTCAATATATTTGAATATTTTTTATTGGTGATTATACTTTAATTATTTTTTGTTCTAATTGATTTTTTTATAAAACTAACTATAATAACCAAAAATAATGTTTGTTTTTTAGAGGTTGATTTTGAAGTGTTAAAATCAGATGAGTGACTAAAACTTGAAGCATAAAGGGGAAAGATCTACAAATTGCATCATTCACTAAATTCCTGGTTCTATCATTTCAACTTCTATTTTAGTATAGTTTTCTGGTATGTCGTCAAAAGTTAGAAAGTATGAGCACCGACACGACTCATGTAGTTTGGTGATTTTGGAACATTTGGAATGAAACATTGTCCATTTTAAAAGTTGGGTTCTCTATTTCGATATCAGAATGAACTTGTACCCAACTTGGTTATTTGGTTCTTGTATGCTTTCTTAGTTTTTCATAGTCAAGAATGCCATTCCTTTTTGTGTAGTTTCTTTTAGCTAGCATGATCAGGCATTCATATTTAGCTAGAGGATTCCCTAATAAAGCTGGTGTAAAGGATGTTTGAAGCTATAAGAGCTTCTTGAGACTTTGCTTTTTAATTTGTTGGTTTCTCAAGCTCCTATAGGAAGTTGGTTGCACACATCATATATGCTTGTTAGGCCTTGTTTTAATTGTTGGCTGTAGGGAGTTATCATCTTAATCTATTATTTTATTTTGTTGGTTCTCTTTCGATGTACTTAGGAGTTGTTCGCTCGCTGCGAGCAAAATCAGTCCAAAAGCTGCTTTTCCATAAAGGTGTGTAGTTTAACCATAGTTAATTAATTAAAACCTGTCATGTGTACTCTATTAAGACTTTGGTGGGGTCTGACTCTTTATCTACACCAATAAGAGGAAGACACATACATGATAGATTTTATAAAATTGCATTAATCTATCAAATGCTATTAATGAACACACAGTTTGAAATTTTTTTGGCTGCCACTTAGGGTTGTACTAGTTTGATATATATTGGGTTGGTGGACTTTTGAAAAGAAATGCTCGATTTTTTGTGCATTCACATTTTTCTAGGGGGTATGTTGTCATTGGTGTGATGACAGCACCACGTGCAGACTTTTTGTTGAAGCCATTAAAACACAGATATTTCAACATTTAACATAATTACTTACAATGTTGCCTATGTCACCTTTAATTTCTATTTTTGACTCCAACCCTACACGGAGATTTTTATGGTATGTATCCAACAGATATGTCATGGTCAAGAGGGGTTTAACTGACCCTTAGGTCCAAAATACCCAATATTAAGTCAATTTGGAACCGAACTTATGTTATATACTAGTAGTGCTGTACTACATGCCGAAGCTACGTAATTGCACATGTTTTATGTTTATCATGGCCGGATGAGCCATGTACCACCGACTCAGATCCGTTGCATTCGAGCCCTGCAGCGTCACAGATTCAAGTGATTGAAACCTGGAGGGCCATGTACTGACTTTGTATGGTTGCAGTCAAGCCCACCGACCGCCATAGATTCAGAAGCGCAACGCATCCCACAACGGTCGTCTCTTGAAAATTGGGGTCCACACTAAAATCTCAAATGAGTCTCTTTATAAAATTAAATTATATAAATAAAAAAATTATCATATGAAAGTATATATTTATATTTTTAATGTCTGAGTATCTCAAATATAAGTTATATGTTTCATTAAGATAAATTTAGACCGCCATATAATTTTATAATGACAAAAATCTAAAAAGAATAAATCAAAATTAGGGGATCCGTTCGATAACCTGACTTAACCGGCTAAGAGCCTAATAAACACATATATAATTAAGATTTTCAATTTTTTTTAAATATATATTTAAAAGCTATAAAAATAGTTAAAGAATGATAATTCAAAATTTTAATAATAATTTATTAATGTAAAATATTATTATAAAAGTTAAATTTTATAAATTAATTATAAAAAATTAAATTATCATTCTCTTTACTCTTTTTGTTTATTTTTAATCAAATTTGTAGTCTAATTATTATTTTTTATAATTCTTTAGAGATTTTATTATTATAATAATATTTTTTATATTTTTTACGTTAATTTTTACTAGTTATTTATTAATTTTTGTTTTCTAAATTTTTTCTAATCATTATATATAAATTTAATTCAAAAATACAACAAATTGATCAAATATATTTTTTAAAAGTATGTAGTAAATAGGTTAAAATTGAAAATAAAATAAAAAATACCATAGATGTATGATAATAATAAAATATCTAAAAATATGAAGAATAATAAAAAGTATAATTATATAAGAGAAGTCAGATTAAAAATAGACAAAAGAGTTACAAGAATAATAATTTAATTTTTTATAATCTTACATAATGTAGTTTTTTTATAATAGTACTTTATTACTAAAATTATTAGAATAAAAATATTATAAAAATTTGAACTATTATTCTTTAAAATATTTGGTATTTTTAAATATTTTAGTATTTTTTTAATTATATATTTGATAGTAAATAAAATTTCAACCTTTACATTAATAAACCTATGAATTTTATTATTTTTTAAACTTTTAATATATTTCAATAAATATTGTAGTATCTTATAATTAAGGGAAAATTATATTGCCCACCCACAAGGTATCAGGGAATTACAATGCCCACCCATGAGCATTAGAAAATTACAATACCCACCCATGAGATATTAAGAAATTACAATGCCCACCCATGAGTTTTAGAAAATTACAATGCCCACCCATGTACTTATCAAAAAGAGGTGAAATCGAATATGTAAAGTAATGATTACCTTAAGAAACAACTTAGATAATGGTAAAAAATTTAAAAACCCCTAATTAATCTTATATGACCACTTAGAAGTCAAATAAATGAAACATACCTAAAAATAACAAAATAAAGAAATAAAATCAAATAAAATGAGGTGAACATATATGTGATTCCTCGTAATTTTTGCATTTTTCTTCTACATTTCATCACTCTAACATTGCACGGTGTAAATTAGGTTTTTTTTTTATTTTAATCAATGTAAAATTTACTTAGATCTTTGATTTTCACCTCATTTTGATAAGTACATGGATGGGCATTGTAACTTCTTAATATCTCATGGGTGGGCATTGTAATTTTTAAAGCTCATGAATGAGCATTGTAATTCCCCAATACCTCATGATGGGCAATATAATTTTTCCATATTAAAAATATTTATCAGATTTACTGTGAATAATGTTTACTAACAAATAGGATTATTTTTTGTTTTAAAAATTTTTGAGTTAATAATTTATAGTATCTGATGAAATTAAAATTATTTTTTATGATATCTAAAATTATTTTTTAAAATCATAATATTTTATAAATTAATTCATCCAACAGAACCGCGGGTGATCAGATATAGCAACTAGCAATGAGGTTGGCATATGGGGCTGTACCAGAGTCGCATCGCAGTCTAATGGGGGCCTTACCCAAAATTCGGTCCGTAAAAGAGCGAAGGCCCTAATCTCCGTAAAAGAGCAAAATCAGCGGGGAAGAATTCACTCCCTGTAGTACGCTATCGGCTATCCTGATTCTTCAGTCTCCTCTGCGCAATTGGTTTGCTCCGCGCAACCCACCGACCTGACCACCACGGCACCACCACCCCCATCTCCAATATCCAGGTGCGTAAAGTCCTTCAATATTGTTTTGTCCCGTTCTTCAAATAGCTGTGATTTCGTTAGACTTGCGCTTAGTTAATTAGAAAATGAAGATTGCCACATAGCCTCATAGCTGGCCGATCCCAAAACCGGCGCTTCCATGTTAAAAACGAAGCACCTTGTTGTTGAAAACGAAGCACGCATCATCGTTGAAAACGAAGCACACAGCTTAGCAATTGCTGGTATGGCGCTCCTTAGTATTGTGCTTAGCAATCGAACTAGCTGAAATTGTGTTACTGATCGACAAAACTGCCATATGATTTGTCTCTTCGGTATGATTTTGATAAAGCTCGTTCGCACCTTTTTGTTCTTCAATTTTGCTTTATTTCGTACTTGTGATTTCTTTCTCTCCCTTTTTTTGGCTGTTCTAATTTATCCTCATTATTTTGTTAGTACTCCATTGTTTCTGGCATCCTACCTCAGCTTCATCACCTCATCTTTGCTCAAATTCTTGTGGTGGGAAACTCAAATTACGGTTTAGCGCCAGTGTTGGTGATTGTGGTGTTGTGATGCATGTCATGTTTACTTAATTTGTGGTGCGGGAAAAGCTCGCTGGATAAAGGCTAAGATTTAATTTGTAGTCCATATAATGATTGTGACTTTGAGGAGGATATAGGGAAGTTTGCTTTTAAATTAAACTCTGTAAGTTCTATTACGAGTCCTTGAACCCTAAATTTAATTTTAAGGCGATTTGGCACTCTCAAATTGGTGTATTAATTGGGAAATAGTGCCCTGAAAATCCGAAGGTTCAGCTTCATTGTATTGCTATAACCTACTCTACACTCTATTCCATTTAGATTCTCATTTGGTGCGCTTGATCTATATGAGATTGGCATTTTAGTTTTTTAGCTCAATTGTTGGCAACGGATTATGTTGCTATCTATCCAGCCACTGTCGACTCTAATCCTATGTGGGATTTAATGGCTTTCATGTAGAATGGGAAAGGTCAATTGTAGATGGATTATCATATTCTGTCCAATTTGGTTATTATCATGGGCATATTTGATCTGGTGCTATTCTCTTCTGCCCGGACTGTTTGACTCCCACACCACCACCGCCCCAGTAACACGACATGAGTACTGTTTTACCTCAGGAAATTGGAGGCAGAGAGGGGATACAATTTTAGACAGAGAGGCTCGAAGGTCAAGTGAGATAAAAGGAAAGAAGAATACAATGCCGATCAAAATGGTTGATGCAAACACTACCAACTTCAATGAAGTAATGGAGAAATTTCAGGCAGAGGCACCGAAATACAAAGCCAATTTCATCCTCTTCTTGGCTGACAAAGATCCTTCCACTGGTCTCAGCTGGTGTCCTGGTAACTCTTCTTATTTCTAACAGAATGAAGATGCCGTGATAATCTGGATTTTTTAAATCGTACAATATTTTAAGGAGGATTACATGTCAGAGTCTGTGTTGTTGCTTATATCAGATTGTGTGAGGGCTGAACCCGTGATATACGAGAAACTAGAATCATGTGGTGATGAAGTGGCCATGGTGAGAGCATATGTAGGGGACAGGCCTACTTGGAGGAACCGTCACCATCCTTGGAGAGTTGACAAGAGGTTCCACCTCAAAGGAGTCCCCACCCTCACTCTGTGGGATTGGCGACAAGAGGCTGTGAAGGGTCGGCTTGAAGATCACGAAGCCCATATTGCTACGAAGATCCAAGCTCTTTTTCACAGTGTTTGATTATGATAATGCAGTCATCAAATTCAACCTTTTCTCCTTGATCTTAGTGTGATTTAATCTGGATCTTTTCTTTCTCTTTCTGTGAACTATCAAATAAGAGCGAGCTGGCTGGGAAGCTTGCTTCAGTGTTTGCTTAATACCGCTCATATATGGCTCTGTTGATAAACTAACTGCACCTCTTTCTTTATAAGTTTGACGTCCTTGCGGTGGTTATGTGGTTCTTTGTGCTGCCATTGCAGCTACTTGAGAATAATGGTGGCAATTCGGTTTGATCGATAAGGTTGAGGTCAATCCCTATGTTGCACTAGGACATGAAAACGGGGACGGATACAGGATGCGGAAACGGCATATATCAAATACGCGGAAACGTGGAAACGGCAAAATATATAACTAGATTGGATACCTTTACTGTAAGGCAAAAGCAAGAAAGAAGACGACTTTATGTAAAAATATGAGAGATCTCCTGTCAGTTAAACATATTTGTAAACGACATATGCCTGTGTCAATGTGTTTTAATATCGTTTATATGGTGAAATAGAAAACGGAAGCAGTTCTGGGAAGGTGGAAAGGAGCCATAAAGCTAGATAGTGTGTCATGTTACATTTCCAATTACAATGTGGTGGTTCATCTATCTTCTCCAGCAAACATGGCTGATGATGGCAAGGGCGCACAGAAAGGAAAATAGAAGTCATCCTCATCAAGCAGAAACAACATAATTGATGTCAACGATCGCTTAAGTCTTGTGCCAAAATTCAATGACACTAGATTTTTAGGCTGGAAGTGTGACATGGTGACCATTCTTAAATAAATAAAAACAAATAGTTTTGTAATTGGAAAAATAAAGAAGCTGGAAGGAGATGACCTGATCTGTTGTGCAGTCTAAGAGAGATCGAAGTCCTTGGTTGTTTCTTGGATCAAGACAGCTCGAGACAAGCATAACAGAAAATGTTAGATATTGTGATGATCCCAAAGAAATTTGGGATTCACTTTGTGAGAGATACGAACATAGCAACCTTGCTGTTATATACACTCTAAAGCGGGAGTTGGCAGAAGTAAAGCAAGACTTGGATTCTATTGTCGAGTATTCCAACAGATTGAATTGGGGAGAACTGGATTTGGCTCGCCCGCCGCAGCGATGCAGTTGCTCAGGATGTATGCGGCATCAATGAATTAATAAAAAAGGTTAGAGATGAAGATAAAGTAATACACTTTCTTATGGGTTTGAATCTAAGTTACATGTCTATCAAAGGCAGATACTGGCGATGCAGAAAACTCCAAATTTGGAGAAGGCTTTCTCACTTGTGGTTCAAGAAGAAGAACAGAGAGTGAAAGAAAGTATGAAGGGGGACACCATGTCTTTCTATAGCCATGGGTTTGGTGAGAATACAAGAAACCCTAAAAGAAGCGAAGTAGAGAAGAAAAGGGTTATCTGTACTTTCTGCAAGAAAGGTGGCCACAACTTCGATGAATGCTATCAGAGGCAGAAGTGTAGTCATTGTAAGAAATCTGGTCACCTTGCCACCGAATGTTACCAGCTCCATGGAAGAGAGGCGGTTCTCACTCACAGAAAGAAGGGATTAGCTAATACTGGGAAAGAACAATACTAGCCCAGTGAGGTAGAAAGCCAAAACAATGGATTAACTCCCAAACAAATTCAATAGATAGCAGATCTAATTCACAACAGTACTTTAGGAGCAAACTCAGAAGGAATCAACTACTGTAATTTCTTAGGTAATCGATCTCTCTGTGCTTGCAATAAGTAATGCCTTATGGGCAAAGATTCACTCAGTGCTTTTGATGGGAAATGGATAATAGTTTCAGGAGCTACCGACCACATGTCTGAAGCAAGGAATGTGTTTCAAAATTGGAAAAATTTACAGTATAATCGAACTGTAATCATGTCGGATGGTAGACCACAGCTAGTTAACATGGTGGGAGATGTGAAAATTGGAAAGAGAATCTGGTTAAAAGATGTTTTGTTCGTCCCGAATTTCATGTTCAACCTAATTTCGGTGAAGAAGATGACAGAACAGTATAATTGTTTTGTAATTTTTAACATTCGGCACTGTTTTGTCAAGGTCCCTACAATAGGGATGACTAGGAGAATTGGGCTCAGCTTGGACGGGCTGTATGTGCTGAATGTTTCTGAAGCGGATGTGTGGGTAGAAGAACAGACGTGGGCCGAATATAGGGAGATGGACCAGAAATGTAACACCCCGCTCGATAAACACGTAACAATCACTCACGTTAACAGATAAATAAAAAGTCTTACAGCGGAAGAATGAATAACAACAGTAATACTCACTCAGGTGTCACCTGCCATTACTCGCCCATGCGAGCAACGAAGCAGAACTAAATCCAACAACCAATATACACAACACTACTAAACCGCTGTGACAACGAGATAAATCCTATACATCATACTAAGTCCAAAATTCATAATCGTCGACAAGTGAGCACCTACCCTGATCCCGTACCTCGGCTTCAACGATAGATAGCAACCTGCAACAAGCCATAAAGGCTCAGCGATAAACGCTGAGTATGCGGGCCTGGACCCTATTGGTCACTTGTCATTTTAACCATCTTGATATTAGATTGATTTCATGCTTTACCATTTTACAGTTATAATCAATACTGTAACAATAACAGTAGTAACCATACAATAAAATACAATCAATAACACACATAATATTTCCACGCAGCATAACCAATGAACAAGGTGAAAACAACGAGAATAACAAACGAGTATTAATTCCCGTCCTTGGCACAAGAGTCCAATATTGTTCACCAATATATGAGCTAACAGGTTGTTATAATTGTTCAGTTATGCCTAATGACATTGTCCCGTTATAACGACGTGTCTCTAGATTACCCATACGTTATGGCGGGTCACCCACGGCAGTAGCCACTCCAACGGTAGAGTCTCCGACCAACGAACCATTCTAGTTCACGGGAAATTTCTTGATACTTACGGACCCGTACGCGGACATCCTGGTATCGTTTTTGTGATCACAGCGCGCACCAAGAGCCACATCCTCTTGGCTTTACTTCCTTTCATTAATTAATTATACCATCGCATCGCATTACCAAATTTTCTAACACAGCAGACTAAGGTCATTAGTCCAATCCGAAGTCTGTAAACTCGGGATCCAGTGTTAGATACGAGAGCGGCGTTTAGAAAGGCCAATGCTCCGTATAAAAGTCTCGGATAATATGTATATCTTATTATCCTAGTGCTACAACATTTTTCTGACGATCCTTATATTTACATATAAGATAGCACCATAGCCGCTAGTTCGTTTTAATATATAGGTCCATATATACGAACCGATACTGTTAACTCAACAACAGTAATAATAAGCAGCTATAAATATACAGTTCATGCATATTTAATTAAACATTCAGACAAACAATCTCATCACAGATCACACAGAAGTCTCAACTGAGGAAGCCCTCAGAGACAATCAGAGACACATAACAACATACAAGTTATCAAACAGTTTCCGGGCCCTTTCTTAGGTCAACCCGGATCAAACCCTTCTTCACATACCGTACACCTTAGACCAAGGATGCGCAGTGTAGTCCACTAAGCTTGTCGAGCGCGCACGTTTGACAGACGATCTAACAATACGAAGAACGCTAAGTGTCAATCCACACGACAATATGCTCCGGTATTTGCGAATAACGTCAGCACCCCGGTATTACATCCCCGGATTTCAACTGTTACTAGTTAAGGTGTCGTTATCCTTAAAAACTCCTTACTCGTAGTAAGTATTAACATTCGGTTTAACAAAGACGTCGGTTTCTATACGAGCGTCGTAATTTACGTTTTCAACTTAGGTATTACAGTTTCCAACCGTTGTATTTAATAAGCGTTACGCTTAATACAAATTCGTTCGTTGTCGTATAATTAATTCAACTGTTACATCGCATGCGTAGGTATTGTTGTAACCTATAGTTGTATGCATGGTTATATTTTATAACCTATGGTTGCATGCATTCCATGCAACGTTAGTTTATAATACATGATAGATTATTAATCCTCGATATACCTTACGTTTTACAACTTCTCATTTATGTAACAAGTTGTGTTCAAATAAAACTTATGACATTATAGTATGCAATTATACTTACATGTTAACATTTATTATTTACTAATACATGGTTTGTAAACCATATTATATATGCATATTATTTGCGTCAGCATATATATATATGTATACACATTAGTCTCTAATGAAATAAGAAACTTCATATTATGCACATGTTATTCCTTACTCAAGGTTTATTTAACCGTCCAAAAATCATATATTAACCATAGTATCCTATGTCATTGTATACTACAGTTTATATCCTTATTTTTCATATGTAAGCATGCGCTACAACATGTTGGTTTTATAACCCATACTTTTGACCACATAATATTATAAAGTGTTACACTCATATCATAATATTATATAGTATGGTATTTTATATGTCATTAAACTTTAATACATATAGTTTTCATATGTTATTTATTTCCAATATTACCGAACAGGCCAAGGTCTGTTTGGTTTATCATTTTCCAGCAACATAATTTTCCTTGTTTACCCATTAGCCACATACATTATAACAAGTTACATATATAGGTTATATTATATGGTTTAATATTTATTATCCATATAACCTATTGTTTTATGTTACTATATTCAAATAGACCCCTTATGTTTTCGAAAATCCTTTTCCGCCCATATCCTTTTCCCTTATTTACATTTTGACCGCAATTTATATTATACTTCCATATGTCACAAAAACCATATAGTATACCCTTTTATCAATATAACCTTTTATATTTCTAAAAATTTCCAAACTTTACACTTAGGATATAAATCATGTTATTAACCAAATCGTACCCCAAACTTTCGGTAATTACACCTTATACCCCAGAATTTATAACTTTATATTTAATCCATAATGTTACTATAAGTTCATAAATTAATTATTCATGACATTAAATTTGATCAAACCTCCTAATATGGTCTATATTGACCTATTAACTCTCAGTTGACCAGAAGTTTATATTATTTCCGGTTTGACCCCCATTATTTTCAGAAATTACATTTTTGTCACAAAACTTTATTAAATTTTATAAAATTCATAAGATAAGGTTTTAATACTCTATTTTTGGCTATAACCTATGTTTAGCCCCTAAAAATTATTTTAATTACAGAAAAATCCCAAAACAATTTCGGTAATGTTATTTTTATTCTAAATTCATTTTTAACTTAATATAACCATAAATTAAATGGCCTAAAAATGCATGGCCTTAACACAATAATTATCATAGGATAAAATTTACAAATGAATGTCACAAATGACATATTATGGTTACGGTTTTCATACAACCTACCCAGAAATTTATATAATTTATGTTTAACACTTTAAAATCATTCTTTGACCATATAGGCCATTAACACTCCAAACTAACTACTAAAAATGTTGCGAAGCATTAAAATGCATAGTTACGTTATAAAGCTCTTGCTAACCCCTCGGTTGATACATACACCTTATAAAACTTCATAGAAACTATACTATAGTTCAAGGTAAGTGTTACTCACCTTGTTTATGATTTTTAAACCACCAAGCTCACCAACACCTCTTTAGGCTCACGGCTTGGCTATGGTTAGTCACGGTTCTGTTCACCCATGGTGCAGAGCATTTCCATGGTTCCATGAAGGTTTTTGACAGCGTTTTTATGCAAGAGTAGAAGCATGTATTAGTTACACATTACATAGATTATTTAAGGGTTCATTTTGGCTAACAAAGGTACGGTATTCACCTTCAGTAAGGAGCTGTTTCTTAAGCCCTTCCACGCCTGGTTTTCAAGAGAAGGTGTTACACTGCTGCTTATATCAACTAGAAAACCGGTAAAACAAATAGTGTTTATGGGGGGAACTTTCCTTACCGTGAGCTTGTTACAGCAAGGAAGGTTACATGGGTTTTATTCCTTCTCCAAGCTGGGTAGTAACCACTGGTTTTACGTGAAGCAAACAGATGAAGGACAGCCTAGGGAAGCTGGGAATATTTGCCGAAAGAAAACAAGGAAAAGGATGGTGGTTAATGCTTACCGAACTGGATAAGAAGAAAGGCTCTAACTTGGATCTTCTTCTTCACCAAACCTGGGTACGTATTCCCCTCTGGTTTTCACGTGAACAAAGCAAGGAAAACAGCTTAGAGAAGCTGAGAGCATTACCGGAAATGAAGAGAAGACTTGGCCAGGTTCATGCAAACATATACCTTAATAGGTCACCTAGCTTAGCTTCCCTTTCGTTTCTAATCCCAGCCGAACAGCTCCCCCTTCTTCATGCACTATCTCGGTTCAGTTGCTGTGTGGGAATGGAGGTGAGTAAGCTCCTTAAGGAGATGAGGAAGAGAGGAGGAAGAGCAGCATGTTCTAACCATGAGATCTCACCTAGATCATGAGGTAACAACCATGGAAGTTGCTGGGCAGCGCTCTCGGTTTGGAGACAGCAGCGAGCAGGTTCGGTTCTTGACGGCAGAAGAAGAAGAAGAAGGTGTTGGAGGAAAAAAAAGAAAGAATCGTTTAATAACGTAATAAGTGTTAGGCTTAGTCAAAGTTACGACAACTCCTCTGGATATATGGCTTAATTACTTCCTAATCTGTCCGGAAATGATGGTATGCTGGGTAGATAAGTCAAGCTTGATTAACTTCATAAAAGGGTGTTTATTATTATTTAATAAGGTAATAAGATGTGTCACCTTTACTTGTTAATGGGGCGGCTACTAGCTTGTGAAACGGTCCAATAATTCGGCTATAATCGTGGCAAGGAATGGTTGCAGTAGTTTGTCGTACAAGTTGATAAGTAGTAGTAGTAGGGTGGGAAAATCCGATTGCCATGATATATATTATATTACATATATACATGTCATAAAGTAAGTGGTATTCGGTGGTTTGCAGATTGTTCAGAACTTACAGTGGATGAGGTTAACATAACAGGACAGGCGGCAATGATCAAGTGGGAGAGGTAAGTTTGTTTAATATTGTAAAAGTGTAGCAACTCACTTAAATAAGGTATATGTGATGAGTCACATTTAATTGCAAATAGGTACGGTGGCTTGCCTGGTTAATAGCCTTAAAATGGCAGCAATTATTAGCCAAGGTCATGATCAGGTCATGGGTACATATTGAATGGACATGATTAAGAGATTAAATGTTATTTTTGCACTATTTGGTTATTATTCACCAACCAATGCACATATTTTTGGTTTATTGAAAAACTTTGATTTATACATTTTAATGTGGTACATTATGTCACATTAGTATTTTTAAAGGTATTCGAGACCCTAAAATTAACAAAACTCATTTTGGAGACAATCTCACAAAAATGTGTTTTAAGGAAGCTTAGTGCACATTTTATGTTCTAGTGCGTTTCTAAGCTTGGTTTCTCTTGGAAACGGTTTTAATATGTTCATTTTTGAGTTATAAGGCTCAGGTTAAAATTTTAGGTCGAACGGAATTCGTTTGGATATTTAATCACCCTAAAAGGTCAAAGGGCGCAATTCCTGCTTTCCGTAAATTTTGTTGTATTTAATTTATTTTTTTTAAGGCATATTTAGGCCTTAATTTAATTGATTATATGTTTAATCAATATTTAATTAAGTAGGGGTATTTCAATCTACCCCCTTAAAAAGACTTCGTCCCGAGTCGCTTTACTTAAATAGGTGTATTAACACTACCCATATAATCCCATAATGAAATCTATATGATATATCATTTACACACATCGTGTTGTACTTATACAGCTCATAGCCATCATATGTGGCGTTAGTTCAAACATATGGATGTAGGCGATCCTCAGCCATTATTTCCTATCAGTTCTACAAACCCTGACACCTCCCCGAGGTGTCTATACATCATCATTCCACCTTCCATATCTTATGATTCATTTCGTATCTAAGTGATACCATATGTAATCAATCTACAAGGTAGTATAAATATATATATCACAATTATCATAAAGAAAAGTACTATACACATGGATGTAAACACATTCATTCCAACAAGTATTTCATAAGAATCATACATACAAGTGCAGTCACACAAAACACAAATCAATCAACAACGTACGCCCCGCGTACCAAACGACACCACAAAACAACCAAACAACAGCAACAACAATGTATTCCCCGCATACGAAACAAACCAACAAACAACATCGTATGCCCCGCATACCAACAAACATACCAACAAATTTCGTATGCCCCACATACGAAACAACAATTCAGTGCAAACTGTGCACAGCCAAGAGGCTCTACCCCCCTTAAAAAAGGGTACGTTACCCCCGAACCCCACAAGTATACAACATCCGCTCAAGGAGCGCTGGATACTTGGCTCTCGTAGAGTTCTCCAACGTGTGGCATCTTCCACCTTTGGAGTGGATTATCCTCATATCAGAGAGACGGGTACGACTCTAGCCCCTCCGGGCTCCAAAACATATAAAGGGTGGGGCACGAGTTTGTGCTCTCTCCCGAATTCGTTCTAATGGGCCCACTCGCTCCGTACGAGGTGCAGACCCATGAACATAGGCTCAGTTTGCCTCTTTCTATTGTCGTATATCCCATCGTTTGGATTACTAGCGTATATTCGCGTATCTTCTTTCACAGACTTTCAGCTTGAGTTGTCATATGACTTAGCTATTGTTAGTACTTAGTGCTCTTTGCACTTGTCTTGGTAACACTGAGTCGTACTAGCTTTCATGTCCACTTAGATAAAGATTGTCATCCGCGTCTCTTGGTGGTTTTGTTCCGGAGTAACACATTGTTGTAGTTCCTTTATACTTACTTCTTGGTGATGTACATTACATCTTCTCGTGTGTTAGTTATCGAGACGTTTGTTCCTTGCTTGAGGCATCTACTAGTGTGATAGCTTTATCTTTCATCGTTGCGTAGTCACGCGTTTAAGTTCGCATCATTTGGTAGATTCCTCTGGATTGCAAGAACTTGCTTGATCCTTATGAGGGTTCTGCGTATTATTCGTCCATACAATGGGTTTCCTGTTTCTGTCATCAGTGTCATCGTCTTCGAAAGGTCTCCTTGTCTTCACTGTGTACTGTCTGCTACTCTGTGTTGAAGATTCTTGGTTTCTCTAGCCCGTTGGTTTAACTGCGGTTCTTCTCGTCCATCTTCGAGGTAATCTGCGTCACTGTCCATAGCACGGAGTTGACTACTTCTCGTGTTCCTTACACCCCTTGTCTACATGCATGGGGTACCATACTGATACATTACTACTTACCCGACTAACTTATAAATAAGTCTGTCAGACCCACATGCTCCTATCGGAGTGTGGTCGTCCCATGTCTCGTTTAGCAGTGTCCGTCACACGGCTATTGTGAAGTATTCTGTTGTCAAGCTCCCTTTTGATGGATGTCCTTATTGTAGTCTGATGTTAATTAGTTCGCATTGTCGGTGATTCTGCCGTAAGTGTTATTGTCCTAGTGGTATGGGTGGTAAGTTGTTGAAGATAATATTTTGCTCCTTGGACTCACGTCCTTCTAGTAATATATTGCATCTGGCACTCCTTTGTAAATGTAGTACTTCGGTTGTTAATCAGTTAAACATTAAATGTTGATTCGCCTTACGGCTGCAATCGGTTCATGTAAAATTCGTGCTGAGTTTAGCAACGTAAGGTCTCATTCTCGATCTCCTTGAGTGCTATACATATTCTTTTCCTCCTGGTTTAATTATTATCACATCTCATCTATAATTCCCGATACGGTGTAGGGTAAGTTCTCATATTCGTAAGTTTGTTGTTACTTATTGTTTAGTGCTAGTTACTTGTAACTGCAGTTATTTATATTTCAAGTGCGCGGTTTGGCGCTTGTTAGTTAATCATCATTGTTATTCACATTGCTTACGGTATGTACCGTAGCTCCCTTACTTCATTATATTAACTTAGACATTATTATGTTAGTAATATACCTCGTAAGGTAATCAGAGTCGGTGTTCCCGGTCTCCTGGGCTCATGCCCTTTATTTGTACATTAGGTACTTGCTTACTTGCGCTATTTAGCGTTCGGTTTGAGTGTTTTGTAATGTCGATTTAGTTATTTGCCATTGTTTTAATTTATGCATTCATTCATCACTGACAGTCGTCACAATTGTAAACGACATGTTTTTAACATATATTGACACTTATCATTTTTACATGGCAGAACGCCAATGGCGGTAGCCATTCTTCCACTTAGAACTTGTCTCATAATCAGTATGATTTTGATAATACACATAAAACTTAATCTTGACGTTTGTTCGTTTTTTTTTGTACATAACCGTACATAACACTCCTTGGTAAAGGTAGTGCTCAGGGGTGGTAATTATTCATGCATGAAGTGTTGATTCGCGTTCATTGTTGCGAATGTTATTGGTAATAGCCGTATTACGGTAGAATTGTTCCTTTCACTTTGGGTCTATCTGTGGACTGATACGTTTTACTAATCCCCTGGTGTTCATCACAAGTTGGCGTATACTGGTAGTGTTTTGTCGGTACTGATCGTTATACGATCGTATTCCCTCCATAAAATTTTTGTATGATTTAATATATACAACGTAAACTGTTAGTCACAAGTTTCCTTATTTAATATCTTATTGCTAAATTGCTAGTTGTCGCAACTAGTATATTGCAGTTTCGTTTATCCTTACTGTAATTAATTGTGGCAACTTGTGAAGAGTCTCAGGAGTTATCCGACCCTGGTGTGATCAGCACCAGTGTTGAACTAACCTTCCACCCCAATTTGTGGTTGATTTCCCTTGATCCCCGGGAATCAAGTTTCACCTTCCACTTCCCACTCAGCCATTAAATGGTTTGATAATTAAATAATGTTATCTTGGCTCTTAAGCCAGTGTCATTTAATTCGTTCATGTTTAGTAGTTATAATTTGTTATGGGCTGGTGCTCCCTTTTTATTGCGTTAGTCGGACTCGTCGGGTCCTTCAGAGGTTGTAGGCCTCGTATCTTAGTGGTTTATTGCACAATTGTAGTTCGGTAGTTTATATTAGAGTTGTACAATTGTTTGGTGATTATTGATAGCCATGGCGTTGTACCACTGGTCTACACAGTTTACAGAATTCGTTTGTACGATAATAGCAGTGGTAACTGCAGTCGTAGTTGTTTGCAGCACTTGCAGTAGCAAGTGCGCGGGGTAGACAGAATTATAGGTACATAGTTTAAATCAGCGCTTGCAGTGGCAAGCGCGCCATGTAAGTAGAGTTGTCGGTTTAAGACTTGTTTGTCTTACTGCCTCATTGGTTGCTTAAGTACCGTTAGAATGATTGTTCATGAAAAAGACGGTATTTGAATTGGAAAATTTTCCTAACCACATTGTCATTGAAATAACCAAGTCCTCCCTCACATTAGATTCACAATAGCATAAATGCTCGGAATTTTAGCGACAAGGTTCTAGCGTCACTGCATTGTGTATACACAAGATTAGGATTGAAATTTGAACATAACATGACGGTATACTTACAAAATTTTTCCACGTTTTCAATATAATCTCTTTTTACAGTTTGGTATTACGATACACTGCTATGGTGGTTAAAGGTCCCCATTACGGGCGACGGTCTCGCGGAGCTCAAGGTGCTCCCGGTTCGCTTGCCCTGATGTCTTGGATGATCCTTTCCACGGTGTTACGGTAGTAGTGGCGCTCGCCTCTGGCGGTGCCTATTGCTGCCACGCTTGGTCGTTAAGGGAGGTATGGTATTGAGTTTTTTTTTTTCCTGTTACAGGAGTAGGAATTATTCATTCAGTGCGAGAGCATTCAGACGGTCTGTTGGGCTTGGTAGCCCTCTTCCCTGTATTCGGGGATTATATTTCTCAGTTGTATTAAACTCATTGGGTTGTGGCGGGAGGGGTACTGTCGGCGGTAGTCCGTACTGGACTTCCACGTGAAAGTGGACTGTCGCCAACGTACTCATGACATTTGTGTCTCCTCCTGGCTGAGCTCCCAGCTGGTCCGTAACGGGGGTAATATTGCCGGGCCTTTATGCCCTTGGCCAGCTTCCTGGCTCACACCACCACTAGACTTCGGTATTACCATCCGTCTTCTCAATAACCCATCATATTACAATCAACTCGTTTGTGCGCCTCAAGGGCTAACACTTGCAAGTCAAAGGCTTTGCTAACACATAATTCCATTAAAGCAAAGATGTTTCGTACCTCACAAACATTTCCCGTGTTTCCCATGTCCTAAGCTCATTGTCTTAACCTAGTATCTCGTCATCAGAGCGGTACTCCGCTCTGATACCACTTTTGTAACACCCCGCTCGATAAACACGTAACAATCACTCACGTTAACAGATAAATAAAAAGTCTTACAGCGGAAGAATGAATAACAACAGTAATACTCACTCGGGTGTCACCTGCCATTACTCGCCCATGCGAGCAACGAAGCAGAACTAAATCCAACAACCAATATACACAACACTACTAAACCGCTGTGACAACGAGATAAATCCTATACATCATACTAAGTCCAAAATTCATAATCGTCGACAAGTGAGCACCTACCCTGATCCCGTACCTCAGCTTCAACGATAGATAGCAACCTGCAACAAGCCATAAAGGCTCAGCGATAAACGCTGAGTATGCGGGCCTGGACCCTATTGGTCACTTGTCATTTTAACCATCTTGATATTAGATTGATTTCATGCTTTACCATTTTACAGTTATAATCAATACTGTAACAATAACAGTAGTAACCATACAATAAAATACAATCAATAACACACATAATATTTCCACGCAGCATAACCAATGAACAAGGTGAAAACAACGAGAATAACAAACGAGTATTAATTCCCGTCCTTGGCACAAGAGTCCAATATTGTTCACCAATATATGAGCTAACAGGTTGTTATAATTGTTCAGTTATGCCTAATGACATTGTCCCGTTATAACGACGTGTCTCTAGATTACCCATACGTTATGGCGGGTCACCCACGGCAGTAGCCACTCCAACGGTAGAGTCTCCGACCAACGAACCATTCTAGTTCACGGGAAATTTCTTGATACTTACGGACCCGTACGCGGACATCCTGGTATCGTTTTTGTGATCACAGCGCGCACCAAGAGCCACATCCTCTTGGCTTTACTTCCTTTCATTAATTAATTATACCATCGCATCGCATTACCAAATTTTCTAACACAGCAGACTAAGGTCATTAGTCCAATCCGAAGTCTGTAAACTCGGGATCCAGTGTTAGATACGAGAGCGGCGTTTAGAAAGGCCAATGCTCCGTATAAAAGTCTCGGATAATATGTATATCTTATTATCCTAGTGCTACAACATTTTTCTGACGATCCTTATATTTACATATAAGATAGCACCATAGCCGCTAGTTCGTTTTATATATATAGGTCCATATATACGAACCGATACTGTTAACTCAACAACAGTAATAATAAGCAGCTATAAATATACAGTTCATGCATATTTAATTAAACATTCAGACAAACAATCTCATCACAGATCACACAGAAGTCTCAACTGAGGAAGCCCTCAGAGACAATCAGAGACACATAACAACATACAAGTTATCAAACAGTTTCCGGGCCCTTTCTTAGGTCAACCCGGATCAAACCCTTCTTCACATACCGTACACCTTAGACCAAGGATGCGCAGTGTAGTCCACTAAGCTTGTCGAGCGCGCACGTTTGACAGACGATCTAACAATACGAAGAACGCTAAGTGTCAATCCACACGACAATATGCTCCGGTATTTGCGAATAACGTCAGCACCCCGGTATTACATCCCCGGATTTCAACTGTTACTAGTTAAGGTGTCGTTATCCTTAAAAACTCCTTACTCGTAGTAAGTATTAACATTCGGTTTAACAAAGACGTCGGTTTCTATACGAGCGTCGTAATTAACGTTTTTAACTTAGGTATTACAGTTTCCAACCGTTGTATTAATAAGCGTTACGCTTAATACAATTCGTTCGTTCTCGTATAATTAATTCAACTGTTACATCGCATGCGTAGGTATTGTTGTAACCTATAGTTGTATGCATGGTTATATTTTATAACCTATGGTTGCATGCATTCCATGCAACGTTAGTTTATAATACATGATAGATTATTAATCCTCGATATACCTTACGTTTTACAACTTCTCATTTATGTAACAAGTTGTGTTCAAATAAAACTTATGACATTATAGTATGCAATTATACTTACATGTTAACATTTATTATTTACTAATACATGGTTTGTAAACCATATTATATATGCATATTATTTGCGTCAGCATATATATATATGTATACATTAGTCTCTAATGAAATAAGAAACTTCATATTATGCACATGTTATTCCTTACTCAAGGTTTATTTAACCGTCCAAAAATCATATATTAACCATAGTATCCTATGTCATTGTATACTACAGTTTATATCCTTATTTTTCATATGTAAGCATGCGCTACAACATGTTGGTTTTATAACCCATACTTTTGACCACATAATATTATAAAGTGTTACACTCATATCATAATATTATATAGTATGGTATTTTATATGTCAAACTTTAATACATATAGTTTTCATATGTTATTTATTTCCATATTACCGAACAGGCCAAGGTCTGTTTGGTTTATCATTTTCCAGCAACATAATTTTCCTTGTTTACCCATTAGCCACATACATTATAACAAGTTACATATATAGGTTATATTATATGGTTTAATATTTATTATCCATATAACCTATTGTTTTATGTTACTATATTCAAATAGACCCCTTATGTTTTCGAAAATCCTTTTCCGCCCATATCCTTTTCCCTTATTTACATTTTGACCGCAATTTATATTATATACTTCCATATGTCACAAAAACCATATAGTATACCCTTTTATCAATATAACCTTTTATATATTTCTAAAAATTTCCAAACTTTACACTTAGGATATAAATCATGTTATTAACCAAATCGTACCCCAAACTTTCGGTAATTACACCTTATACCCCAGAATTTTATAAACTTTATATTTAATCCATAATGTTACTATAAGTTCATAAATTAATTATTCATGACATTAAATTTGATCAAACCTCCTAATATGGTCTATATTGACCTATTAACTCTCAGTTGACCAGAAGTTTATATTATTTCCGGTTTGACCCCCATTATTTTCAGAAATTACATTTTTGTCACAAAACTTTATTAAATTTTATAAAATTCATAAGATAAGGTTTTAATACTCTATTTTTGGCTATAACCTATGTTTAGCCCCTAAAAATTATTTTAATTACAGAAAAATCCCAAAACAATTTCGGTAATGTTATTTTTATTCTAAATTCATTTTTAACTTAATATAACCATAAATTAAATGGCCTAAAAATGCATGGCCTTAACACAATAATTATCATAGGATAAAATTTACAAATGAATGTCACAAATGACATATTATGGTTACGGTTTTCATACAACCTACCCAGAAATTTATATAATTTATGTTTAACACTTTAAAATCATTCTTTGACCATATAGGCCATTAACACTCCAAACTAACTACTAAAAATGTTGCGAAGCATTAAAATGCATAGTTACGTTATAAAGCTCTTGCTAACCCCTCGGTTGATACATACACCTTATAAAACTTCATAGAAACTATACTATAGTTCAAGGTAAGTGTTACTCACCTTGTTTATGATTTTTAAACCACCAAGCTCACCAACACCTCTTTAGGCTCACGGCTTGGCTATGGTTAGTCACGGTTCTGTTCACCCATGGTGCAGAGCATTTCCATGGTTCCATGAAGGTTTTTGACAGCGTTTTTATGCAAGAGTAGAAGCATGTATTAGTTACACATTACATAGATTATTTAAGGGTTCATTTTGGCTAACAAAGGTACGGTATTCACCTTCAGTGGAGCTGTTTCTTAAGCCCTTCCACGCCTGGTTTTCAAGAGTAAAGAAGGTGTTACACTGCTGCTTATATCAACTAGAAAACCGGTAAAACAAATAGTGTTTATGGGGGAACTTTCCTTACCGTGAGCTTGTTACAGCAAGGAAGGTTACATGGGTTTTATTCCTTCTCCAAGCTGGGTAGTAACCACTGGTTTTACGTGAAGCAAACAGATGAAGGACAGCCTAGGGAAGCTGGGAATATTTGCCGAAAGAAAACAAGGAAGAAGGATGGTGGTTAATGCTTACCGAACTGGATAAGAAGAAAGGCTCTAACTTGGATCTTCTTCTTCATCAAACCTGGGTACGTATTCCCCTCTGGTTTTCACGTGAACAAAGCAAGGAAAACAGCTTAGAGAAGCTGAGAGCATTACCGGAAATGAAGAGAAGAGACTTGGCCAGGTTCATGCAAACATATACCTTAATAGGTCACCTAGCTTAGCTTCCCTTTCTGTTTCTAATCCCAGCCGAACAGCTCCCCTTCTTCATGCACTATCTCGGTTCAGTTGCTGTGTGGGAATGGAGGTGAGTAAGCTCCTTAAGGAGATGAGGAAGAGAGGAGGAAGAGCAGCATGTTCTAACCATGAGAGCTCACCTAGATCATGAGGTAACAACCATGGAAGTTGCTGGGCAGCGCTCTCGGTTTGGAGACAGCAGCGAGCAGGTTCGGTTCTTGACGGCAGAAGAAGAAGAAGAAGGTGTTGGAGGAAAAAAAAGAAAGAATCGTTTAATAACGTAATAAGTGTTAGGCTTAGTCAAAAGTTACGACAACTCCTCTGGATATATGGCTTAATTACTTCCTAATCTGTCCGGAAATGATGGGTATGCTGGGTAGATAAGTCAAGCTTGATTAACTTCATAAAAGGGTGTTTATTATTATTTTAATAAGGTAAGTAAGATGTGTCACCTTTACTTGTTAATGGGGCGGCTACTAGCTTATGAAACGGTCCAATAATTCGGCTATAATCGTGGCAAGGAATGGTTGCAGTAGTTTGTCGTACAAGTTGATAAGTAGTAGTAGTAGGGTGGGAAAATCCGATTGCCATGATATATATATATTACATATATACATGTCATAAAAGTAAGTGGTATTCGGTGGTTTGCAGATTGTTCAGAACTTACAGTGGATGAGGTTAACATAACAGGACAGGCGGCAATGATCAAGTGGGAGAGGTAAGTTTGTTTAATATTGTAAAAGTGTAGCAACTCACTTAAATAAGGTATATGTGATGAGTCACATTTAATTGCAAATAGGTACGGTGGCTTGCCTGGTTAATAGCCTTAAAATGGCAGCAATTATTAGCCAAGGTCATGATCAGGTCATGGGTACATATTGAATGGACATGATTAAGAGATTAAATGTTATTTTTGCACTATTTGGTTATTATTCACCAACCAATGCACATATTTTTGGTTAATTTAAAAACTTTGATTTATACATTTTAATGTGGTACATTATGTCACATTAGTATTTTTAAAGGTATTCGAGACCCTAAAATTAACAAAACTCATTTTGGAGACAATCTCACAAAAATGTGTTTTAAGGAAGCTTAGTGCACATTTTATGTTCTAGTGCGTTTCTAAGCTTGGTTTCTCTTGGAAACGGTTTTAATATGTTCATTTTTGAGTTATAAGGCTCAGGTTAAAATTTTAGGTCGAACGGAATTCGTTTGGATATTTAATCACCCTAAAAGGTCAAAGGGCGCAATTCCTGCTTTCCGTAAATTTTGTTGTATTTAATTTATTTTTTTAAGGCATATTTAGGCCTTAATTTAATTGATTATATGTTTAATCAATATTTAATTAAGTAGGGGTATTTTAGTTGCACTTTCCTCCTCTGTGCACAAGTAAGTAACTAAACCTTATTTTTTGTTTAATAAATGCAATTATGTATTTAAATATAAGTGCTAGTACATAATTTAGTTTCATTCCATATTTGTTGTTGCATTTCTTTTATAATTTATTTTTTGTTGCTCCCTTGTAGAGACATATCAGAAGTGGTATTGCTGCATCTCTCGTACAGAAGCCTACCTCCTAGGCACCAGTCTCCCCTCTCCATAAATCCTTAAAAAACAAGTACGTATTTTAACTCTGGATTCTGTTTTAATCTCTAAACCGGTTTGAACTTATACAGTGGAGAATTGAAAATATGGTTTGATTATTGTTGTCAATTAGCTAGTGAGAACGTCAATGTTTTCACGATCGCGATCCTACCGTAGGATCGTAATGGACCCCGAGGATCGGATCGTGGGATCGAATCGTAGGATCGAACGATCCTAAAAAATTTGATAAATATAAGTTTGTAGTTTATGTAAACTTGCATATTATGAAACTTCAATAAGAAAAAACATGAGCCAGTCTAAAAATCATATAAATTTTTACAGCAAATAAACCATGAGCAAAGATAACATATAGTTTCACCATCTTAAGCAATCGATAAGTAAGATAATACTCTTACAACATCAAAATATTAGCATGTGAAATCACAAATCCTATAATTCAGTTCTTAAACAAAAAAATTGTTAGATATGATAAATATCAATCAGCTGGGACTGTCAAACATGCTTCAACATCTATGTTGGTACCAACGAGATAATGTTTCGTGCTTTCCGCCTATAAATACCCCTTATGTTATACCCAAAATTTCAAACCCCCCGGAAGGGAGTCTCCACTAATAGGCTAGCTTGCTCAAGTAGCGAGGGTTCCCGGTTCAATCGGCACATTTCAGGGTACTAGGGACAGCTTAGTCATCTCCAGGGGCACTTTCGTAATTTTTCAAGGCTCCTAAGCCCCCTATAGGCTTTCTCTCTCCTCCAAATAAGGGTCAAATCAATTCAAAATGCTTTGAAATTTTAACCCATGATAGAGGATGACATCTGAAGCATAATGGCGTTGGAATTTCGATTTTTCAAATTTCCAATAATTTTCTAGCAATTTCTGATTGAATCTGACGAGAAATTGAATTTAAAAATATTCCAATATCCAAAAAATTCGATTCCACTTTAGAAAATTCAGAAATATCATCCTTTACCCATGTGTAAAATTTCATACTCAAATTCCTTTTGGAAGCCCTTGAGCTAAAACGTCGGTAAATCTCGATTTTTACTGGATTTTTCAATCTTTAAGGAAGCCTATATAAGGAACCTTATCCCATGATCAAAGGAGAACCTCAAGAACCCTAGACCCTCAAAGAAGGCAGCCGTCTCATTCTCTTCACGTTTTTAGACATCCAAGCACCAAAATCACATCAAAAATCCCTCGAAATCACCATCTAAACACGTTTTTCAACTCCCAACACATCAACAATCATCAAACATCAACCAAACCACCTCCAAAACGTGAAGAACACCTTCAACAATCAACAACCAGAAGCTCGGGTCAAACTCAATCTGGAACCGGCACCATCGGAGCCTCCGAAGAATCCCGATGTGAAGAATCCTCCTGCATTCGAAGGTAAAACAGGCTGCAATTCTACTTTTCTAACTCTCCACGACCCTATTAACTCTCTGTCAAATTTTGGGTTCAAACTAACCTTTTTACGCTTCTGTATTGCTAATTACTATTGTTTCTGCCTTGTTACTTGTTCGTCAAGTTTCGTACATAATTCGACTTCAAACTGCAATCTTTCAATTACTAACGAATTGTATACCTTTCAGGCTACACGTGCATAAATTTTTGAGCCGAAAACACCTTCGGGAACCACCATAAAACCCCTGTCCATGGGTGGCCCGGGATCTCGGACCTATGGTCCGGGACCACAGGGTTGTCCGTGGCTACGACACCCACGGACGGCGGCGGGATTTTAAAATTTTAAAAATTTAGGTTTGTTAAACTATGTCCGGGCCTACGGACATCCTGTCCGTGGCCCCGGACTTTTCAAATTCTGTTTTCTGTTTAATTCGACTTTAATTTTCACATAGATTAATAGGGTCCATGGTTACGGACATTAGGTCCGTGGCTACAGACGGAAACAAAATTTGACCTAATTCTGCCTCCGAAACCCTAGTTTAGGTAATTTCAACTTTCACTTTTATTTTCAGTCAAAAATGCTAAAAAAAACAAAAAAAACCGAAGCTTGCGCACTTAGGTTAAAACGACTCGTAATAAGCCGTAATTAAACTAAGTAGGAAAAAACGACTTCTAGGGGTAATGAAAGTAATTTGAACCCTAATTAAGTCGAATATCAAGCCCCGAACCCAAACTCTACCTTTCCTAATTTACTCTAGGTTAAAATTAGGTGGCGACTCATAATAGGTTCCAGTGAGCTAGCTTAGGTTTTAATAATTATGTTTTATGACATAGTTGTTAATCTTTGGTTATAAGTGGACCTAAACACCGATTAGATCATAATCAGCTTCAATCAACATAGGATAGGGTTTAAAATCGAGGCTCACACATACGGGACTCTGCTGGGGACAAAATTCTTATTTAAACTTGTTTAATTTTAAGAAAGAGGGCTTAACTCGAAAATGTTTATTTATAGCTTTTTACTCTGTTCTTTACTTTTGTGCGCAATTTAAATTTCTGTACCTTTGCATCATATGAGAGCGAGGGTCCACCTAAACCGATTTCACCCCGGGACCCGTTTGAGGGTCCCCTGTCAGGGACTCAACCTTTTAGGTGATGTGAATAAGCGGGGGAAAAGAGGAGGATGTGTCTAACCACATCCCCTTAATACCTGGGCCTTAGCCCCAAGCGTTTTCCTGGTAGTGTCCTTACCTAGCCCATTGTTTGGTCAGTCAAAGACCCGGCCGTAGACGCACACCTTCAGGTGAAGTGGAAAAAGTGGGGAAGCCCAAAGAGAATAGCGTGCAAACCCTATTCCTTTGTGGTAACCTGGGCCCACGCCCCAAGCACCTCTCCGAATCGATCCATACCCAGTTTGATTCAAGCGTCTAGTGAGGACATGTTGAATTTGTGTGGGCCTTGTTTGCTTGTATGATCGGCCCACTACCCAGCCTAGAAATTGATAGGAACTTTTCCTACATCAACCTAGCCCAACCCGAATTGGAAGCTCTGTTTGTTTATGGGCCAAAGGCCTTGTCTGGTTTGATATGTGAGTCATTTGGGCTTCAGCCCAAAAGTTTAGACTTAGGTGATCTCTCCCTCTTTTTGAAATAACTCACAGGTCCTGAAAATAAAGTCTTTTTCAGCTTAGCAACCATCTTCTCTGACCCAAAGAAGGTTAGGCCCATTTGTGATTTAAGGACTGTTCCAGCCCATGTGCTTTACTTCAGGCCCAAACACATTCCGGCCCAAGGGCTCATTCTGGTCTAGGTAGACTTCTTATCTTGGCCCTAGCCCAAAACCCTAAATCTAGGTGTCACCTCTCAGGCCCAATCAAAGCCATCTGTTTAGATTTCAGTCCAAATTCCAGTTCATAGTCTGAAAGATACTTCAGCCTAAACACCTCATTTTCTGGGTATCCTGGCCCACTTGCTTTCAGCCTAAGCCTGTTTCGATCTACTTGTGAAGTGTCATTCTATTAGTGTCTTTCAAACCCACTTCTCTCCTTGTTAGCTAACAATGGACTTCTTGGAAACAGGCAAGCCCGAATCTAGATATGGCAGAAGAAGGAAATCCGTTCAACACGGATGCCCAGTTGGCCGCTGTGCAGGAAAGGTGCAAGGTCTTGGAGTCCATTGTCGAGGAATTAAGGAGTAAGGCTAATCTCCAGGAGACAAATCAGCACACTCTGGAAAAGCTTGTGGATGAAAATCTTAACCGTAGTTACATCGAGATTGACTCCGTTAGGGCCCAAGATCCTCAAACACGTGTGGGGAAGGATGTTCCTGACAACCAACTAGCCGCAGAGGTTAAAAGGGTTTTTAAAAGGATTGAGCGCATAGAGAAAGCCAACAAACCAGCTGGCTTCGATTATTCTCCACGGCGTCGTATCCTGAAGTTGATCTTCCCCCAAAGCTGAAGCTGCCTACACTCGCTTTGTACAAGGTTCTCGGATCCACAGATTCATTTGGCTATGTTTGACCGGAATGTCCATCTTAGGGCACAACGACATGCAAAAGCCAAAGTTTTCGCACGCTATCTAGACGAGACCCCTCAGCGTTGGTATCTCACTCAGAAGATGAATACCAAAACCTACGAGGAGGTTTGCGAGGCTTTCCTAAATCATTTCGAGTATGCTAAGAACCTCGAGGTCACCAGAATCGATCTGGCAGGAACTCGACAGAAAGACGGTGAGTCCATGTCTGACTCATCAAGCGTTGGAGAAGAAAGGCTGCAGCCATGCCTACCAAAATGGACGAACAAGAGCAAATCCGCATGATAATTGAACATGCGAAAACAAAACAACCATGAGCTGAAATTTATGTACTTTCCAAGTTTGGACATGTTGATGGGACAAGTCGGTATTCTAGGAAATGATTCATAAGGAAGGGTTGGAGCTCGAGTGTTTAAGAAACTCCGGCAGTGGCTCCAAATTATCTAAGCCAGGACCAGAAAAGGCTTATCCCAGCCAGTAGCTTGCGCTCAAAGCAGTTTCTCAGAAGTGAATATGGTTCAACGACCTAGAGCTCCGCATCAAAACTTTAGGACGGTACCCTTACCACGCTGAGACTCATCGCAAAGAGAATTCACCAACATTGGCCGAACGCCAAGTCAGGCGTTTGAAGAGCTTCAGAAGAGAAACTTGCTACAGCCCTTGGCCTCGGCCAGGAACCACTCATTTGGGAAGGACTCTTAATCAATTCTGCCACTACCATCAGTTGCCTGGCCATTATGCTGACAATTGCCGAGCATTGAAGCACAAGATTCAAGACCTCCTCGAGCAAGAAGTCCAATTTTTCTTAGTATGCAGATCATTTTATTTATGTTTTCTTGCATTTTCCTAGTTGCTTATTTTCTTAGTTAGTTTTCAGTCACCTCCGATTGTAATCTTTACGTTCTTTCATGATTCATAAATAAAATCATAGTTCCATTTCACAATTCCTGTACAAACCATTCATTCATCGAAAAAAGAAAAAACAAAGTGTTTTTAAGGAAAAGGATCACGGAGTAATCATTCCCGACTATGAAACAAAACGACTTTCGTTTGTTTCTAAAAGGTGTGAACTGCGTTGCCAAGCACCACAACCTATCCCAAAGCATCCAAAAATAACCACGAAGCGGTTCAAATTAACATCTGTTGAAGTGTTGTCATAAACCCTAGGTCAATACTGGGGGCAATATGAGTTCGGGATCGTCATCTTTAATCTTTCGTTTAAGCGTGTGAACTAGTCTCTAAGTAAAATTCACGAGAGTGTCTTGAGCGGAAAAAACCATGAGTGAACGAGCGTGTCATTTTTACACGACTCCGGTGAGACCACATACAAAGGAAAAGGTAAATGGCATAACTCCGACCGAAGGAGATAATTTGTAAATTTACTCTTAGACCTGCGAAAAGTAACAAAGAACAGATACACAACTATCAGGGATGACGAAGCACCTAGGTACAGCACCACATAGCCAAAAGCTTGCAAACCCTGTCATTAAACCCTAGGCACCCCTGCTGAGCCTTTCATATATCCCTTTTCGATATTATGAGCTCCACAAAATAACCCAGCCAATGATGAATGTCCGACCCGGTGACCAAAGAAAGCGAGGAGCCCGACTCTCACATAACATTCTCATCAATCCAAAGAAGCAATGCCGCTATCAGCATGACAAAGCGATCCGTAAATGGTCCCAGAGTGACACAGGATCAAAAGAGCTCACATCAAAATAGCTCTCGAAGCCCAAAATTGGGAAACACAAGAACCCCAAAGGCAAAGTCAAGAAGGGATAAAACAAAAAGGCAAACCCGAAATGCCTCGAAGAAATCCAAATGACGAAAAGAGAAATGGTGTAGAGGACAACTTCAAAAGTCCAAGTCCAGAAGCTTGAAAACAACGTCAACATGAAGCAGTTAGACGAATTCAAGACAAGGAAGATGAATCTGAGAGAAGACGCAAGTTGCAGCTTTGGTCACCCATTTAAGCTCCGCATACCTCAAATGTTCCTCCATGATCCCGTCGTCTTTCATCACACCCTATGGCCACGTTATAAGCTTTAAAGACTTCCGACTTGATAGTTATGTATCTAATCACGTGAAAGTAACAGATCGAATGCGTAAATCTATCAAATATCAAATTCAATGGTCTAGAGGTTGTGACCGTGAGCAGGAAACAAGTACAAGCATCAAACACGCTGAGTGTAGGTTAGGAAGCACCACATCAAAACATAAGCCTTGACCCTGTGAGGACGAGACTCGTTTGCACGTTTAATCAAAGAAAATACTGGGGGCAATCGATCGTTCCGATCGATTGCCATGAACTCTAGCTCAGATTGTCCTAAGGAAAAAATACCGGGGGCAATTGTTGGTTCCAACAATTGCCATGTCAACACCAATTGAAACCCAAAGCTTGAGCACCACCATCCCACCATAGGCACACATAAGCCCTTACCACCACACACACACTCTCAAGCCCGTTGTTGGCCTTACCTCCACAAAAACATCAGGCCTGTCATAACCCTGACCACCATCCAAAATCACAGCCCAATCCCAGGTCTATCACAAATCCTGAACACCGGCAAAAACCTTTAGCACCACAACAAACACCACACACTTCCACCAATGACATGTTCATTTTTCAAGAAACAAATTGCAGATATAAAATTTTTAGTCAGGAAATGATCATTTCACTTTCCTTTTTCAGTAGAGTCTTTCTCAAGCATTTCCATGTTTGGCAAAATTTTCAACAGTTCCTTGTTTTGGGCAAGCTTCCAACAAACACTCTAGTTGCATTTTACATAACACCTCAACATTTCCATGTTTGGAACCTTTTCCAACAATTTCCTGTTTTGAACGAGTATCTTTCATATATTTTGATTGCATACATCTTATCATCATTGCCATGTTTGGCACTTCAGTAATCAGTTTTCATCATTTGCAAGAGACCATTATCCTCCTAACTTATCTTTAGTTCGAGACCCAAAATCTGCGCGAGGCCCTACAGTTTCTTCATTCAGTACGAGACCTAGCATCTTCAATCAGTGCGAGACCTAGAATCAGTGCGAGATCCAGCTTTTTCTTCATCCATTTAGTACGAGACTTCAGTGCGAGACCCATCTTATTTATCAGTGCAAGACCCACCATCTTCATTAGTACGAGGCCCATCATTTTCTTCAGTGCGAGACTATGCATCTTCATCAGTGCGAGACCAAGCGTCATCATCCAGTGCGAGACCAGTACGAGACCTAGTATCATCTTCAGTGCGAGACAAGTACGAGACAGAGCGTGATCTAAGTTGGCGGGGCAGAGGCAATAAGTCCCCATCTTCGTGTCAACTTCTTGGGAGAAACAACTAGTGGGCAGTGGCAATAAGTCCCCTTGGTAATCTAGAAGTGATCCCAGCACCCCAGTTGGTGGGCAGAGGAAATAAGTCCCCATAGTATACCAACCAGGAGCATTGGAACGGGTTTCGGTCCCTAGAAGCATCCGAGCATCATCAACATATCATATCATCTTCTTTTGCATGACATCTACATTTGCATTACAGGTTCCCGACAGCTTCGAATGTTCGGCATACTTTATTTCATTATGGGTAGTCAACACCTTAGAATAGCTTGACATCATTTCATTCATTATAGGTAGTCAACGCCTTAGAATAGCTTGACATCATATCATCCTTATAGGTAGTCGGCGCCTTAGAATAGTCCGACATTACTTCATTTTTACCTTTAGGTGGTCGACGCCTTAGAATCGCTCGACACCCTTCCACTTCACACATAGGTAGTCAGCGCCTTAGAACAGCTCGACACAACTTGTCAAATTTCAATTGCATGTGGGGTCTTTTAAGATCCAAAATTTTGGGGCATCACTCAAGCATCAACTACCCTTTTCATTTCCATTACAAAGTCTAGTTGACGGGGGGCAATCTGTTATACCCCAAATTTCAAACCCCCCGGAAGGGAGTCTCCACTAATAGGCTAGCTTGCTCAAGTAGCGAGGGTTCCCAGTTCAATCGGCACATTTCAGGGTACTAGGGACAGCTTAGTCATCTCCAGGGGCACTTTCGTAATTTTTCAAGGCTCCTAAGCCCCCTATAGGCTTTCTCTCTCCTCCAAATAAGGGTCAAATCAATTCAAAATGCTTTGAAATTTTAACCCATGATAGAGGATGACATCTGAAGCATAATGGCGTTGGAATTTTGATTTTTCGAATTTCCAATAATTTTCTAGCAATTTCTGATTGAATCTGATGAGAAATTGAATTTAAAAATATTCCAATATCCAAAAAATTCGATTCCACTTTAGAAAATTCAGAAATATCATCCTTTACACATGTGTAAAATTTCATAATCAAATTCCTTTTGGAAGCCCTTGAGCTAAAACGTCGGTAAATCTCGGTTTTTACCGGATTTTTCTATCTTTAAGGAAGCCTATATAAGGAACCTTATCCCATGATCAAAGGAGAACCTCAAGAACCCTAGAACCTCAAAGAAGGCAGCCGTCTCATTCTCTTCACGTTTTTAGACATCCAAGCACCAAAATCACATCAAAAATCCCCCGAAATCACCATCTAAACACATTTTTCAACTCCCAACACATCAACAATCATCAAACATCAACCAAACCACCTCCAAAACGTGAATAACACCTTCAAAAATCAACAACCAGAAGCTCGGGTCGAACTCAATCCGGAACCGGCACCATCGGAGCCTCCGAAGAATCCCGATGTGAAGAATCCTCCTGAATTCGAAGGTAAAACAAGCTGCAATTCTACTTTTCTAACTCTCCACGACCCTATTAACTCTCTGTCAAATTTTGGGTTCAAACTAACCTTTTTACGCTTATGTATTGCTAATTACTTTTGTTTCTGCCTTGTTACTTGTTCGTCAAGTTTCGTACATAATTCGACTTCAAATTGCAATCTTTCAATTACTAACGAAATGTATACCTTTCAGGCTACACGTGCATAAATTTTGAGCCAAAAACACCTTCGGGAACCACCATAAAACCCCTATCCGTTGGTGGTCCGGGATCTCGGACCTATGGTCCGGGACCACGGACGGGTTGTTCGTGGCTACGGACACCCACGAACGGCGGCGGGATTTTAAAATTTTAAAAATTTAGGTTTTGTTAAACTATGTCCGGGCCTACAGACATCCTGTCCGTGGCCCCGGACATTTTTAAATTCTTGTTTTCTGTTTAATTCGACTTTAATTTTCACATAGATTAACTAGGGTCCATGGTTACGGACATTAGGTCCGTGGCTACGGACGGAAACAAAATTTGACCTAATTCTGCCTCTGAAACCCTAGTTTAGGTAATTACAACTTTCACTTTTATTTTCAATCAAAAAATGCTAAAAAAAAAAACAGAAGCTCGCGCACTTAGGTTAAAACGACTCGTAATAAGCCGTAATTAAACTAAGTAGAGGAAAAACGACTTCTAGGGGTAATGAAAGAAATTTGAACCCTAATTAAGTCGAATATCAAACCCCCGAACCCAAACTCTACCTTTCCTAATTTACTCTAGGTTAAAATTAGGTGGCGACTCATAATAGGTTCCAGTGAGCTAGCTTAGGTTTTAATAATTATTGTTTTATGACATAGTTGTTAATCTTAGGTTATAAGTGGACCTAAAACCCGATTAGATCATAATCAGCTTCAATCAACATAGGATAGGGTTTAAAATCGAGGCTCACACCTTACACACAATGTTGCAATACATGTACATGCACTTTACTTTTTCAGTAGCACGATCAACCTCAATACCTTGATCCCATCCTGGATCTCATCTATTACTAGGAGCAATTTTTGTTTTACCTACAACACCACCTCTAGGTCCAGCTCCAACCAGAATCTGACATTGGTGCTTGCCAGCTTCAAAACTTAAAAGTCCCACAACATGCTCTATACTAGAAGATAATAAGAACAAATTAAGTAATTATTATCTAACCACTAGCTTTATGAGATTTCAAATAAGCATTTCAATCCAGTATTTTGCCACTACGATTGACATACACTGATGTAATGCTGGTGTCTTTGCATCATGATAGTCAAAAGAAAAAACTGAACCATTAAAAGTAACACTAAATTATAATGAGATAGTAGCCAAATTTATTCTAGTCAATTATACCACTGTAATATGCTAGATATTGATTAACATTTAGTTTGATAAGAAAAAAACAGCTGCTAAAAAGAAACCAATTGTTCGTTGTTGTGTTGCTGTTCACTGCTGTTTTCTGGTTGAATGAAGAGGAAGATTGAAGTTGATGTGTTACGGTTCGATTTTAGATTAAAGTTGTTGTGTTGCTGTTCTCTTTGCTAGTTGAACAAAGAAGATTGAAGCTGCTGTGCTGCTTCGCTTTGCTGGTAAACTGAAGAGGATTGAAGTTGATGTTCACTTTGGTGGTTGAATGAAGAGGATTGAAGCTATTGTGGTGGAATGAAGAGAAAGATTGAACAAGTTTGGGCTATAATTTAATAAATACGAGTTAAGTCATTAGGTGAGGACATGAGGTGATATCAGTGAATAAGATAAAGCTTATTTTATGTTTTTTTTATATATTTATATGTTGTAAAATGTAAAATGGTAGGATCGGTGCTGGATCGCGATCCTGAACGATCCCACCGATCCTACCCGATCCTACCACGATCCTACCACGATCCTACCAAATTTCGAGTCTAGCACCGATCCAAATCGTATTTATGAGGTGAGATCGATCCGGATCGCGATCCTATGAACATTGGAGAACGTGGTTCGAAAATGTTGGTTTGATGATCTGAATTTGCAATTGTTTTTCAATTAGCTAGTAAAGAATTGATTTATTTTAATTGTGGGTTGCTGCCATTGTTGGAATGTTTTTGGTTGTGATGACTTTGGTGAGTGCTGAATAATAAGCACGGGATGTGTACAATTATGCAAAGGTCATGCCGAATTTTTTGTAGAAAAGTATTCGTAATAACCTTAGAGTTAGGCTAGACTACTTGTCAATCATCCCAGTCATGCTCCATTAAGAAATAAACATGTGCAACTTAATACAGACCATATTATATAAACATTTTAGTTTTACATAGGCTATAACTCACACCTGTGATCTGTTGCACATATAGTATGGAGCGTGACTGGATGTATGGTGATAGAGGGGAACATTTTGACAAGATGCTGAAAGAGTTTTACAAAGCTGCAGTGCAACACAAGGACAAGACAAAGGCGGAGAAAATTCCATGTCCTTGTGTTGATTGTGGTGTGGTTAGACAATATTCAAGCATCAACGTCGTACAATTCCATCTGAAGACCCGTGGTTTCATGCTACATTATAGAAGATGGACTTTTCATGGAGAATCTGTTGAAGATAATGCTTCAGCTTCCTACAGTCACGATCGGTGTAACACAAGAACCGAGCAGACATTCGATACTACTAACGAGTCAGAACTCCCAAGCGCTTCCGGAGTCAATGTTGACAGTGAGTTGACTTATCATGATGAGCAAATGGACGAGATGCTTAACAACGTTGAGGATAATTTTGTCGACCGGTCGGATGAGTATCAAAAGTTGTTGGACGCATCCAAGACAAAATTGTATCCTACGTGCACTAAGTACACGAAATTGACAGCTATCTTGAATTTGTTCAACCTGAAAGGAAGATATGGATTGAGTGACAAAGGTTTCACGGCATTCCTCGAGCTGATTCATGATATGCTACCGGATGAGAACGGTCTCCCTACCACCACCTATGAGGCAAAGAAATGAGTGTGCCCAATGGGAGAAGAGTACAAAAAAATTCACGCGTGTCCAAACAACTGTGTGTTGTACAGGGGTGAATACGAACATCTGGACAATTGCCCGAAATGTTCGTTGTCCCGGTATAAGCATAAAGATGGTGAGTACTCCTCCGTTCAGAAAAAAAGCCCTCCAGCAAAACTACTTTGGTATTTGCCGATTATACCCAGATTCAAACGGTTGTTTGCGAATCTGAAAGATGCAAAGAACTTACGATGGCATGCGGAGGGTAGAAAGAGTGATGAGAAATTAAGACATCCAGCAGATGGGCCTCAGTGGAGAAACATCAACAGATGGTACAAAGAACATTTCGGACATGAAGATAGGAATCCAAGGCTTGGGTTATGTACTGATGGAATGAACCCGTACGGCACGTTGAGTAGTCAACACAGTACATGGTCTGTTCTGCTAGTGATCTACAATTTGCCCTCATGGTTGTGTATGAAATGAAAGTACATCATGTTATCTCTCCTGATATCTGGTCCCAAGCAGCCAGGTAATAGCATTGATGTGTATCTTGCCCCTCTGATAGATGATCTGAAGCTATTGTGGAATGAGGGGACCGTGGCATATGATGCTTATGCAAGAGAGAATTTCACGCTCAAGGCTTTGTTGTTCTGTACCATCAATGACTTCCTTGTGTATGGGAACTTGTCCGGTTACATGGTTAAAGGAACATTTGCATGTCCCATATGCGAGGAAGACACTTGTTCGGACCGTTTAAAACATTGTGGGAAGAATGTTTATATGTGTCATCGATGTCTTCTCCCAGAAGATCACCCTTATCGAGTAACGAAGAGAAAGTTGTTCAATGGTCAAGCCGAAACTCATGTGGCCCGTCTACCTTTGAGCTCTGAGAAAGTGTACAAAAAGGTTAAGGAGATTGCAAATGTATTTGGAAACACATCAAAACCGGCGAAAAACATTTGGAAAAAGTGTTCTATCTTTTGGGATCTACCTTATTGGCGTCATCTTCCTGTGAGACACTGCTTAGACATCATGCACATTGTGAAGAACGTTGGTGAGGCAGTGAGTGGGACTTTGCTCAATATACCAGGCAAATAAAAGACGGATTGAAAGTCATAAAGGACATGCAAACCATGGGTATACGAAAGGAGTTACACTCACAAGAGAATGGCAAACGAATATACCTACCTCCTGCATGCTACACGCTCTCAAAGGCAGAAAAAATTAGTTTCTGCAAATGTCTACACTCGGTAAAAGTACCGTCTGGGTACTCTTCAAACTGGAAGAACATTGTATCGATGAAGGATTTAAAACTTTTAGGCATGAAATCTCACAATTTTCATGTACTAATGTTACATCTTCTTCTAGTCTCAATCCGAGGGATATTGCCATCTGATGTCAGAAATGCTTTAACTCGGTTATGTTTCTTTTTCAACGCTATTTGCTCCAAGGCAATTGACGTAACCTCTCTAGACGATCTACAACGTGAAATTGTTGTCACATTATGTCAACTTGAGATATATTTCCCACCATCTTTCTTTGACATAATGGCGCATCTAATTGTACACATCGTTCGAGAGATACAGTTCTATGGTCCGGTATACTTACGGTACATGTACCCATTTGAACGGTACATGGGTATTCTAAAAAGTAAAAAGAATAGGTATCGACCAGAGGGGAGCATTGTTGAAGCAGTGATTGAGGAAGTCACGGAATTTGTGACCGATTATTTGAGTGAGGCAGAGTCAATTGGTATCCCAAAACCACGACACTATGGCAGGTTTAAGGGTAAAGGTGTCATTGGTAGAAAGATCGTGCAAGTTTTGTGTCAACTTATTCATCAAGCACATTTGTTGGTCTTACAACATCTTGAGGTTGTTGAACCTTATTTTGAAACCCATATGGTTGAGTTAAGGCATCAAAATCCTTTGAAAGACAACATTTGGCTGACAAATGAACAAAACCGAGTTTTTATCCAATGGTTCAAAGATCATGTGTTGACATTAGCATCAATAGATCCAGAAGCTGTAAGTGAAGAGATCAGATGTTTGGCAATCGGACCTGAAACTAATATTACATCATTTGAGGGGTATGATATTAGTGGGTATACATACTACACTGCACGCCAAGATGCCAAATCGATAAACCAGAATAGTGGGGTAAAAATTGAAGCTGCTGCCACTGAGTACCACAGCGGTAACCGATCTCAACCAGTTAGTAACTCTAGTTGGTATTATGGTGTCATCGAGGACATCTGGGAACTAGACTACGACATTGATTCCTTTCTGTTGTTCCGGTGCAAGTGGGTGGACAACCGACGCGGGTACCAAAATGATGAAGGGCTTACCTTGGATGATCTTTCACATGTCGGTTATAAGGATGATCAATTTATTCTGGGAAAGGATTACGAATAAGTGTGGTATGTTGAGGATCAGAAAGACTGCAGATGGTCTGTTGTTCTTCTAGGAACAAGGCCGGTTGTAATCGAAAATGAGAATGAGGATAACGATGATAGTGAAATGGTAGAAGAAACATCCTTGTTTCCTACTGGATTACCGGAATCGATTGATGTTATCGAAAAAGATTTGCTCTACGCACGATCAGACCATGATGAGGGTGTTTGGGTAGAAAATATCAAATGATTTATGTTTTCGTGTCAGGTAATGTTGTTAGTAGAATATAGACTGTAATGTCATCTTAACTATTATTGTTATGCTTCATAGTATTTATGTTAATTTATATAATGACTTTATCTGATGAAAATGCTTTATTTTTTTTTTGCAGTGGATGATCACCCTATGGATGACCCCGTTGGACAGTTTCTCCAAACTGGAGAACCTAAGCCACAGCAGCAGAGACCAAGTAAGCGGGTCACAAGAGGAGGAAAGAAAAAGAACGCCCAAGCAGCTATACGCGAGACTGAGGCTGGCCCTTCATAGCAAACCGAAGAGCCGTCAGTTGTCCCACCAGAGGCCAAGAAGCAAAAGAAGAGAGGTGCCACACGTGGGATGAAGGCTAACAAGGGCCCTCCTACAAAACCGGTGCAATTCAATCAGTACAACCAACCTCATGGAAATTGGAAGAATGACTTCACCGCTTACGGTAGCCATTTGGTGAAGTCATATTGTAACATAAACCACAACTGGAAGCAAGTGCCTCAAGCGTTGAAGGATACTATGTTTGAGCGTCTCTAGGTAAATCTCTACATTATTACTATGAACTTTTGTGAAATAATATAATAGTTATGTTTACTTTACTAACTGAATGATCATGTATGTAGTCTCGTTTCTCCATGGATCCCGCACTTAAAAAGGATGTGCTATCAACGATGTCGAAACAGTTCCGGGACCACAAGAATAGGTTGGCTGACAAGTACATCTACAAGATGCCTGATCCAAAAGATCCAGATGCTCTAGATCATGGTTCTGCGGTGAGAGACCACCATAGGAGGTTTACGAGGGCATCACCGAACAACAATGGGTACAATTTGTTGAGTCACGTCACACACCGGAGTTCCAGGTGCACTTTATTGTCATACATACATAAATTACTCTTAATTTCTTATGTTTTTTGTGTTCGATTTCACTAAACATGATATTAATTTATGCAGGCTCTCCGTGCGCAACAACAAGCAAATGCTAAGAAGAATCTGTACCCTCACCACTTAGGTGGAAAAAGTATTGCTCAAAGGGTACCAGAATGGGAGCAAAAGGGATATCTGCCCACAGATGGCTCATTGGATACTAGTGGCAGAAGAATGAAAGTGTGGGAGTTAAGCCACATTCCGAAGCACTATACTCCCGAAAATCCTCAATACGATGAAGCCACGAGAGCAGTTATTGTAACACCCCTACAGCTAATACCGTCATTATTGTACAAGTCCTTACCTTCGCAGCGGATAATACATACACAACGGCGGGTGTACAATGCCGCTAGTCACCCACGTGACTAACAAGGCCAGCTACACTACTACATACTATCGGTCTGATGAATTGAACATACCGAGCACTCTACACAATACATTGCTTTCCCTTGCATACTCAACCATAATTCAATTACAACTCCAATACAATACTATACCGAGTCTACTACAATCCTTAAATTACCGATACAGTTTGGACTTCCAAATTCACATTACAATTCAAATACAAATCCCATAATTAAACTACCCATGCTTACATAGCAATCCCCGTCATACTCTCTCGAACGGTGGTCAGCTTCGAATAGCTGTAAAAATAAAAACGTCGCCCCTAGGGGCTCAGCAAAATTGCTGCATATGAAATTCGCATATACCACGTTCTAACCGTGGTACGCCGACTACTTTGGGTCGGATATACATGGAGTTCATTTTACATGCATACATACATACTATTACTACACAATACAATCAAGGTTCGTTACCTACCAAGGAAAACAATTTGTTAGTCAACCGTTCAATTAGTTATTCGTTCATCCGGTTTCGTCGGATGCTCTCTTTCTCTTTACACGGGTTCACAAGGCTTACACCAAGCTTAATCTTACTTACTCAATGTTTTACTCACACTACGCTCAATACCTTACTCATTAATTCACTCATGCTTTACTCAGTGCTACCATTGCTTACTCTTACTCAGTACTCATCACTTGCTCTCGCATACTCAGTACCCATACTCTTCTCCTACTCGTACTTCTCATTGATCGATACGCATTACATACTCATACTACTCATTACTCAATACTCATTACTTACTATCATACATTCGCAATACTCAATACTCATTACTTTTGGCCTCCAGGGGGTCATACACAAGACTCGCCACTGGGCCTACTAATACAAAGGGCTATACACTCAGCTCCTCATATACGAATGTCCATTTTTTTCCGGACTACTCAAATTCCTAACACTCCTCTCTTGGAGTATCTTACAATCTCATGGATTATCCTAGAAGTATCTCTCTCGATAACCTCCACCAGCTTAGGGAATTACCACCGTCTAGTATTCTCTCTCCTCCAAATAAGGGTCAAATAAATTGAAAATGCTTTGAATTTTAACCCATGATAGAGGATGACATCTGAAGCATAATGGCGTTGGAATTTTGATTTTTCGATTTCCAATAATTTCTAGCAATTTCTGATTGAATCTGACGAGAAATTGAATTTAAAATATTCCAATATCAAAAAATTCGATTCCACTTTAGAAAATTCAGAAATATCATCTTTTACACATGTGTAAAATTTCATAATCAAATTCCTTTGGAAGCCCTTGAGCTAAAAACGTTGGTAAATCTCGGTTTTTACCGGATTTTTCTATCTTTAAGGAAGCCTATATAAGGAACCTTATCCCATGATCAAAGGAGAACCTCAAGAACCCTAGACCTCAAAGAAGGCAGCCGTCTCATTCTCTTCACGTTTTTAGACATCCAAGCACCAAAATCACATCAAAAATCCCCCGAAATCACCATCTAAACACGTTTTTCAACTCCCAACACATCAACAATCATCAAACATCAACCAAACCACTCCAAAACGTGAATAACACCTTCAACAATCAACAACCAGAAGCTCGGGTCGAACTCAATCCGGAACCGGCACCATCGGAGCCTCCGAAGAATCCTGATGTGAAGAATCCTCCTGAATTCAAAGGTAAAACAAGCTGCTGCAATCTACTTTTCTAACTCCCACGACCCTATTAACTCTCTGTCAAATTTTGGGTTCAAACTAACCTTTTTACGCTTCTGTATTGCTAATTACTTTTGTTTATGCCTTGTTACTTGTTCGTCAAGTTTCGTACATAATTCGACTTCAAACTGCAATCTTTCAATTACTAACGAATTGTATACCTTTCAGGCTACACGTGCATAAATTTTGAGCCAAAAACACCTTCGGGAACCACCATAAAACCCCTGTCCGTGGGTGGTCCGGGATCTCGGACCTATGTCCGGGACCACTGACAGGTTGTCCGTGGCTACGGACACCCACGAACGGCGGCGGGATTTAAAATTTTAAAAATTTAGGTTTTGTTAAACTAGTCCGGGCCTATGGACATCCTGTCCGTGGCCCGGACTTTTCAAATTCTTGTTTTCTGTTTAATTCGACTTTAATTTTCACATAGATTAACTAGGGTCCATGGTTACGGACATTAGGTCCGTGGCTACGGACGGAAACAAAATTTGACCTAATTCTGCCTCCGAAACCCTAGTTTAGGTAATTACAACTTTCACTTTTATTTTCAGTCAAAAAATGCTAAAAAAAAAAATAGAAGCTCGGCACTTAGGTTAAAATGACTCGTAATAAGCCGTAATTAAACTAAATAGAAGAAAAACGACTTATAGGGGTAATGAAAATAATTTGAACCCTAATTAAGTCGAATATCAAACCCCTGAACCCAAACTCTACCTTTCCTAATTTACTCTAGGTTAAAATTAGGTGGCGACTCATAATAGGTTCCAGTGAGCTAGCTTAGGTTTTAATAATTATGTTTTATGACATAGTTGTTAATCTTAGGTTATAAGTGGACCTAAAACCCGATTAGATTCATAATCAGCTTCAATCAACATAGGATAGGGTTTAAAATCGAGGCTCACCCGTACACACAATGTTGCAATACATGTACATGCACTTTACTTTTTCAGTAGCACGATCAACCTCAATACCTTGATCCCATCCTGGATCTCTATTACTAGGAGCATTTTTGTTTTACCTACAACACAACCTCTAGGTCCAGCTCCAACCAGAATTTGACATTCGTGCTTGCCAGCTTCAAAACTTAAAAGTCCCACACATGCTCTATACTAGAAGATAATAAGAACAAATTAAGTAATTATATACTAACCACTAGCTTTATGAGATTTCAAATAAGCATTTCAATCCAGATTTTGCCACTACGATTGACATACACTGATGTAATGCTGGTGTCTTTGCATCATGAGTCAAAAGAAAAAACTGAACCATTAACAGTAACACTAAATTATAATGAGATAGTAGCCAAATTTATTCTAGTCAATTATACCACTGTAATATGCTAGATATGATAACATTTAGTTTGATAAGAAAAAACAGCTGTAAAAAGAAACCAATTGTTCGTGTTGTGTTGCTGTTCATTGCTGTTTTCTGGTTGAATGAAGAGGAAGATGAAGTTGATGTGTTACGGTTCGATTTTAGATTAAAGTTGTTGTGTGCTGTTTCTTTGCTAGTTGAACAAAGAGGATTGAAGGTGCTGTGCTGCTTCGCTTTGCTGGTAAACTGAAGAGGATTGAAGTTGATGTTCACTTTGGTGGTTGAATGAAGAGGATTGAAGCTATTGTGGTTGGATGAAGAGAAAGGTTGAACAAGTTTGGGCTATAATTTAATAAATACGAGTTAAGTCATTAGGTGAGGACATGAGGTGATATCAGTGAATAAGATAAAGCTTATTTTATGTTTTTTTATATATTTATATGTTGTAAAATGTAAAATGGTAGGATCGGTGCTGGATCGTGATCCTGAACGATCCCACCGATCCTACCCGATCCTACCACGATCCTACCAAATTTCGAGTCTAGCACCGATCCAAATCGTATTTATGAGGTGGGATCGATCCGGATCGCGATCCTATGAACATTGGAGAACGTGGTTCGAAAATGTTGGTTTGATGATCTGAATTTGCAATTGTTTTTCAATTAGCTAGTAAAGAATTGATTTATTTAATTGTGGGTTGGCCATTGTTGGAATGTTTTTGGTTGTGATGACTTTGGCGAGTGCTGAATAATAAGCACGGGATGTGTACAATTATGCAAAGGTCATGCCGAATTTTTTGTAGAAAAGTATTCGTAATAACCTTAGAGTTAGGCTAGACTACTCGACAATCATCCCAGTCATGCTCCATTAAGAAATAAACATGTGCAACTTAATACAGACCATATTATATAAACATTTTAGTTTTACATAGGCTATAACTCACACCTGTGATCTGTTGCACATATAGTATGGAGCGTGACTGGATGTATGGTGATAGAGGGGAACATTTTGACAAGATGCTGAAAGAGTTTTACAAAGCTGCAGTGCAACACAAGGACAAGACAAAGGCGGAGAAAATTCCATGTCCTTGTGTTGATTGTGGGTGGTTGACAATATTCAAGCATCAACGTCGTACAATTCCATCTGAAGACCCGTGGTTTCATGCCACATTATAGAAGATGGACTTTTCATGGAGAATCTGTTGAAGATAATGCTTCAGCTTCCTACAGTCACGATTGGTGTAACTCAAGAACCGAGCAGACATTCGATACTACTAACGAGTCAGAACTCCCAAGCGCTTCCGGAGTCAATGTTGACAGTGAGTTGACTTATCATGATGAGCAAATGGACGAGATGCTTGACAACGTTGAGGATAATTTTATTGACCGGTCGGATGAGTATCAAAGGTTGTTGGACGCATCCAAGACAATATTGTATCCAAGACAATATTGTATCCTAAGCCACAGCTGTAGAGACCAAGTAAGCGGGTCACAAGAGGAGGAAAGAAAAAGAACGCCCAGGCAGCTATACGCGAGACTGAGGCTGGCCCTTCATAGCAAACCGAAGAGCCGTCAGTTGTCCCACCAGAGGCCATGAAGCAAAAGAAGAGAGGTGCCACACGTGGGATGAAGGCTAACAAGGGCCCTCCACAAAACCGGTGCAATTCAATTCAACAGTACAACCAACCTCATGGAAATTGGAAGAATGACTTCACCGCTTATGGTAGCCATTGGTGAAGTCATATGAACATTAAACCACAACTGGAAGCAAGTGCCTCAAGCGTTGAAGGATACTATGTTTGAGCGTCTCTAGGTAAATCTCTACATTATTACTATGACTTTTGTGAAATAATAGAATAGTTATGTTTACTTTACTAACTGAATGATCATGTATGTAGTCTCGTTTCTCCGTGGATCCCGCACTTAAAAAGGATGTGCTATCAACGATGTCGAAACAGTTCCGGGACCACAAGAATAGGTTGGCTGACAAGTACATCTACAAGATGCCTGATCCAAAAGATCCAGATGCTCTAGATCATGGTCTCTGCGGTGAGAGACCACCATAGGAGGTTTACGAGGGCATCACCGAACAACAATGGGTACAATTTGTTGAGTCACGTCACACACCGGAGTTCCAGGTGCACTTTATTGTCATACATACATAAATTACTCTTAATTTCTTATGTTTTTTATGTTCAATTCACTAAACATGATTGTATTATTTATGCAGGCTCCGTGCGCAACAACAAGCAAATGCTAAGAAGAATCTGTACCCTCACCACTAGGTGGAAAAAGTATTGCTCAAAGGGTACCAGAATGGGAGCAAAAGGGATATCTGCCCACAGATGGCTCATTGGATACTAGTGGCAGAAGAATGAAAGTGTGGGAGTTAAGCCACATTCCGAAGCACTACTCCCGAAAATCCTCAATACGATGAAGCCACGAGAGCAGTTATTGTAACACCCCTACAGCTAATACCGTCATTACTGTACAAGTCCTTACCTTCGCAGCGGATAATACATACACAACGGGGGTGTACAATGCCGCTAGTCACCCACGTGACTAACAAGGCCAGCTACACTACTACATACTATCGGTCTGATGAATTGAACATACCGAGCACTCTCACAATACATTGCTTTCCCTTGCATACTCAACCATAATTCAATTACAACTCCAATACAATACTATACCGAGTCTACTACAATCCTTAATTACCGATACAGTTTGGACTTCCAAATTCACATTACAATTCAAATACAAATCCCATAATTAAACTACCCATGCTTACATAGCAATCCCCGTCATACTCTCTCGAACGGTGGTCAGCTTCGAATAGCTGTAAAAATAAAACGTCGCCCCTAGGGGCTCAGCAAAATTGCTGCATATGAAATTCGCATATACCACGTTCTAACCGTGGTACGCCGACTACTTTGGGTCGGATATACATGGAGTTCATTTATGCATACATACATACTATTACTACACAATACAATCAAGGTTCGTTACCTACCAAGGAAAACAATTTGTTAGTCAACCGTTCAATTAGTTATTCGTTCATCCGGTTTCGTCGGATGCTCTCTTTCTCTTTACACGGGTTCACAAGGCTTACACCAAGCTTAATCTTACTTACTCAATGTTTTACTCACACTACGCTCAACACCTTACTCATTAATTCACTCATGCTTTACTCAGTACTTACTGCTACCATTGCTTACTCTTACTCAGTACTCATCACTTGCTCTCGCATACTCAGTACCCATACTCTTCTCCTTACTCGTACTTCTCATTGATCGATACGCATTACATACTCATACTACTCATTACTCAATACTCATTACTTTACTCATACATTCGCAATACTCAATACTCATTACTTTTGGCCTCCAGGCGGGGTCATACACAAAACTCGCCACTGGGCCTACTAATACAAAGGGCTATACACTCAGCTCCTCATATACGAATGTCCATTTTTTTCCGGACTACTCAAATTCCTAACACTCCTCTCTTGGAGTATCTTACAATCTCATGGATTATCCTAGAAGTATCTCTCTCGATAACCTCCACCAGCTTAGGGAATTACCACCGTCTAGTATTCTCTCTCCTCCAAATAAGGGTCAAATAAATTGAAAATGCTTTGAAATTTTAACCCATGATAGAGGATGACATCTGAAGCATAATGGCGTTGGAATTTTGATTTTTCGAATTTCCAATAATTTTCTAGCAATTTCTGATTGAATCTGACGAGAAATTGAATTTAAAAATATTCCAATATCCAAAAAATTCGATTCCACTTTAGAAAATTCAGAAATATCATCTTTTACACATGTGTAAAATTTCATAATCAAATTCCTTTTGGAAGCCCTTGAGCTAAAACGTTGGTAAATCTCGGTTTTTACCGGATTTTTCTATCTTTAAGGAAGCCTATATAAGGAACCTTATCCCATGATCAAAGGAGAACCTCAAGAACCCTAGACCCTCAAAGAAGGCAGCCGTCTCATTCTCTTCACGTTTTTAGACATCCAAGCACCAAAATCACATCAAAAATCCCCCGAAATCACCATCTAAACACGTTTTTCAACTCCCAACACATCAACAATCATCAAACATCAACCAAACCACCTCCAAAACGTGAATAACACCTTCAACAATCAACAACCAGAAGCTCGGGTCGAACTCAATCCGGAACCGGCACCATCGGAGCCTCCGAAGAATCCTGATGTGAAGAATCCTCCTGAATTCAAAGGTAAAACAAGCTGCAATTCTACTTTTCTAACTCTCCACGACCCTATTAACTCTCTGTCAAATTTTGGGTTCAAACTAACCTTTTTACGCTTCTGTATTGCTAATTACTTTTGTTTATGCCTTGTTACTTGTTCGTCAAGTTTCGTACATAATTCGACTTCAAACTGCAATCTTTCAATTACTAACGAATTGTATACCTTTCAGGCTACACGTGCATAAATTTTGAGCCAAAAACACCTTCGGGAACCACCATAAAACCCCTGTCCGTGGGTGGTCCGGGATCTCGGACCTATGGTCCGGGACCACTGACAGGTTGTCCGTGGCTACGGACACCCACGAACGGCGGCGGGATTTTAAAATTTTAAAAATTTAGGTTTTGTTAAACTATGTCCGGGCCTATGGACATCCTGTCCGTGGCCCCGGACTTTTCAAATTCTTGTTTTTGTTTAATTCGACTTTAATTTTCACATAGATTAACTAGGGTCCATGGTTACGGACATTAGGTCCGTGGCTACGGACGGAAACAAAATTTGACCTAATTCTGCCTCCGAAACCCTAGTTTAGGTAATTACAACTTTCACTTTTATTTTCAGTCAAAAAATGCTAAAAAAAAAAAATAGAAGCTCGCGCACTTAGGTTAAAATGACTCGTAATAAGCCGTAATTAAACTAATAGAGGAAAAACGACTTATAGGGGTAATGAAAAATTTGAACCCTAATTAAGTCGAATATCAAACCCCTGAACCCAAACTCTACCTTTCCTAATTTACTCTAGGTTAAAATTAGGTGGCGACTCATAATAGGTTCCAGTGAGCTAGCTTAGGTTTTAATAATTATTGTTTTATGACATAGTTGTTAATCTTAGGTTATAAGTGGACCTAAAACCCGATTAGATCATAATCAGCTTCAATCAACATAGGATAGGGTTTAAAATCGAGGCTCACACCTTACACACAATGTTGCAATACATGTACATGCACTTTACTTTTTCAGTAGCACGATCAACCTCAATACCTTGATCCCATCCTGGATCTCATCTATTACTAGGAGCAATTTTTGTTTTACCTACAACACAACCTCTAGGTCCAGCTCCAACCAGAATTTGACATTCGTGCTTGCCAGCTTCAAAACTTAAAAGTCCCACAACATGCTCTATACTAGAAGATAATAAGAACAAATTAAGTAATTATTATCTAACCACTAGCTTTATGAGATTTCAAATAAGCATTTCAATCCAGTATTTTGCCACTACGATTGACATACACTGATGTAATGCTGGTGTCTTTGCATCATGATAGTCAAAAGAAAAAACTGAACCATTAACAGTAACACTAAATTATAATGAGATAGTAGCCAAATTTATTCTAGTCAATTATACCACTGTAATATGCTAGATATTGATTAACATTTAGTTTGATAAGAAAAAAACAGCTGTTAAAAAGAAACCAATTGTTCGTTGTTGTGTTGCTGTTCATTGCTATTTTCTGGTTGAATAAAGAGGAAGATTGAAGTTGATGTGTTACGGTTCGATTTTAGATTAAAGTTGTTGTGTTGCTGTTCTCTTTGCTAGTTGAACAAAGAGGATTGAAGGTGCTGTGCTGCTTCGCTTTGCTGGTAAACTGAAGAGGATTGAAGTTGATGTTCACTTTGGTGGTTGAATGAAGAGGATTGAAGCTATTGTGGTTGGATGAAGAGAAAGGTTGAACAAGTTTGGGCTATAATTTAATAAATACGAGTTAAGTCATTAGGTGAGGACATGAGGTGATATCAGTGAATAAGATAAAGCTTATTTTATGTTTTTTTATATATTTATATGTTGTAAAATGTAAAATGGTAGGATCGGTGCTGGATCGTGATCCTGAACGATCCCACCGATCCTACCCGATCCTACCACGATCCTACCAAATTTCGAGTCTAGCACCGATCCAAATCGTATTTATGAGGTGGGATCGATCCGGATCGCGATCCTATGAACATTGGAGAACGTGGTTCGAAAATGTTGGTTTGATGATCTGAATTTGCAATTGTTTTTCAATTAGCTAGTAAAGAATTGATTTATTTTAATTGTGGGTTGCTGCCATTGTTGGAATGTTTTTGGTTGTGATGACTTTGGCGAGTGCTGAATAATAAGCACGGGATGTGTACAATTATGCAAAGGTCATGCCGAATTTTTTGTAGAAAAGTATTCGTAATAACCTTAGAGTTAGGCTAGACTACTCGACAATCATCCCAGTCATGCTCCATTAAGAAATAAACATGTGCAACTTAATACAGACCATTATATAAACATTTTAGTTTTACATAGGCTATAACTCACACCTGTGATCTGTTGCACATATAGTATGGAGCGTGACTGGATGTATGGTGATAGAGGGGAACATTTTGACAAGATGCTGAAAGAGTTTTACAAAGCTGCAGTGCAACACAAGGACAAGACAAAGGCGGAGAAAATTCCATGTCCTTGTGTTGATTGTGGTGTGGTTAGACAATATTCAAGCATCAACGTCGTACAATTCCATCTGAAGACCCGTGGTTTCATGCCACATTATAGAAGATGGACTTTTCATGGAGAATCTGTTGAAGATAATGCTTCAGCTTCCTACAGTCACGATTGGTGTAACTCAAGAACCGAGCAGACATTCGATACTACTAACGAGTCAGAACTCCCAAGCGCTTCCGGAGTCAATGTTGACAGTGAGTTGACTTATCATGATGAGCAAATGGACGAGATGCTTGACAACGTTGAGGATAATTTTATTGACCGGTCGGATGAGTATCAAAGGTTGTTGGACGCATCCAAGACAATATTGTATCCTACGTGCACTAAGTACACGAAATTGACAGCTATCTTGAATTTGTTCAACCTGAAAGGAAGATATGGATTGAGTGACAAAGGTTTCACGGCATTCCTCGAGCTGATTCATGATATGCTACCGGATGAGAACGGTCTCCCTACCACCACCTATGAGGCAAAGAAATGAGTGTGCCCAATGGGAGAAGAGTACAAAAAAATTCACGCGTGTCCAAACAACTGTGTGTTGTACAGGGGTGAATACGAACATCTGGACAATTGCCCGAAATGTTCATTGTCCCGGTATAAGCATAAAGATGGTGAGTACTCCTCCGTTTAGAAAAAAAGTCCTCCAGCAAAACTACTTTGGTATTTGCCGATTATACCCAGATTCAAACGGTTGTTTGCGAATCTGAAAGATGCAAAGAACTTACGATGCATGCGGGGGTAGAAAGAGTGATGAGAAATTAAGACATCCAGCAGATGGGCCTCAGTGGAGAAACATCAACAGATGGTACAAAGAACATTTCGGACATGAAGATAGGAATCCAAGGCTTGGGTTATGTACTGATGGAATGAACCCGTACGGCACGTTGAGTAGTCAACACAGTACATGGTCTGTTCTGCTAGTGATCTACAATTTGCCCTCATGGTTGTGTATAAAATGAAAGTACATCATGTTATCTCTCCTGATATCTGGTCCCAAGCAGCCAGGTAATAGCAATGATGTGTATCTTGCCCCTCTGATAGATGATCTGAAGCTATTGTGGAATGAGGGGACCGTGGCATATGATGCTTATGCAAGAGAGAATTTCACGCTCAAGGCTTTGTTGTTCTGTACCATCAATGACTTCCCTGTGTATGGGAACTTGTCCGGTTACATGGTTAAAGGAACATTTGCATGTCCCATATGCGAGGAAGACACTTGTTCGGACCGTTTAAAACATTGTGGGAAGAATGTTTATATGTGTCATCGATGTCTTCTCCCAGAAGATCACCCTTATCGAGTAACGAAGAGAAAGTTGTTCAATGGTCAAGCCGAAACTCATGTGGCCCGTCTACCTTTGAGCTCTAGAAAGTGTACAAAAAGGTTAAGGAGATTGCAAATGTATTTGGAAACACATCAAAACCGGCGAAAAACATTTGGAAAAAGTGTTCTATCTTTTGGGATCTACCTTATTGGCATCATCTTCCTGTGAGACACTGCTTAGACATCATGCACATTGTGAAGAACGTTGGTGAGGCAGTGAGTGGGACTTTGCTCAATATACCAGGCAAGATAAAAGACGGATTGAAAGTCATAAAGGACATGCAAACCATGGGTATACGAAAGGAGTTACACTCACAAGAGAATGGCAAACGAATATACCTACCTCCTGCATGCTACACGCTCTCAAAGGCAGAAAAAATTAGTTTCTGCAAATGTCTACACTCGGTAAAAGTACCGTCTGGGTACTCTTCAAACTGGAAGAACATTGTATCGATGAAGGATTTAAAACTTTTAGGCATGAAATCTCACAATTGTACTAATGTTACATCTTCTTCTAGTCTCAATCCGAGGGATATTGCCATCTGATGTCAGAAATGCTTTAACTCGGTTATGTTTCTTTTTCAACGCTATTTGCTCCAAGGCAATTGACGTAACCTCTCTAGACGATCTACAACGTGAAATTGTTGTCACATTATGTCAACTTGAGATATATTTCCCACCATCTTTCTTTGACATAATGGCGCATCTAATTGTACACATCGTTCGAGAGATACAGTTCTATGGTCCGGTATACTTACGGTACATGTACCCATTTGAACGGTACATGGGTATTCTGAAAAGTAGAATAAAGAATAGGTATCGACCAGAGGGGAGCATTGTTGAAGCAATAGTGATTGAGGAAGTCACGGAATTTGTGACCGATTATTTGAGTGAGGCAGAGTCAATTGGTATCCCAAAACCACGACACTATGGCAGGTTTAAGGGTAAAGGTGTCATTGGTAGAAAGATCGTGCAAGTTTTGTGTCAACTTATCATCAAGCACATTTGTTGGTCTTACAACATCTTGAGGTTGTTGAACCTTATTTTGAAACCCATATGGTTGAGTTAAGGCATCAAAATCCTTTGAAAGACAACATTTGGCTGACAAATGAACAAAACCGAGTTTTTATCCAATGGTTCAAAGATCATGTGTTGACATTAGCATCAATAGATCCAGAAGCTGTAAGTGAAGAGATCAGATGTTTGGCAATCGGACCTGAAACTAATATTACATCATTTGAGGGGTATGATATTAGTGGGTATACATACTACACTGCACGCCAAGATGCCAAATCGATAAACCAGAATAGTGGGGTAAAAATTGAAGCTGCTGCCACTGAGTACCACAGCGGTAACCGATCTCAACCAGTTAGTAACTCTAGTTGGTATTATGGTGTCATCGAGGACATCTGGGAACTAGACTACGACATTGATTCCTTTCTGTTGTTCCGGTGCAAGTGGGTGGACGACGCGGGGGTACCAAAATGATGAGGGCTTACCTTGGATGATCTTTCACATGTCGGTTATAAGGATGATCAATTTATTCTGGGAAAGGATTACGAATAAGTGTGGTATGTTGAGGATCAGAAAGACTGCAGATGGTCTGTTGTTCTTCTAGGAACAAGGCCGGTTGTAATCGAAAATGAGAATGAGGATAACGATGATAGTGAAATGGTAGAAGAAACATCCTTGTTTCCTACTGGATTACCGGAATCGATTGATGTTATCGAAAAAGATTTGCTCTACGCACGATCAGACCATGATGAGGGTGTTTGGGTAGAAAATATCAAATGATTTATGTTTTCGTGTCAGGTAATGTTGTTAGTAGAATATAGACTGTAATGTCATCTTAACTATTATTGTTATGCTTCATAGTATTTATGTTAATTTATATAATGACTTTATCTGATGAAAATGCTTTATTATTTTTTTTTGCAGTGGATGATCACCCTATGGATGACCCCGTTGGACAGTTTCTCCAAACTGGAGAACCTAAGCCACAGCTGTAGAGACCAAGTAAGCGGGTCACAAGAGGAGGAAAGAAAAAGAACGCCCAGGCAGCTATACGCGA